>JAQFVV010006198.1:20396811-20886700 GCA_028023455.1 Epiperipatus broadwayi
TTTAATTTTTTGTACAATGCTTAACATTCATCAACATCGACAGTTTCGATTGCCCCTGCAATCTTCTTCAGAACTATAAATATATACACACATATATAAATATAAATTACACAACTATATATAAATTATATACAAATTATATAAATCCTATAAAATCCATATATATATATATATTCATAAAAATATACAAAAATATTTATCACCTGTATATCCCCTCAAATACATGAACATTAATAAAATAATTGAAATCTTTTAACACTTTAATTTTAATCTTTTTTTATTATATATATTTAATATACTTATTTATTTATTTTTTATTCATTATTTTTTTTTTTTCTTTCTTATATATATTTTTTTTTTTTATATTTATTATATTTTCATGCTATTATTTTATATTTTTCAAATATATTTATTTCAATTATTTTTATATTAACTTATCTTTATAACTTTATCTTTTAGAGGAAAAGTATAATATATATTATTATCAAAATGTGGAAATTAATAAAATTGTTAAAAATAAAGATAAAATATGGATGGAAGAATTTAATAATGAAGTAAATAATATGATTTATAAAATAAGAAATAATAATAATAAAAGAAATAATAAACTAGATAAGAAAAATATAATAAAAGTGAGAGAAGTAAAAGAGATAAAAAATAAATATAAAGAAAAAATTATATTTATAAAATCGGATAAAGGAAATAAATTAGTAATGATGGATAGAAAAAATTATATAGAGAAGATGGATATTATGTTAAAAGATAACATATTTGAAAAGATAATTAAAGATGATACTAAATTATTAAATGAAAAAGTTTACGGGTTGATAAGACAATTATATAAAGAAAAAATAATTGATTATAATACATGTGATTTTTTAGGAGTAAAAGATTGTAATGTGGCTAAAATTTATGGGGCACCCAAAATATTAAAAGAAGGTATACCATTGAGACCAGTTATAAATGGTAAAGGGTCATATTTTAATAAGGTTTCTAAATGGATGGCAAATAAAGTATTGAAAAAGTATATAAATAAAGAGAGCAGTTCATTTATAAAAAATAATAAGATTTTAATAAATGATATAAAAAAGGTTGTAGATAAATATAATAGGTATAGGTTAACTTTTTAAGATGGATGTAATATCTATGTATACGAACATTAACGAAAAAAAGCAATAAAAATATTAACTGATAGATATGAAAGAGATAATAATAAGAGTGTGGAAATACCAATAGAAAAATTAAAACAAATTATAGAAATATGTTGTAAGGAAATAACATTTAATTATAAAAAAGAATTTTATAAGCAGAAGAAAGGTTTGTTAATAGGGGGAGCCTTAAGTGGGGTTTTAAGTACAATTTATATGGAAGAATTAGAAAAGATAATGTTGAGAAGTGGTAATGCACCAATATTTATTAGAAGATACGTTGATGATTACTTATTAATATTTAACAAGTCACAGAGGCAAATAGATTTATTTATTGAAGAAGTCAATAAAATAGATGAAGGAATTAAATTTACTGTGGAAAAGGAAGAAAATAATAGAATAGTATATTTAGATATAGAATTAAAGAAATATTATAAGGAAGGAAATTGTAAGGTGGAGACATCAATATATAAGAATAATAAATATAATATTGCTAATTGGTTTTCAAATATAGATATAAAATATAAAAGAAGTACAATATATTCTAGAATTTATAGAGCAATAAATTATTGTTCAGATGAAGATGAATATAATAAACAAAAAAGTTAATTAAAGAAGAATTAAGGAATTATGAATATCCAGAAAAGTTTGTGATAATAATATTAAAAAGATAGAAAAAAAGATGAAGGATAAATATAAAGAAAGAGATAGAGATAAAGAGATAACTAAAAAAGAAAACTTATATAGGTTTAAAAACAGGAAATAATTATATAGTTAAGAATTTGAATAGAATTATAAACAAAATTAATAAAAAGTTTAATGAAGTATTAAAACTAAAAATAGTTAATAAAAAAAGAAAAAATATAATAGGAATATTAGAGAATAAATATGAGTGTTTAAATAAAACAGAATATAATAAAGTTAATGGAGTTTATGAAATTAATTGTAGAGATTGTAAAATTAAAAATAAAGAGGTAATGAATTATGTTGGAGAAACTAAGAACTCAATTTATAGGAGATTGATACAGCATAAATATGATAAAAATTCACCAATATATATGCACAGATTGGAGACAGGACATGAGTTTAATAAAGAATGTATTAGAATGTTACATTTTACAGAAAGTAGGAGGGAAAGAAAGATTAAAGAAGCTATTTATATAAATAGTATAAAACCAAAAATGAACAATGATTTCGGATTGAGGAGAATTTTAATATAAAAGTTAATATAATAAAAATAAAAGAATAAAATTAAAATAAAGATAAAAAATTAATAGATAAAAAATGCAATAGAGGGAGCTAATGTATGAAAAATATAAAAAATAAAAAACTTTAACTGAAATAGAGCAGAAACGTAAAAGATAAAGAAGTTTAAAAGGTAAAATTAAGAATTAAATGTTAGAATTAATTAAGATTATTAATATAATAAAAAATAAAATAAATAGGAATTAAACATTTTTTCTTTATAATATTTCAGAATAGTTTATGTAATAGATTTTAAATTATAAAATATGATAAAAAGTTTAAAGGTTAAGTTTTAGAAATATGAGATATATATAGGGATATACAAAGTAAAAATAAAAAATTTAAGAGGATATAAAATAAAAAAATGGAGTAAGTAAGAATAGGTATATAAATAAATATGATAATGTTAACATATAAAAGTAATAATTAAATATAAATTATGGAAATAGAAGATAAAGTTATAAAGATAAGTTAATATAAAAATAATTGAAATAAATATATTTGAAAAATATAAAATAATAGCATGAAAATATAATAAATATAAAAAAATATATATATATATGAAGAAAAAAAAAAATAATGAATAAAAAATAAATAAATAAGTATATTAAATATATATAATAAAAAAAGATTAAAATTAAGGTGTTAAAAGATTTCAATTATTTTATTAATGTTCATGTATTTGAGGGGATATACAGGTGATAAATATTTTTGTATATTTTTATGAATATATATATATATATGGATTTTATAGGATTTATATAATTTATATATAGTTGTGTAATTTATATTTATATATATGTGTATATATTTATAGTTCTGAAGAAGATTGCAGGGGCAATCGAAACTGTCGATGTTGATGAATGTTAAGCATTGTACAAAAAATTAAAGATTTTATAAGAAAGGATTGATTAATTAATTAAGGCAATGCAATAAAGAAACAAATTAAAATTAAATAATAAAACATATTGTCTTTAAATGTTTATGTGGGCATATGCATGATGTTTTTGTTTTTATCAATAATATTTATTTTATTTTCTAAGATGGATAGTATTCTTCTAAGTTTTAGTATTTATACTTTAGTTATGCATCGGATAACCCTGTGATTTTCAAGTCAATAGAAGAAGTGAATTCATTTGTGAGAGGAAAATGGTCTTATATTCCAAATAAGCCTCTTTTTGTAACAATTGTTGGATTTTTCACTGCAGTTCACCAAAAAGGTAACAATGTCTTTTATTTAATTTAATATGAAAAAGTCAGAAGTGATAAAGTAAATTAATTGTGAATGTTAATTTGAACTTATTTTTCATTATTGTTTTTTTTTTTTTGTTTTTAAATCTAGTTAATGTACCAACTCTTTTGTGATCTGTTTAATTTTGAGAATCAAACAATAATTTGTACATAGGGATAAATTTTAATATATCCTGAATGTAAAATATTATATTAGATATATCTAGATAGTATGAGCATTTTTTTCTAATTATAACATATATAACCACACTTGACATAACTCAGAGTTAACAAATTCGAGATCATATTGCATATAGAAACCCATGAAAATGAAAACATTACATACTAATAATATGTTTAACTTCAAAAAAAAACTTCATTACAAATAGTTGTTATTATAATCTTTCATTTGCATATTTTGGCTGTAGAAATAAATATCCCTCTGATAAAATGAGAAAGTTGCATATATTAAAATCTTTCCAAGAATGAATGGTATGTATGAAGGGGAGGGGGTGATTCAATACAGATAAAAATGTTTCCCCTCTGCAATGATTCTAGACAAGAAGGATCTGCCTTTTCCAAAATTTTGATATCTTCTTCAACATTATTATCACCTTTTTTTTCCTTAGAGTGATAGAATGAAGATCCGCTACACGATCGCCATGTTTTATTTGAAAGTCTCTCAACCCGCCATTGTGAATAAGAGTGGTTTACTTCTGACATATTCTAAAACTTGTTGCTTCATCTAGGGAATATGAATACCATTGTCTCATTGCAAATCTTTTCGGCTTTTGAGTATCAGTTTGTTTAAAAACAACAATGCACTCTTGAAAAGTTCTAACTAGTAGCATATAATTTATGAAAATTTTCTATCAAGAGGGTCTTTTTTGACCTCATGTCTTTGTTTCAAAGGATGTTTATTTTCTAAACTCTGAATAACCGGTATAATAAAAGGTAATCTTTGAACAACAGTATGAAGCAAGCACAATTCTTCAAAGTCATTAATAATATCTTCTATTGGACCTAAGATGATCCATTTATGCAAATACGCTAATAATATTTAAAGTTTAAACAATTTCTTTCTTAACAATTATATTTTTCAGAGCATTTCATAAGCTATATTTATTTCTTCCAAATAATTTTTAAAAAAAATTGAAAAGAAAATTGAATTCAAATCACAGTTGAATCTTATTTATTTACTCCAAACAAAAAAAGAAATAGAATGAAAATAAATAAATAATTTCAAATTACTTTATTATTAACATAATTGCATGAATATATATATATATCATCTTAGATGTAAATTTTCATGTAACCCAAGAAGATTTATTATTCTTAAATTTTATTGATTTTTTCTTTCTATTATTTATAATTTAAATTTGAAATAAATGTGTATGTCTGAACTTATCATTCATATTTTATTTTCATCTTGGACTTTGCTTGAATGAAGTAAATATGTCTCAATGACATTAATAAATACAGATCATATACAAAATATGTTAGGTTCCTTTCAAGCTTAATATAGCAGGTTTGGGTCTAAATATTTCTTCCATTGCTAAATTAAGAAAATTAAATAGTCTAAAACTTTTCTTAAGAATTAAGCAAAAACCTTACACTTAAAATTTTTGAAGCATAAGGATACAGACAAGAGGATTTTTATATTGAATTTATAGAGAGAATGACTTTACGTGGGTCAAATTTCTATTTAGTTATTTTTATGTATAGTTTCAACAATTGAAGTAACAATATATATTTGTTATTTGTCAGTTCAGTATTTTAAGATAAAATTCATTAGCATTTCAACAATTATTAATTCACATAATCACCATTTCATATGCTTACACATGCTGTTAATAAGAGTACCAAACTCTCCATGCAGTAGTACCACTAACTGCAAGTCTTTGTAATCAATGTATGCAGGAAGGCTTTGGCATAAAATTCCTATCTAGTGACTACTCATCTAACATCGCCAGGCAATGGCGTTACTGTATGGAGAGTTTGGTACTCTTATTAATTAGTGATTCTCTGAAATTTAAGGTCTAAGTTTAATTCGCATTTTTGAATTCATGGCTTCTCTACAAATGTTATCCATTTCAGTTGTAGTATCTACTTAGATCTTTTAAATCTCCTAAAATTCAATTATAAATTTTTAATTATCTATCTTTTATCACCTTTTCTGGCAGCATATGGACACCAGAACCATTTCAGTCTCTTAATTATTTCAAAAATGTCAGTTGTGTTTTTTATCTTTCTTTGATAATCCCAATCTATCTTTTCATTTTCCACTATGTCATCTGAAGGCTTTGTTCATATTTCAGATTCATAAGTAAGCATTAATGAAATACATTTATTAAATCTTCCTTTTCAAATATACAGTTATGTTTCCTGTAACATTAACTTTTTTTAGCCTTTAGCATTCTAACAAAATTTAAACATTAGTCTGGTTAACATATTGTCTTTAGTCCTACTTTCTTTCTTCTGGATTATAGTTCTTGTAATATTTCTTAAAGCTTTGAAGCATTAGTTGCAAAAATAATCTTATTATCTATATGACTTAAATAATTTTCATTTGTTTTTATTTTGTTGCCTTTCCATTTTAATCCAGAAAGTACAATGTAAAACCATTTTAAAAAATAATCGTATTATCTATATGACTTAAATAATTTTCATTTGTTTTTATTTTGTTGCCTTTCCATTTTAATCCAGAAAGTAAAACCATTTTAAAAAATTCTGAATAGATGAAGTTACCTTATTATACAATTTTTTTGTGTTAATTTTTTTTTGTATCACCATGTTATCTGACCACTTTTTTTTCATCTAATAAATATAGTCAAATACTTATGCATCAATCCTATATATAACAAGATGAAATTAAAAAGCAATAATTTTACTTGCTTAGAATGAGATAATTAATTTATCCAAGAAATGAGGGATGACAATTCATCCTTCCCTGTTTTACACAAAGATAGAAACTATCAAACCTATAAATATTATAGAAAAAACTTTAGGTAATGTAAAAGTTTTAGAACCATGTCAAGCTGAGTTAATATTCAGCTATTATTGCAAAAATGATAAAGTTGCTGCAGAAAACTATATTTCTTTCAAATCATAACAAAGTTGAAAAAAAAAAACCGAAAGAACATCATTGTTTGAAAATGTTTGTAAAAACCTTGAGTGGAAAAATTATCACTTTTAGAGATTATTCAGTTGTGACTATGACAGAAATTAAAAATCAAATTCAGGAGAATAAATTATCCCTAGGTGACAGATAACAGATAAATAGAAAACAAAAATTTGTTAAAATATCAGATATACAATGGATATAATCATAACTTAATATTATGTCTCTGAAGTGGAATGCAATGATGTAAATAAAACTACCAATTTAACAGCTAGTCAGATGAAGTCCAAAGTTAATAGCAAAAATGGAACATCAAAGCTGAAGACCAAACATTTTATGGTCTTTATAAATTTGTTTAAGTAGAAGAAAAATAAGATGGGTGAAAGATTAAGAAATTGCCTAATACATTATAGTTCTGAAAATGAAGATTGTATTGTTCATTCAATATATGCAGGCAACTTTAACGTCTCTTTAAAGTAGATCCTTTAAAGAAAATACTTTAATCCCAAGACTTTGTCTTTAAATTGATTTATGTGTATGATTAATGAATAGTGATGATTGTGAGAAAATCTCATTGACGGTGACTATGATGTGATTGATTTTAGAAAATCCTATTTAAGGAAATCCTGACATTGACTGTGATTTGAATATAACTGTGATACTCAAATTTGGAAATGATAAATCAGTCTATTGAGTTAAGAAAAAAGAGAGCTAAGATCTGTCTATTAGAGTTAAGAAAAAAGATAGCTAAGATCCTGAATAACAGATGGCCATTATGTGGAAAAGTATCTTCTAGTCATTATATAACAAAATCACAAAGATGAAGTCAACCAAGATAAATATATATGTTAGGATGTTTTATTATTTAAAATATCATAAGAAGAGGTGAAGGATTTGTGGATTTTTCAAAGATTTTTTGGAAGGCTGAGTGTTAAATTTTATTATTGTATATTTTTAATGTAATTGATCATCAAAGATTGAAAATTTTTGAGTTCAAGTAGAGAGAAAATTGATTTATGTACATCATATATCTTTTTAGATAATGGAACCATAGGTAAAATTCATATTTTTATATATTTCTCTTTTTGCAAATGTAAAAATCATGGCTTAAATAGTTATCATTTTCAAGGGAATAATTTCCAGGTTAGTGACTTACGTATTTTGCTCATACATTATGTGACTAATTCATAATAAATAGTAGTGTGTGTGTGCTGGATAGACTATCCTGAGATAGTATTGATTGAGAGAGGAAACAAAGGCCAACATTTTGAATGTAAAGCTGGAAAATAATCTGTGAGAATGAACCACTTACTAGTTACTTGCTGATTGATTGATGGCATTACCACTAATTATATCTGATATGGATATGTTATTCCAGTAGAATGCCAATAATCCATGAAACTAAACTCATTTGATATAAAATATCAAATATACAAAACCAATATGCATATATGAAAGCCTATGAAAAAAACCCCAAAAGCCCTAAACAACTAATTAACATCTAAAAAATAAATATATGATTTACTGTACAAAAACACCAATGGAAATTGTTTAAAGTGAAAGAAGAAAAATAAAAAGAATTAATAACTAATCAAAATATTGAATTATAGAATAAAATAAAAGTAATGTTTCAAAATTTGTTTTTTTATTTTTGGAAGGGGGTGATACAATGGTAGCATAATATAATATAATATAATATAATATAATATAATATAATAGTTAGAAGAGAAGTGTAGAAAAAGTTTAGCCAAGTCATAGAAATTGAAATAAGAAAATGATGGATAATTATAATTGTAGTGAAAGAATGAGTATGTGCTCTCAAGAAAGGTTTGAGTGTAACAAATTTTAGATACCATTTGAAAAATTTGAGGATTAAATAAAAAATACTCAACTGTATTTATTAGATAGACATAAAGGGAGCTGGAGTTCTGATGTTGGTATTAGTTTTGAATAGTGATCTAAAATAAAATAGTTTATAAAGGAAAAAAACTGCAATATTTACAACTGTATGGTATTTAAATATCTATATGTTGAAGTGTAAAAAATTTCCAAGTCACATGAGATGGCTAAATTATGATTTTGTGCATTGGATCGATAGAGTGGAGAGCTTAAATCAAATTTGATGTATGATTAAGACCAGTGGAGATGACTGAAATGTAACATAGTAACAATTAAATTCAATATTTATGTTGGTATAAAGCAAATAATGAAAGTTTTGGTGACTTTAAATGGAGGGTGAATTCTATACGGACTAAATAAAAACTTATTTGCTGATGTATTCTTAAAAAATATGTCAAACACAACTTATTTGCTTATGTATTCTTAAAAAAAAATATGTCAAACACACTTTATACTAATTTAATATTGAAAATAAAGGATAGATGAAAGTTAGATGGTATGAAATGATTTTTTATTGTAAAATAAAGAAATTACTTGTGTTTATATTAATAATCAATTTATGTAAAGACAAATAGCTTTAACATTAAGGATTTGATTATGTAAAGTAAAATGTTATGCGTTTAAAGATATAAAGAAATAAGGATATTTTTTTGTGTGTTCAATTGCGTTAATTAATTGAGTCATTAAAAGGAGAACTAGCCAGAAAGCAATATTAATATATTATTTTGTAAAACAAACAGCAGTGCTTTGAATTCAGACCAACACAAATTGTTGAGTGAAAGAACTATAAATATAAAAAGAGCTAAAAAATAACGGTCAGTTAAAGTTAGTTAGAATTGGAAGTTCACTCATTAGTCCAATTGCCAAGCTGTCATCGTTAATTAAAAAAGGGAGCCCAATGTTTGAAAATATTGTATATAAATATCCTCCAAATTATTAGAGATTATCATAAGAAAGGAACTAATATTAACTATACTGATGAAATCAATTAAAATAGCTTTGAAAACTCATTTTCATTTTCAATTGTCGTGATAACAGTTATTCACTGTATACTTATGTTATAAAGGCAAGTACCATTTGCAAACCTTTGTTAAATTACTATTTATTATCTGGAAATATAATCACTAATGGGGCATTAAATATAGAACCTAAAATTGTTTTATAGACTGGCTCTAGTTTGTCTTACATAATAAAATATATTCCTAGCTTGACAGTCCATCTACCAACAAAAGAATTTTGGAAAAACTGAAATTCATCAAAATTAATGATATAGGAGTTCATTTTTTGGAAAACACTCATCTTGAAAGATGGTCTCACAAAGAAAGTTATTTGAACCCTGTCAAAAATTATTTCCCAAAATTAGACTGTGCATAGCAAAAATTAAAAAAATGAGACTAAAGTTAATAACTAAAGGATAATATAATACTAATCAGTAAAGTATTGGTTATATTTTATAAAATCTTCAATATTTATAGTTGAATAAAATATTTCAACATGCTGGCTCCCTTTTTTTAATTTTGTAAAAAAAATTTCTAGTTTGTTTTGTGATTCACTTAAATTTTTTAAACTCTTACTGGCAGATGAGTGTGTGGAGATTTATAATATTTAAGAAATAGCGCATTATCAGAGATTGACTTCGGCTTTAATAATTTTAATATGAGATAGTAAACAATATAAATTTACAAACAGTAAGAAGATATTTCATTAATTCATTTATTGTACATTATTAACTAGTGATTTTTGTTCAGTACATGCCTATATCTTTAAAGAGGTTAAAGGGAATTAAATAAGATAACAACCTTGCTGGAAATTTGTACAGATCTGCATGCTATATAAGTATGATTTATGTCTTTCTATATGAATGCAATATAATTTTTGCACTTCAAATTTGTCATTTTTGTAGTTTATTATTTTATTAAACTATCATTTTAAAATTTAACAGTAGTAATTATATTTATCGTTATTCCATTCTCAAATTACTATAAGTGATTGTGGGTCATATGATATACAAAAGAGATTTGCCATGTCTCCAGATTGGATTAGATCGTGGTTAAACGTAATAATTGTGAACAAATATTTAAGAACTAATAAGGGTAGGCAAATCAGTCTTTCATACTTGGATGTGGTGTTGGAATGCATCGGGACATTCTTATTTTCAGATCAAATATTACTGATTTGCACTTAAACAATATTCTCTTTATAGTCAGTTTTGATTAAGCTTGATTGTTGTTCAACATTTCATTATTATTACTTCATCATGATTATACTTCAAGTAATCAGACTGTAAATCAATGATGATGAGTGATTCTAGCAGTGATCCAGTTACTGACCAATGTGTTATGCTGAATGAATTAATTAAAGGGTCTATTATTAGATTATGGAGGAAGATATTAGCATAGTGTATCATCATTTTTCCTCAGCTATATAATGATCGTCTAACTCATCATTATAAGATGAATTTCATCAATAAAGGATTTGCTACTCACTTTTCTAAATTTTATTTGATACAATGTATTTTAATCTGAAGATTTTGATAGACTTGTAGAAATAAACATTGAAAATTTTAATGAGATTCTCCATGTAATTTTTTTATTTAGAATATTGCTGGATGAAATGATTTGAGTATCCTGGTCCAGTCTTTAATTGGATGTTTGTTTTTTTGCATCATAGCTCAGCTCTAAATAAATAAAAAAGTGTGGAAAGTCTTATATATATATTATTTGATTATACCACTTTAATTTACAAGTATCAAACTTTTCACATTCACAACTTTAGCACCAACCACTTCAAATAATTAAATTAATGATTGTTTACGAATCATTTATTAAACTAGAACTTACCCCTAACTCTGTTATAAATTTAAAACCTCAATTATTTTTTATTAAATGTAAATGGGTGGCATGATTTCAGTTTTCTTTTCTAGATGTAATATTTTTTTAAGATCTACTTAAAACTTTTTTAGATGGTATTACTAATATGTTTTAAAGAATATATGGAAAAATGTAAGTTTTATTTACATTTTAATATATATATCATTAAACACCAGTCAATATTTGGATAATTCCAAAATCAATAACAGTCAACAATTTCAAACTGTTGTCAAGGCAACCCCATTTTAGCAATAAAGGTAGAATCCCTTGTATTTATGGGTGTGTGTGTATATATATATATATGCAATTAAATAACAGAACTGCATTTAAATATCTCAACATGCTTCCATCATGCTTCCCAACTGCTGGTTGATGAAGGCTTTAGTTATTTTTTGATTTTGTTTTAAGTCTCTAGGCTAGCATATATTGGGTTGACTACAGAGTTATGACTTCCATGTGAAGTAAATGGAACTTAGTTAAGTTATCTAGATTTTTGCAGATGATTTTGTTGTTTTTGCAAATAATGGTTTAGAGCTGTAGGAAATGTTCGAAGAGTTATCAAATAAAAAGATTGAAGGTAAATATTCTATTGTCATGTTCAATGGATTTTTTCAAAAGAAGGCAGTAAAGATTGATGAGTTAGAATAAGTTAACAATTACAAATACTTTGATCAGATTATTATTACAGATGAAAAAAAATAATGGACGAAATTAATCATAGAATTAAACTCGGTTGGAGTGCTTTTGGTAGAAATAACTTAATCTTAAAAGGTTAATATGCCAATGTGTCTGAAAATTAAGGGTTTTTTTTAATCAATATGTTTTACCAGTTCTTTTTTATGGATCTAGACTTGGACAATTTACAGAAGAGCAATACAAAGACTTCAGATCCTTCAATGAAATATGTAGAGATCTTTGCTAGGAAGACCAAAAAAGAAATTGAAAATGAAATACATGGGTAAGAGAACAAGCAGATGTTACTGATATCATTGAAAGAATTAAGAGTCGGAAATGGAATTGGGCTGGAAAATTGCTAGAAGAGATGATAATAGATGGACAGTTGAAATCTTAAACTGGATTCCAAGAGATTTAAAATACCTAGAAAGATACCACATGTGAGACGGATAGTGGAAATAAGGAAGTGTGCTAGGACGGTGTGGAGAAGGGAGGCTAGAGATCAGAGAAGATGGATTGACTTGGAGTGATCTTTATTCTGTAATGGTTGAAAATGATGATGATAAATTTAGCTACTATATTTAAAGCTCTAAATTGGCAATAAAAAAAAAGTAATGAATTTAACGTTTATTGGAAGTTTATTATTGTACTATGTAAAACAAAACAATATATATTTTAATTAGTGAGGGAGACATCAACTGTCTCAACATGTAAAATAAAACAAAAGTGATAATTTTGCTATGTTAGTTATTATAATAAACAGTTTTTATTTTTAAATATTTCTTCTTTTTTTTTTAGAAATGGAAGCTTTTAAAGAAGCCGCGGCTGTTCTTCATGGACAATTCTCTTTTGGAACTTTTGAAAACGATACATTGGTGACTGAAGTGTAAGACTATTCATTACAATTCATCTTAATAATTTCATTTTTCAGATATTTTTGCTATTTTTTGTTTGTATGTACATCAAAAAGCAAAGAGAAATTATTATCTCATATATTATCTCTTTCTATGTTTTTAGCAATCTCTTGGGATCCAGTTTAAGACTTCAACTATCTCTTATCTTCTAACAATATGATCATTCTAGCTCCATTTCAATCACTTAATTTTTTCAGTGATGTCTATTTGTTATGTCACCTCATGTATTTCAATTTTGATCCCTTCTTGTTATTCTCAATATACATTTCAAACATAATTTGTTGAATAGTCTGAAGGTTCTCTATTGTTCTTCTGTTAAGTTTCCAAATCTTATATCCATAAGTAAAAACTAGTAAAATATATTTATTATAAATCTTTCATTTCAAACATATAAGCACATTTGCTTTTGATATTAAACCATTTTTATCCTTTGTTTCCATCAATATTAATATTTTTTCCCTAATTAATGGCACCAATGATAATGCTGTGAAAATTACTACATTGCTGTGCTTCACTGCGCAGTGAGTATTGGAGATAATGAATAATACATGCAATTCACAATTATCTAAAAAGCAGACATATGAGGAAGTTGTGACAAATTTTTTTTTAATCCTCAACTGATAAAAACATTGCTGGGTTCCATTTTAAAAGTAGAAGACAGTCTCAAAATCAAAGAGTTAGAGATTAGCATATATCCTTCCATGATGTGGACAAACCATGCTTTTATGGTAGTTTTCTCAAAGATACTTTTCAAGCATTTAGTGTGTGGATTGATTAATGACCAATTGAGGCAGCAGCTGTTAGCAATAACTGATTTATCTTATGAAGCTATTAGATGAGAAGTTGGTTAATAATTATTACTAGAGCAAGCTAGCAGATTTAAAAAGATCTCTGGACTTGATATCCCTCAAATATCGATTTTTAAAACCATTAATTCAAATAAGGAAGATGACACAGTGAAGAAGATAAATTGTTTATACTGTGGAAGGGTAGGATATGTGGCTCATGAAAGTAAACACAAAACCTAGAAATTCTGAAGCTGTGGTTCTATAGTACCTTTTACTAAAAGAGGGCACTACTGCACAGGTCAGAAATGCAAGGAAGAAGTAGATAAGGAAGTCCAGAAGGTGAAAGAGAATGTTACAAATGAAGTAGGGAAAGTAAAACTATGAGACAGTTTTGATAGTGAACTCAGTAATTAATATATAATAACCACATTCCACTCTTTTTACACTTTAAAGTGTAAAAAGAGTGGAATGTGGTTATTATATGTTATATATTAGAAAAGCAAAAATAAAGAAGGAAAGAGGAAGAGAAGCTATTGAAGATTATATTATAACTCGGTAATTAGAGGATGTGGAAGATGTAATTGCAGTAAAAATAGAAATAGGCATATAAGAGTATGTTCGCCTGGAGCTAGAATTAAGAATGTTACAAATAAGGTAAAGAAACAGGGGAGTAGAGATATTTGTTATGATAGGGACAAATAATTTGTTAGAATCATCGGAGATAGTAATGGATGAGTATGAAGAATTGATTAGTAGTTCAAATAAGGTTAAAGAAAGAGTAGGAGTAGTTGGATTACTACTAAGATTCAACATAGGTATATGTTAGATAAGGCATGTTCTGTAAATGAGAGATTGAAAAAATTATGCGACAGAAATAATGTTTGTGGATGTGTGGGAGAAAGGGAATTATACAGTAAAGATGGATTGCACTTAGAAAAATGAGGAAGTGAAGCATTAGGGGGATTAATACATGAAAAATATAATAGTTTGGGAAATTTATAAAGGGGGTTAGGGTTTTGAATTACAATATTATCAAAAAGAAGATTCTTATAAGATTGGACTGGATGTAAGAAGTAAACAAAGGGTATCTGATCCAGATATAAATGTGTATGTGGAGAGGGAATGCATCTGTAAAATTAATGATAAACAAGCTAATTACAAATGAAATAGAGAAGAAAGAATCAAGAATTTATAAATGGGTCATCAGAAAGGAGGAAATTGTTAAAATTGGATATTTGAAAAGTTGGTAGGAGACCAGAAAAGTGAATGGAATTAAACAAAGCAGTTTAAAATGAAGGGCTTGAGGTATTTGGCAGTAGTAGAAAGACATCTAAGAGAAGAGGAAGAACCTCCACTGGAAGACTTGGTATGACCGGTTATAAATAGAGAAGAAAAAAGGTGTGGTGATATAGGAGTTATGTCACAATAATATTTAAATATTGTTAAGTGTCAAGAACATTTGTGGTTTTAGATAAAGTTAGGAAGACAAGAATGGACGGTGGCTGTAGTGTATATGGCCACTGGAGATAATCAAACTATAATGGAGTGGAACAGTAGCATATATGAATGCCTAGTTAAGGATATACAGAGTTTTAAAAAAAAGGAGGGTAAGAGAATAATGGTTGTAGGGGATATGAACGGACATGTGGAAGAAATTGATGATGTGGATAATAAGAATTGACAGCTTTTGAAAAAATTTTGTCAGAGATGAATTTAAGCATTGAAGATTTACCAAATGTTTATGAGGGACAATACACATGGTCTAGAAATAATATATTTCACACAATAGATTATGTATTAGTAGAGAAAGAGAGAATGAATAAAATATGGAAAATTAGTGTTTGATAATGAAGGGGGCATATGTAATAGTGTTCATAATTTCTTTAAAGTAGAAATGGTTAGTATTGTGTATTTGCATATATACATTATATGAATACCAAAAAAATGAATAACAAACAGAAATTTGTTAAAACAGGCAAAACTCACTATATATATTGCCACACACATGTTTATTGGCTTAAAACAGAAATTTAACAGCAAAAATTACAATAATGGATTATCAATGATAACTAACATGAATTTGGCATTGACCCTCACAGCAAAATATCATCAACAGCTATACTGATCACTCCGCACACAAACAAATAAAACCCTATTTATATATAGACAATTATTGGGTTAAACTCTGAATTCCACTAGTCTATTGCTCAAGTCTGGCTGAATACAAATTTATTAAATGAATTTACTCGCAGTTCATTTTGTGTTTCCTCCTACAGAGCCCGTTAGGCATATAAAAACAAAATAAAATCTGCTTTAGTTCCTAGTCGGCTATTGGTACCTTGGTACCTTTAGAGGCTCAGTCTCTGGAATAACTTCTCTCGTTGCATAAGCCACTTGTTGCTTCCTGGACAGCTTCTCACTGACTTCTTTCAGCTCTGTTCTAACTCAAGCTGGCTCCAAAAAATCAGTACTAACAGATCACAGTTAAACAAGTTTGTAATGAGTACGCAAGTAATTCCGTCAAAGCAAAAAACTCCCTGTCACACTTTCTATATACACTATTTATATCTGTCATTGATTTCCGGTTTTAATTCTTTATCACTATCTTATTTCCTCAGATACCAATCAGTCTGTTTTCCCTTCTGGTAATTGTTTTAAGCAAATACTTCTTATTACTAAATCTCTCTTATCATTTATCAAGCAGGATTTCTTATTATTTGTTTTACATGACTAAATTTCTATTGTTTACTTTAAGCAAATATTTCTTATCATTTATTAAAAATTCACTTAACTTTATTTCAATGGTGTTCTAATTAATTTTACTTTTATTCACTTTAACTTTATCTGAAAGCTATCTATTAAATATATTTCTAAATATATTTTCTTTGCCTTATCTTTTTCTGGAGTAATGCATAGGTTATTTGCTTCTATAATTATTGGATTTAAATATTAGTACAAAACATATCATCTCTCCTTACTCCAGAAAAAAAAACCCTGTTTAACTTGGCTAGACATAATCTTGTAATTTCGTAGGTCTTGGCTTTTCATGAATCGGCCTGGGTGATTTCTCCTTCACTTTCAGTACATCTTTCGCTTCTGACGGTTCTTCTGTTTGTGGTTCTGACTTTTTGTCTTCCATTGTTCTTTTTTTTTTGTGGGGTTTATATTTTAAATAGTTTTTTTAATGTAATTAATTAATTCAAACAAAAATGAAATGACATGAATTATATAGTGTTAATATACGAATTGACGCACGCAGGCATTACATAGTGGATGAGACTATTAGTAATACAGCAGTCCCATCTTAACATATAAAGTAGACATATGTATATGTTTTTGTGCAGTTATTAAAATTATGCCTATGCTTCAGCATCAAATGCTCATTGCCCTTAGACCAGATGGCTTTCTACCATAATATGAAGATATCTAGTTCAGAAAATCGGATAGGCTTTAAATATGGTCTGGACTTTTATGTTCCAGTTCTAAAAGGTAGCCATACCTGAACTATAGTGGACGGGAGTGTCCGCCACTGCAAACTCGTCTAAAAGATAGCAAGATGCAATGTACAAGTGTACTTAGTAAAGACACACAATGCATAAGGAAATGCAAATATGTATATATTTAATCAGATTGCGCCTAAACAGATAGCTTCTATTTGCTAACTAACACAACCTACTTCTTAAACTAGCATTATAATTGTGCTAACTAAAAGGGCTGAAATAAATTATTAATCTAAGTTAAATACTGAATCTGCATATATAATCATAATCTAAGGAGGGAATGTATATTTGTAGGCATTAATAAACATTAACAAATATACTTTAGTATCATCTCTAGCTAGAATATTAAATTTTAACTAATAGATATCAAAAGTCAAAAGTTATAATAACTGGCTATGCAAACCATAGTGAAATATAATGCAAATATAAATAAATGATAATAACAAGCATGTAGCGATGGGTTATTATTTAGCATAATAGGATTTCGAAACAGTGTTCAAGTATGCTAAGCAGCATTATTTAAATATTAAAATGGAGATCTTAATAATTATCTCTCTATTAAAAGTTTATTAAAAATTAGTATTCTCTGTTTTGAAATATTGGCATATTATAACATATATAAATTAAATTAAGCTAAAATAATTAGAACAATAATTATAGGCATAATCACAATTTTAAGAAATTTAGATAATAACTGGTTACAGTTATTATGGTTTAGAGAAATAAAATTATATTTACAGAGATGAATTCAGGCAAGTTTATACAGTTATGATTTTATATTAATTTAATAGAATTTTAGGAATTTAAATAGTGAACATTCATTATATTACATAAGCTAGCTTAATCTTAGAGATTACAGATTTAAAGATTAATTTAAGAGCTCTGCAGTTTTCAGAGAAATATTACCAATTTTCTCTATTGCAGCTTTTACTTCGAATGGTAGGCATAGTGGAGCCTCCCATCTTGGTAATGATGGCTATACGCCACTGTATAATATAGGATGGGGTTTGAGATCACTGGCTTCCCACAGGAAAAATGGCAAATCTACAGCCTCCTAATCTGTCATTTCAAAGTTCAAATGGGCATGGATTCTGGTAGCAACACGTGTTAAACTTACAAAGTAAAATAAGAGTGTCAAAAATATAGGGGTATTTATATGATTTTCAATTCCTATATTATCTTGCCAACAATTGGGATTTACAGCTGGCAAATCTTATTTTTAATTTCAAAATTTGATTTAACCATTTTTTAAATTTTAAACCAAGTACTTTTAATTTAATTTAGCCACCTCAATTTCCTAAAGACTTCTCAATAGTTCCAGCTCAGTAGATTTTGTGATTTATAAAATATATTTTGGAAAAATATTGTGAAAATAGGATTTAAGAACCTCGCTCACATGCTATATTAGACAGATGCACGGTGATGTGATTCTTATTTACTACAACTCTAATTTAAATTTAGAATTATTCAAAACTCTTTAAATAACATTTCATTATATATGTATCTTGATAATACGTGACTTTCATACATATATATGCAATTTCTAGTATAAAATAGCAAACTAACTTCTTTTTAATAAAATAAAATCTATAATTTAAAAAAGATTTGATTTTAAATAATATATACACTCATAATATATGCAAACCGATGATATTACAATCATTTGTTCACATATATATGTGTGATGATTCATATATAACCGTGTTGTCGCTTATATATATGTACTCCTAGGGGTTTAAATTCAGCATAGATGGAACTATGGGGAAAAATAGGTGAAATGTATATTAAGTCAGGAATATATCATTTCAATATATATATATATATGTAACATTGGAATGTTTCTGTTAATCATGAGATGTTTCTTTGAAGAGAAATTGTCTTGGGTTAAGTGCATATCTTCACCAAAATCTAATCATCAGGCCACAAAGTTGGATGGAATATGATAAAAAACTTCTTAATTTTTATTTATTTATAGGACTAATAATATTAATTACTTCTAGAGTCACTCATCTTCCCAGTTGTTTTTTCTTATTAAAACCTCAAATTGATCACCCTTTGCAGAGAACAAAGAATTTAAACGCACTAAATACAATTTTATTGCTGATTAATTTTAGAAAATATTAATAATTAATAAAATAAGAGTTTAATAAAGCAAACAATATTTATAAATAGGAAAATTAACTGATCTACATATCCCTTCACATATTATTTCTCCCTATTAATTTAAATAAATTTTTTATATAAAAATATTAGTTAAATTTAAATAAATCCAGTAGTAAAAGAATGATAATAAAGATATACAGTATATAGCATGCTAATTCAAAACAAAAAAAAAAAGACAATAAGACTTTTTAAAAGTGCTTAATAATTTTACTTAAGATAAAATTGTTGCATTCTCGACAGGACTACATATATTTTTCTTGAATATACATGTTATATATAGAGCTCACAATACAAGCTTATTAAATTAAGTCATGTGACATCTGACTTGATTTTTTTTTTTAATTGAATATACGTACATGTTTTTCTTGATACATTCTGTATATAAGTTTGCATGAATTTTTTTGATGGTTTTATGCAACATAATAAATTATTTTTCTTTCCATAACTTCCATTTTTTTGCTATCTTTATGCTTATGGTCTCCATTTCAGACAGACAGTTTTTTAAACTTTCTTAAAGGTTACTTGGTTACATGACAACAAAGAGACAAAATTGGTTCAAAAGAGTTTTAGCTAGCCACTCATGTCATTAGAAATTATTAGATCCACATTAAACATTAGAAAGACTACAAGCGGTCTTCCCCACAATTGCTTGTTAATTCCTGATAATTATTTTTGAGTCCACATCTTTTTGTAATAATAGTGGCTTACTGTTGTCTTGATCTCTCTAGCTAATAAGTAGAATCTTAGTTCACTTTTTCATTCACTAATAATTGGTCTCATATGCTAATTCATTGGTGCCCAACCTATTTCTATTCATGATCATTTTTCTTAGACAATTCACAATCAAGTGCATCAAAAACAATTGAAAGTGAAAAAAAGTTCAAAAAGTTGTGAAATCCTTTGAACGGATTATTGTGTTCTGTCACACTCATTGGCATTCCCATAGGTGTTGCCCATCGCATTTTAATGAATGAATTGAAAAATCAGAGTGTGTGTATGGAATTTGTGCATCATTTGATGACAATCGATTGAAAAGGCACTAAAGTAAAGCACCGCAGAAACATGCAAAAAACATCAACTGCAGATCCAGAATTCTTATGAAAAATTATGATGATAAGCCCTAGCATTCCAATATGAGCCATCGATCAAATTTAAGAATGCAGAATGAAGAAGGAAAATTAAAAAAATGTTAATGCAGAAGACCCAAATCGAAACATTTCTCATTTTTTATTAGTATTTTTATTCTAAAGGGATTGTTTGCCACAAATAAGTTTTAATAGTTACTATCAGGTAAGGATGAAGAGAAGCCTTCTGTATTAACATTATAAGTAAAAGAGGGAGTCTGTGATGTGTAACAGGTGACCACCTTCATCTATTCGTTTAAGGACAATTCTTGTTAAGAACTTGATTCACGATTTTCAGGTGGGATTGACTTTTTAAGATTTTTAGTATTCAACCCATTCCAGCCCAAGATTTTTTTGGCTCAAGAAATAATATTTGCAGCCAAAAATGGCTAATTTATTTTATTTGTGTAAAGCTAATTATAACATACACCAAATCTTTTAAAAACTTGTTTTTTATTTTTTTGCCACCAAAATGAAATATATATTAAAATAGATTTCCAATGTTTCGACTATTTCTTTATTTTTTTCTATAGTCTTTTTCAAGGAACTAAAAATATATAAAAAGGAGAAGAAAAAAAAAAATTCATAAAATTTTTTAAAACAAACAAAAATAAAAATCCTGTCACATATACATACTATTTTGGAAAATATATTTTTACTTACTATGATTTCTTTTCCCAACTGCTTCCAACTTTACATTTTGCCTAAATGAACATTTTATTGTTACAAAATATAGTTTTTTATTATCTTATCTTCAATTAACACATTTTTACATTCAATTCTTGTTAAAAACAAAAACATTCTATTAAATTTCACAAAATATTTTTTTTTTCCTCTTCTCTTTTACTTTACATTATAATATTCTATTCAGAACGGGATTTAACATCTTTATGTATAAACTTTCCTTTTCAAATCTTTTGACATGACCAAATTTTTCTTTATGTAAATATATTGCTGAATTTCTATCTGACAAATGTTGTTTTAATCTAGTTTTTAAAAAATTCTTTGTATTACCCACATAAGATATATCTTTACCATTATATTTTAAACAATCCATACATTTTATACAATAAACAGCTTGCATTATATTTGAAAAATCAACAAAATCTCCTTTATTAATTAAATTATATAAATTACTTTTTTTCTTGTAAACAGGATAAATACTAAAACCATATCTTTTATTAAATCCATGAAACAAATTTTTTATCTTTTTAAAAATAAAATTTTGAACCTTAAAACCTATAAAAAATGTATCATCACCAAAATTTTTCTTTAATTTTTCTCCATTTTTTTATTTTATTTTATTTTTGGGCCAAAGATTTCTCATGTAAATTGAGGCAATTTCCAGTAGTATAATTTTTTCAGTTTGCTGATATTTTATCTTAATGAAGTAAAATACTCATTAAAGTTTCTAATATAACTAAAATTTAAATGTTAAAATATATTATATTAAGGGCACCCAGAGGTGTTAAGCCAATAAACATCACATGATCACCATTTCTTATGCTTGCTCTTAACCGTTCATTGGCTTAAAACTAATCCTTCCTAATAGGATAATGGTGGCTATGGTTATTAAAGAACCAAAGACACCAAAATGTATAGGTACTGAATTGAGTTCAGTCCTATATGACTATATAAGCTGATGAACTTGGATTGAAAATATTATGGTGTTTTCAATTAAGACTCATGGTTTTGTAGTTAAGTAGAGATAAAAGGTGGCTTCTGGAGGAGTATTAGATCCTAAGATCTAGGTGCAGTGCTCTCAGATCCAAGGTTTCTCACTGACGAAGGCCATAAGCCAGAAACTAGTCTGAGGATATTGGATGAGTAGGCACTAGATGGGGATTTTATTCATAAGCCTTCTGGCATCCATTGATTACTCTGGCTTGCACTGAGTGGCAATACATATAGAGAGTTTTGCCTCTTTGAACATCCAGAGGTGCGACCACCATCGTCAATAAAGTGTTATCGCTTACTTGTAATACCCAGCATTTAGAAACCAAACTGTCTTTTGGCAGAGAACTTAACGTACATATTTGCATTATATAGCTACTTGATTTTTATTATTGTTAACACCCTTTTATACATATATTTCTTACTTAAAAGTAAATTTGTTGTTTTTGTCTTTATTTATAAATATGAATAACTATATATAAACATTGTGAATTAATTATATTTAAATATTAAAATACTTGAAATAATATATTTTAGAGCACAAAAATTTGAAGTTTCCTTGCCAACAGTTGTTATTTTTAAAAGAAATGATAAACATCAGCCGTATGTTCTTTTTAACGATGATTATAATAGTGATAAGATAGTGAAGTTTGTGGAAGATTCCTATCTACCTATATTTGTAAGTTTATATTTGTGTATATGCAAATACTTTCGTATATTATTTAATGTGTGTGTGTATATATATATATATATAAGAAAACCACTCACCAAACAGTGTTTAAAATATTCTACTAAGTAACTCTTTCCATCTATAGTTGAGGAATTGAAAAAGAAAATGGAATTCCATTTTTTTATCTGCATTTAACAATCACAAATAACAGAATACATTTTTAAAGGGTACTTTAAATGTTATTTAGTGAGTGATATTTTTATATAATTACAAATTTAATAATAAGATATTTGAGTTAAGGCATAAATCTATTCATGGAATAACCAAGTTCAAAACATTTCTACGGTAATTTCTCTTTTTATATCAGTGCCAATCTTGGCATTGATATAAAAAAGGGATGTTATTTTGAAGTTCATTTAAACAATTCTTTAAGAATCTGGTTTGTGAATTATCATGGTAACATTTTTGGGTTAAATTCTCCATACAGTAGTGCCACTCAGTGCAAGCCAGGGTAATCAATGAAATCAAGAAGATTTATGCATAAAATCCCTATCTAGTGACTACTCATCCAATATCCCAGACTAGCTTCTACCTTCTGACTTTCATTAGTGAGGAGCCTTGGTTCTGAAAGCATTGGACCTAGACCTTCGGATCTTAGAGATCCTAAGATCTAGGTGCAGGGTTTTCAGAAGGCTCCTCACTGATAAAAGCCACAAACTAGAAACTAATCTAGAGATATTGGATGAGTAGGCAGTAGAGAAGCCTTGGATCTGAAAGCATTGACATAGATCTCAGGAGAGATCCTAAGATCTAGGTGCAGTGTTTTCAGATCCGAGGCTTCTCACTGAGTAAAAGCCACAAGCTAGAAACTAGTCCAGGGATATTGAATGAGTAGGCACAAGATAGGAACATTATGCCTCAACCTTCTTGCATCTATTGATTACTCTGGCTTGCACTGAATGGCGCTGCTATATGGAGAGTTTAGCCTCTGTGTAAACAGCTTGTGCAAGCATAAAGAATGGTGATCATACAATGTTTCATGGTTTAATTAACATTTTTGAGCTTGTTTGTTCCATGAATAAATTTATATTATCAACATTACTTATTGTAATTTATCTTTAAGCTTGTGAAAGTTGTTAGGGTTTAATACATCCACATATTCAGGGATTGTTTCACATAATGATGTAAAATCATGCAAATCAGTTAGTGTAAGTCGGTAGATATGATTTGAAAAGCATGGAAATTGATAAAAATCAATAGATATGATATGAAAAGCATTAAAATTGGCAGTGTACTAGCTAATTCATTGTAATAACAGTATATTTTAAAACTGAAAATGGGTAAGAGATCTTATTGATAGTTAAATGTGTATTAAGGAGATATGATCATAATGCTAATATGATGGTTATTCTGTCAAATTGCAACTTATGTTAAGAAGGCATCAGAAATCATTATAGAGAGGTTGATATAATTAACATATTAGCATATTAATTGCTAAATTGTACTGAGCCATACATTATAGCAGGGAATACTTAAGAGTGGCAGCAGGCATTCCTATCATAAACTGTATAATGAACCTAATTATATTAACAAAATTTGGATTTGAAATCTTTGTGTTTTTTATGTCTAACGCTAGATGACAAATATAAAAATGTGTGGGACACATGTTTATGCATTGTGTGACAGCATGAATATATCCTTATGAATCTATCTCAGATGTTGACATGATCAAATAAATTTATTTAGTTGTTACTCCCTAATAATCCATTTATATACTAGATAATCTTGTTTAGAGTACCAATAATTTTTTTAAATAGTCCTATAGTTCACATTATTCGCACATTAACATCTTTTTGCAGCTTGTGATGTTATTTTTTTTAAGTAAAAACTTTATAGACATTTTTAGCAGGATAATTCATTGCCAGTTTTATTTCTCTGGAGTGTCTTGAAGGAATGATATTTGGCCATTTAAAATCCTGGTTCCTTTCATTGTCTAGCATAAGTGAAAATTTGATACTTGTATCCATTGGTTACACATATTCCATGCCAGATTATATATTGTGATAGTGTCATGAACTAATAATTTATTATTTTAGTCATCTAACTAATATAATTTTTTTGAAAATTAGGGATATGCTATTTACACACTGTTCTGTATCTCTCGATTTATTTTTATTGCATCGTTTTTTTTGGATAGTTCATTTTCTGTGTGCATTTAGAAAGATAAAAGTGAAGATGAAAATAAAGAAAATTTTAAGTTTCATCTTTCCATATTTTTTTTTAGGCACGATAATTTTAAATATGGGACTAAATAAGAAATTCTGAATCATCAATTATTATTTTAAGCTAATTTATCTGTATTTTACAACTTGAATCTTTTGTATTGTAATTATCCATTATGTAATGCGTATTTCTGTACAATTGGTGTTTTTCAATTTGAACCCTTTGTAGTGTAGGTGTTTATAATATATTATATATTTCTGTACAGTGTACAATATGTATATTGTAAAATAAAACCATCTTTCTTTTATCATTTTAACAATTCTTATTTTATTCTTGATCCATGTAACAGTTTCAACTCACTAACAACTTTCTTCAGAGCTAATATATATATATATATGTAAAATACAATACCCGTTATAAAATATTATATATATAATAAAAAAATTCTAACGGTAAATACAATATTATAGTTTAAATTCTTTTGTAGCGCTTTCGATTATGTGGCAATCCTTGTCAGCTTTAACTGAATTTCAAATTTTTTAAACTTAATGTTACATATATTTCCATAAGATGTGAATGGCCATATTTGCAACTTGGCTATTAATAACATCATCCTTATATTTATCAATCAAAATTGCCTCTTTAATTTTCCTCTTTTTATGATTTCTTTCTTCCATTAATATTTTTATTTCACTACTATTAAATGTAAACCTATAATTACAAGTTTTTTCATGGTCAAAGAATACTGAAGCTGTATTAAATTGACTATTTACATTATTTTTAATTTGATTATATAATAATTGATGCTCCTTCAATCTTTTCTCCACAGAACATCTCGATTCACCGATATATAATTTCTGACATCCACATGAAATCTGATAAATTATATTACTTCTTTGCAATTTAGGAATTATACTCTTAGAATTATTAATCAATCAATTAACATTTGGAGGAACACAAAATAAAATATTATACTTTTCTTTAAATATATTCTTAATTAATTTAGATTGCATGTTATTTATAAATGGCATAGATATCCATTTTTTATTATCTAAAGTAACACTGCAAACTCTCTTCTTATTATTAAATGAATTTACTGTACCCAAGATTTGGTTTTTATCATAACCAACCTTTAAAAGTTCATTAGCAAAGAGTTCAATATTTAAAATTTTATCACTCTTATATTTACATAATTTATCATTGCAATGCAAAAATGATTTCAGACTTGCCATTTTATGTATCATTGGAACACGTGATTTAAAATGAATATATCCTCTTTCTCCAATAGGTTTAAAAATTAATTTATAATTTAAATCAGTAGCATCTCTAAATATTTGTAAATCCAAAAATTTTATTTTTCCATTTTGTTCATTCTCAATAGTCCATTTTAAATTGTTTAAATTATTCAGATTATATAAAAGAACATCAATAATGTCTTTAGGACCACAAACAAAAACATCATCAACATATCTAGTATAAATTTTAATATCTTCAAAATTATAAAAATTAAATATAATATCTTCATATTTCGACAATTTAAAATTACAAATTTGTGCTACCATAGGTAATCCCATTGGCCATCCTTTACCTATTTTATAAAACCTATCATTATATGTTGCAATAATATTATCACTTATAGATTTTAGTGATTCAATAATAAAATGTATTAAATGTTTATTTACAGACATAATTAATTAGTTCAATTTCAATTAAATTTATAGATTCAAGATGATCAATTGATCCATATAATTCTGTTACATCCAATGAAGCTAACATCATTATCATTTATTTTTATATTTTTAATTCTATCAACAAATTCATAAGAAAATGCAATTGTATATCTTCCAAAACCCAACATATCTTGTAACAATTTACCAATATATTTAGCTGTTTTATGCATAAATGATCCACCAAAATCAATCATTAATCTAAGAGGATTTTCTACTTTTTGAAGTTTAATATTAGCAAATATTCTTGGGCATATAGATGTAGATAGATATATATCATAGTATGTTCAACTATTCATAAAATGATTTTTAGCCTTTTTTAAAATACTATTTATAAATTTCAAACGTTGTCCCTCCATGTTATAACTATCAATAATATCAAATCCCAATTTACTCATTTGTGTTTCAATTTTATCATTATATGCATCTTTTTTAATAAAACACATTCGTAAACCCTTGTCTTCTTTCAAACATATATTTTGTTCAGTTCTAAGAAGATTTTTAAATTCAAAAATAGCATAATTCCATGATCGATCATATCTATTAGTTTTTATTTTATATTTAGAAATCTCCTTAATAATATTACTACAATCTTGTAAATTCATATTATCATCAAAAACGTTCTGCACTGATGCAATCAGTTTCACATTATAATCTTTCCACACACTTCCTACATACTTTGAACCAAATGCAATACATATCTTTGTGTAAAACTGATTTTTTCATCTGTTAAAAATTCACTTAATTATTATCACCATAACTATTTGGATAATAACAATTATATAAAAAGTCAATTTTTTTATCAAATTTCTTAATCCAATTTTGTCGACACTTTTTAAATCCAACTTGACAATGTAAATAAAAGGCATTCCATTGATCCCATTCATTCATATCTATTAAATGTTCAATAGCCGTTAAATATTTTTTAATGTCATAAATTTCTTTTTTACATTGCCTTATTATATTGTCCAAAATAATTGATTTAATTTTAAACATATTATTTGAGGAAAATCTGAGATATCTATTCAAACGAATATTACAGCATTTAGGAAAAACACAAAACATTTTACACTTCTTAAAAAAGTATAAAGCACTACAAAAGAATTTAAACTATAATATTGTATTTACTGTTAAAATTTTTTATATGTATATATATAAGGGTATATGAATATATATATATAATAGTTTTTCTAGTAAATGTAGACAATATAAAACAAACATTATATCTCGGCATTCTTTTTATATCTTATATGTAATAAATATATACTTTCAAAATCTATACTATATTTGTATCACAGTAAAGTTAAAGGCAGTAAGTTTTTACTATTTTAATATAATTTTTTCTTATATTAATTAATATTATTATTGATTTTTTCTTTAACTTGCATTTGTTATTCAAATTTGCATACATTTGTTTGTTTGCATAACAAAGTGGTTTCTTTCTTTTTTATAACCTAAAGCTGAGTGCATTTTCGATGCAGTTCACCGTGATCATATCTCTATGATTATTGTGAACTAAAGTGTACTCTGCTTTAGATTATAAAGAAGAAAGAAATCACTTTGTTATGCAGATGAACAAACTTATACAAATTTAATTAATATTATTGTAAATTATAAAATATAGCTTGCTTAAAAAACTTATAATCTTTTACCATTTATTAACATTTGATTCTCTAACATTTAGATTTAATATTTTTTTATTAAAGTTTTTATTAACTGTTCTTATAAATTATTATAAAATGTTATTTTATAAATATTTTTTGTAATCTTGTCTAACTAATATTAATACCTACTTTCTTATTCCGGTCCATTTTCTTCATCACCACAATTTGAATTTTAAATAGTCGTGATGCACTGTGGCTTCTACTTTCTCGGAGTCAGGAATCTCTCAGCCACTATGCCTAGAGAAACCTGTTGGACATCTTACCTTCCTTTTTCATTTCCCACCCTAAGTTTTCCGATATGCTTCTCTATCCTGCTCCATCCCATTCCCACAACATCATCTTTGTCCACTCTATAGCCTTTATATCTAGAACCACCTTTTTCCAAATCCTGCATAAACACTAAGAAAACACTTTCTGTATCTGTTTATATTTATTCTGCCACTATTTCATTATTTGTACCCTTTCTGCTTGTAAGCATTTACATTCAATTAGCAGATGCCTAATATTTTTCATGCCTTCCTTACATATCTTGCAGACTAAATCATCCATATTTTTCCATTTATGTGTATATTACCTTGTTGCTAACAATCCGGTTCGAGCCTTAAACAGTTTCTTTGTTATTATCATAAAATAACTTGCACCTAATATTCTGTTTACTTTTAGATATATTTAGACTCTTTATTTTCCATACTAGTTCTCCAACTCTCTATTTTTTATTAATGCATCTATTTTTCTATTCCATTCTTTGCTACTATAATACTCTTCAATTCTCCTAACACAATCCCACCTACTACCTTTCTCGCCCATCTTGTTGCCTGTCCTTTAATAACTCAATTAAATACTATTTTGGTTATTCTCTTATTATCTATAAATTGCAATCTTCCAAACATTTACATTTTGCTTTTGCATCTTTCATATAAAATCTTGACCATCCCATTTTTCCTTGAATTACTTCCTTTGCCATCCACATATATGCATCGAATGCATGTCTTCCTACTTCTCTTTGTAACACCCTTTTACTAACACATAATGCATCATTACATATAAGTTAACCCTGCTACTGCCACTTCTTTCCATACAATTCTAGCTACATTATATTTATTATATGAAAATACTGTTAATTTCTTTATCAATTCCTTTCTCTTTTTTTGCTTCATTTATTAATTTTTTCTCCCATTCATTTAAGCAATTTTTCTGATTACGTAAGATGATTTTTAAATAGTTATATCTATTCACCACACTTAACTTTATATCCCGACTAAAAATTCTTTGTCTTCTCTTTCCGCAGTATTTATTATCATTACTTTTGATGTTTCTTCACTAAATTTAATCCTCATCTCTTTACTCACCCTTACACATGCCTTCAGCATAACTTCCATATCTTTCCTATTTTTTGTGCACAAGAAGATATCATCAGCAAATAAAAAAACATGATAATGCATATATTCCCTTGCTGTTCCACTCTATTATAATTTGACAATCTCCAATGGCTATATGCACTATAACCAGCATCCATTCTTGTCTTCCTAACCTTATCTTAAAACACAAATGTTTTTGACACTTAACAGTATTTAAATATTTTTTTTATGTAGTTCCTATACCACCACCCCATTTTTTCTTTTTCTTTTGTATTTATACCCTGCCATAACAAGTCTTCCATTATAGGTTCTTTTTTTTCTCTTAGATGTGTTTCTACTACTGCTAATACCTCAAGCACTTCATTTTTAACTGCTTTACTTAACTTAATTCCAACCACTTTTCTGGTCTCCTACCACCTTGCATATTCAAATATCCAATTTTTTTTTTCTTCTTTCCTTACTACCCTTTTATACATTTTTTTGACTTTCTTCTCTATTACATATATAAATAACTTGCTTATCATTAATTTTATGGACCCATTCCCTCTCCACATCTACATTTATATCTAAATCAGCTACCCTTTGATTATGTCTTACATCCCATTCATTCTTCTTTTTTTGGATAATACTGCAATTTAAAACCCTACCCTCTTTATAAGTTTTCTGAACTATAATATTATTTATAAATCAAATTTTCTAATACTTTGCTTTCTTATTTTGCTAAGTGCAATCCATCTTTACTATACTACTGCTTCTTATTAATTAAAAAATCCCACACATCCACAAACCTAACATTACTTCTTTCACATATTTTTTTCAATCTCTCATGTATAGAACATGCCTTATTTAACATATGCCTATTGTCAAATCTTGGTAATAATCCAACTGTTTCTACTTTTCCTTTAATCTTACTTATATTACTAATCAATTCTATGTACTCATCCATTTCTCCAAATGGCTCTGACCAATTATTTGTCCACACCATAACATAAACATCTCTACTTCCTTGTTTCTTTATCTTATCTGTAACATCCCTAATTAGTACTAGTTCTAGGCAAACATATTCTTACATATCTTTTTATTTTTCCTTGCAAATTATATCTCCACATCCTCTAATTAGTGAGTCTCTTGTCAATACTCACTCATAGTTTACTTTCCCTACTTCATCTGTATTATTCTCTTCCACTTTCTGGATTTTCTTATCTAGTTCTTCCTTATCATTTCTATTTATTAATTTCTTAATCTGCTCACCCTTCATTTCTAACAATTTTAATTTTGCTTCTACATCCTTTATCTCCTCCACTATCTTACTTATTCCTTGGCTAACCATCTCCATTGCACTTCTTATTTTGTCATTCATATCTCTTGTAACTTCACTAAATACATACTCTGTTCTATATTCCTTAACTACATTTTGCTCCATTTCTTCTGACTTTTTTTTAAAACTATCTATATTTAGAAACCATTTCCTTCCCCCCTCTTTTATCACATTTACACACAGTCTACATAACCACACAATGCTACATCCTTCTTAGTCTTATTTAAACATTTCAAATGATAAACCTTATCACATATAGTACACTCTACCATAGCATGCCTAATTTCCTTCTATTATATACATTGTGGGATACAAATGCAATCCATATTCCTTGTTTTTTTAACTCCCCTACTCTATGCTTAAATTTATGCTTTTTCTACTACTCTTCATACCTCTTTATACAAAGGGGAATTTTTTTTCTTTTTTTTTTACTGGTGATCAATAAACACATGCTTCCTAACCTTACTCTTCAAACATTATCTCTTTCTCAAACAAATCACTCTCTTTCTTAAATTGAAAGATTCTTTAGTAGCAAACCTACTAAAAAACCAACTAATCTTACATATAATTTAGTTTTAAAGCCTCCTTGCAGTAAACACAAAGTATTTTTTCTTTTATATTTGAAATGACATATCGAATCCCTTTCCAAACATTAGCAATATTTTTCCCGATCTTTCCAAATCCAATTAAATTCATCTCTCTTCACATCTCTCAGCCACTATGCCCAGAGAAACCTGTTAGCCACCTTACCTTCCCTTTCTATTTTCTACTCTAAGTTTTTCCCATATTCTTCTCTATCTTGCTCCATCCCATTTTCATAATATAATCTTTGATGTGATGTATTGTGGCTTCTCCTTAAACGAAGTCAAGAATATCTAAACAATTATGCCCAAATAAACCTGTTAGCCACTTAATTTTCCATTCCTGACTCTAAGTTTTCCCATATTCTGTTCCATCCCATTTCCATAACATAATCTTCTTTGTCAACTCTATAGCCTTAATATCTAATTCTCCCTTATCTTTTTCCAAACCCAGCATAAAAACCAATAATTCATTTTCTGTATAATCACTTTTTTCATATTTATTTTTCCATAACTTCACTATATGTACCCTTTCTGTTTTCAAACATTTACATTCAATTAACAAATGCCTAATATTTTCTATTTCTTCCTTACATAATTTACAAAATAAATCACTCATATTTTTTCATTTACATGTATTTTCTCTTGTAGCTAAAGATCCGTTTGAGCATTAAACAATAAACTACTTTTCTTACTATTATCATATATTAACTCGCACCTAATATTCTGTTTATTTCTATATATATTTAAACTCTTTTTACTCTCCATACTATTTCTCCATCTCTCTAACTCCCTATTCTTTATTAATAAATCTATTCTTTTATCCCATTCCTTACTACTATAACACTCAACAATCCTCTTAACACAATCATCCCATCTTTTATACAAATATACTGATATAAATTCTTTATCCAAATCTTTTGCATACCGCATTACCTTTCTCACCCATCTTATTATCTGCCCTTTATTCATAACCCAATTAAATACTATTTTGGCTATTCTTTTATTATCCATAAACTGCAATCTACCAAACATTTTCATTTTACTTTTTGCATCTCTCATATGAAAACTTGACCATCCCATTTCTCCTTGAATTGCCTCCCTTGCTGTCCATACATCTGCATCCAATGCATGTCTTCCTACTTCCCTTTGAACTTTTTCTAAATAATTTAATACCTCTTTGCTAACGTATAATGCATCATTACTATATGTTAACCCTGCTACTGCGACTCCTTTCCATATAATTCTAACTACAGCATATTTATTATATGAAAACACTGTTAATTTCTTTATCAATCCCTTTCTTTTCTTTGCTTCATTTATCAATTTTTTCTCCCATTCATCCAAATAATTTTTCTGATTACTTAAAATAATTCCCAAATAACTATATCTATTCACTACCCTTAACTTAATATCTCGCAATAAAAATTCTACATCTTCTCTTTTCCTCTTCTTATATTTTCTATAATTTATATTATATTTCTTCTACTAGTGTACTTTGAAATTATCTCAGTCTTATCTAAATTAAGAGTTTTTAAACCAAAATATTTATTTAATGCTGATTTATTACTATTTATAAGATTAGCTTTTTTGATTTTTCTCTTCTTTTTTGTTATTCATATATGGAATCATTTTAATACTATCATTCTCAATACATGAATAACAAAAAAAAAAAAAAGAGAATGAAAAATCAAAAAAAGCTATCCTTATCGATAGTATTACACTTATAATAAATAATGATTTTAGTTTAAAAATTGTCTTAATATAAATAGGATTGAGATAATTTCAAACAATAATATTACAGGGATATAGAATAAGTTATAGAAAAAATAAAAAGAGGGAGCTACTATACAACAATATAAAAAAAAACCTATATAAAATTCAAATTTTGGTAGTGAAGAAAGTGAATATGTATTAAAAAGTAGGTGTTAATATTAGTTAGACAAGAATTCAAAGAATATTTATAAAAAACATTTTAAAGTAATAACAATTTATGAGTAGTTAATAAAGAAGTTTAATGATAAATATTAAAATTAAATTTAAAGGTGATAGAATCAAAAGTTTATACATTAATATTAATGTAATAATTTAAGTTTTTTATGTAAGTTATATTTTTATAATTTACAATTATATTAAATTGGTAAGAACTTAACTTTAAAAGTGTATATGTAGTGCATATATATATATATGTAGTCTTGCTTTGACAAAAATAGGCTGTATTGAATGCCTAACTCAGCAAAATAATAAAATATTGTTAAGATTTATTACCTTAATTGTTTGACAATTGTCTACATACTCTGATAGAATATATTCTTATACATTTAATAGGATATATAAAGGATTTAATTTATAATGGGATATAATGTTTATTTTGCATTGTTTATATTGATTAAATAAACTATTTTATATATATTCATTACAAGCATAAAGCTAAACTAGTCAATATATAATTAAAATTACTCCAAATCCAAAATTCAAACAGACCAGGCAAGAAATAATAATAAAACACAACCAAAGGTTTTATTGCTACAAGCAGACTTCTCAAATATAAAGAACTACAAAAACTACACCATATATATAATATTAAACATTACCCACAAATCCATTTACTTCCCATCTACCCTTAATATTAAAAGAACTCTTAAATAAATTAATTGCTTCAGAATAATAAATTTTCAATAACAAAGATTCTTCAATTCTTCTTTTGATTTCATTTCTCTCAAATAAGACAACCTTAGCTCCATCAAAATTAATAGTGTGGCCTGTATCTTTTTCATAGACTACAAAGCAGAACTAAGATATCTATTTCTAATTCTACTTTTATGAACTTTAATTCTTTTATTTAAATTCAAACTACTTTGACCTATGTAGACCTTTTTACAAAAAAAAAAAACAAGTTCTTTACATTTGAGAAGTCTGCTTGTAGCAGTGAAACCTTTGGTTGTGATTTATTATTATTTCTTGGCTGGTCTGGTTGAATTTTGGATTTGGGGTAATTTTAATTATATATATTCATGTACATGCACATATATATTAGCTCTGAAGAAGATTGCTGATCAGTTGAAACTGTCAGATTGATCGAATATAAAATCAGCATTGTGACAGTTGTTAAAAGGAAAGTGGATTTCTTTGTTTTATAATTTTCTCAATGCAAAAAGATGATGTAAGATGAGAAGAAGAATGTGTATATATAAATAGTTGAATGGGTGTATTCATTTGAAATTCACGGATGAAAGTGTATGTAAAACTGTTATGCCTTCCAATAGTATCCCATTTGACAATGATAGGCATCAAGATGTTCGAATAAGTCTCTGACCTGTAACAAAATAGGCATGCGATATAACAGATGTCACTGAAAGAGTATGAAATTTTATATAGGTGCAGGAAGAAAGTAAAACTGTCACTAATTAAATACATGGAGGCAGAAGTCAGCTTAGTATCAATAATTAATATGGGAGTGAAGAATTGATGTGAATACTATGTGGATATATTCAACTTTTAAAATTATGCATCAAATATTTATGAAATATAATATTTCATGTTTTATAACCTGATTATTACGGTTTATCTAAAATTATGTAATATTTAACATTTAAAAATGAAACTTATAATTTAATAGATCACATAGGAGCTGAAATCATCAAAAGCTGCTATTTTCTAGGATGCTTATAGACTTGGGAACAATGTTTAAAAAAATACAATTCACTTACCTAGACTGGATTCAACATGTTTAAACATATCTCCAAAAAAAAGTTTCCCAACATTTCAACAAGAAGAGCCTTTAGTCAATACATTATGCCTATTCTGACTCAAGTTGTAACAATTTGGATTAGCTTTAACTTTATCTAAGAGTAAAAATTTGAATTCTTAATTGAAATCACTGAAAATCAAAGTAGGTACTATTGAAAGAAAAATAGGAGGAAAGATAAGAAATTTAATTCGTGGATTAGATTTGAATAAGTTATAAAGTATTAATAATCAAATGGTTTATTGCTCAGAAGGTTGTAAGAAGTTTGAACATCAGAAGCAACAGAATGGAGCCACAGACCGTGCATCTTGAGTTCCAGAGTTTATCACTCTATCACTGCACCAATCCACGAAGGGCTTATAGATTTACATGCAATTGGAAGTAGGTGAGCTCATAAACAAAAAAGGAAGAAGTTAAAAGATGAGCCAATATTTCATCAGAATGGAATTTCAAAGCATTGCAGTTCCCGACCTGCAGTGAAGTCTGGATTGTATTGCACTTGAATTTATGGATAGGACTTCAACACATTCATCTAATTCAAATCATATCTTTATACTCTAATTGATTATAGCTAGATATTCATTTATTTACCATCTCTCTTCTGGTCGACCAAATGGATTGGATATGGGCTGATTATCTCAATGACAAGTACTAAATTTGTTCTAAAACATTTTTCATGGATTACCTGGTTCAAATCTTAGATTGTAGGCATGACAAACAGTTGTGTCACAAATCTCTTTTACATAAAACGAAGCGAGCTGTGAAAAATAATTGCTGAAGCTAAAAGAAATTTAAGGAAACTTATTCAGCATTGGGGAGACAAAATTTGTATATAACAATAATATTATTGCAGTTATCTAATTCTGCTTTATTTAATATATACCAATGTGTAATTAGGTCTTTTAGAAATAAATGGTATTTTCAATAATTGTCTAAAATGTTAGATAATAATGTTACTTGACAATTATATGTTAGATTTTTGCCATCATATAGTTGAAATTTTTTTAAACTGTTTAGGAAAATTAAAACTTTATTTATAACCTGAAGGAGAAAAAATAGTACTACTCAAAACATCATATACCATACTAATCTATGTATTATTTCTAACAGATAAATATATTTGGAAAACTATAAAGTTAGAATTTTTATAAAAAACGTTGAACAATTTCAACTAAATGATGAAACTAATCCAGGGTGTGACTATAAATATTTTAAATATTGTAAAAATAAATAAATAGAATAGTATATATATATGAAATAATTATATGTTTAACTTCTCATTTCAGCCAGAATTATCTGCTTTCAACTTCATTTCATATTTGAAGAAACAAAAACCATTTGTCATTCTCTTTGACCTTATGTTCAAACATAGCCATCTATGGAAAGAGCTGGGAAAATTAGCTGCAGAACAAAAATTTCCAGAAGTCATCTTCTGCTGGCTCCCTGTGTATGTTTCATAGCATTTTGTATAATATTTGAATGTATGTGCATATATTATTGTTTAAGGCTGTGAAAGTGTGCTCATATATGTGCATGAAGGTGAAGTTTTTGATTCAAAAATTTTTATTCTATTATGATTAGGCTTTAAATAGTTATTTTCTTCTGACAGTATTTTTTTCCTCTTAATTTTTCAATGCAGATTAATGTAATATTTTGGCATACAGTTCTGACATGTAATTTTGGGCAGCTTGGAATCCATCATAATTTTTATATATATTCATGATAAATTCTTAAAAAAAAAAAAAAATTGCTACAAACTTTAGCCGCTGAGTTTGATGCTATGAATATGACTGACTAGGCCAAAACCATGTTCAGCTATACATTGAAATTTTAAAACAATCTTTTCTTTATGAATGGGTAAAAATGCTTATGGTAGAATTACAAAAATTACAGAGCTATTGGGAAGGAAAGTTATTAGAACGCTGAGTCCATGTTTTACTTAATTTTTAATCAGTGTATTAAAATAAACATTTTTAGTCAATTCTAGATTAAAGATTTTACCATAAGATGATAAAGTAATGTTAAAGAAAAAACAGTTACATTCAGCAAACAGAAAGTATTGTTATTACTTGATCGTAATAATATGCCAAAAATTTCGGATAAATAACATATAATTCTACAAGCATCAATGTTTACTAAAATAAAATATAGTGAAGAATGATATGTTTTTTAATATGTCAGGTTTAAAACAGTAATAGCTCTCTCTACAAAATAAGTTCACTTAATAATCAAGGGATAGTAGTAAGTTTGGGCATCAAAATCCCTATCTAGTGCCTACTCATACAATATCCTTAGACTAGTTTTTAGCATATGACTTTCATCAGTGAGGATCCTTGGATTTGTTAGCATATGGCTTTCATCAGTGAGGAGCCTTGGATTTGAGGGCACTACACCTACGTCTTTGGAAACTATAAACTGGGTCTGGAGATATTGGATGAATAGGTACTAGATAGGAGTTTTGATACCCAAACTTTCTATCATCCATTGCACTGGTTGGCATTATAGTATGGAGAAAGTTGCTACTATTTTAGCAGATTAATGTGAGGATAAGAAAAATGGGTCATGTGGTGTCTAAGATTTATAAATGAACTATGTCTTTATATGTTTTATTAAAAGCTTTCACATACGTAATTTATTACAATTTATTGTGAAAGTACCATACTTCACACTCATTTAGGCACTATTCTCCTCAAATAAATACCACAATAGTTATTATTAATTATTTTTAGGCTAGAAGTTAACTTCAGAGGTCATAGTGTAAGCAATGATTCTCCTTGAGTTGCAACCAGAGTTTTATAAGTAATTGCTAGCTAATTGTTCTTTCTTTAATAGTCAAATCCAGTGCCTCTTATCAGAAGAAGTTCATTTAGATAAAAACCAGTATCACTGTTTTTGCTCATTACCTATAGCTTTGAATTCTTTACAATGTCATCTTTACATTTAATTTGTAAATCATTCTTATTTTTAATCTTTTCTTTATGGCTCCACTTTGTGATAATGATCAGATATTTTACGGTAATATCTCCACACTAAAACTCCAATATATTTATATATATTATTTATTTATTTATTTCTATACTTAGTGCTTTCAAAGGAACAATGCCTTCATTTTCAAAGCTATAGATAGATAATTCTAATACCAATGTTCATTTATTTATTTAATTCAACAGATAATGTAAAACCAATATTAAAGGAGTGAGAAAAATTTTCATTGAAGCCCACACAGTAATATTCTGGAAATATAATGACAATGCATGGATGAGTTGATATGTCATTGAATATTTTTGGTAATATGATATTAAATCTCTATTAGTAAGATCTTGTCTTCATTAGTTTGTGTATATGAAGCAATTCAAAAGCATTAGACATCTATTTTATGAACAACTTGAGTATGGTTTTTTTTATGGAAAATCATACTCTGCTAATATTAAAGAGATGCAGTATGGGATTGATTTCATTGGAATTATATGGATGAGAATGGAGTACAATAGAAAGTTACAGTAATAAGGCAGGATGTTGTCTTTCAGAAAATAAGATTTGCTACAGAAGAGTTTGAAAAATAGTATTATAAGATATCAAACAGCATATATGAATGTAAATCACTAAACATAACATGATCACCATTTCTTATGCTTACACAAGCTGTTTACACAGAGGCTAAACTCTCCATACAGTAGTGCTAGATGTAGTGCTCTCAGATCCAAGGCTTCTCACTGATGAAATCCACAAGCTAGAAACTAGTCTGGGGATATTGGATGAGCTGGCACTAGATAGGGATTTTATGCACAAACCTTCTTGCATCCGTTGATTAGTCTGACTTGCATTGGTTGCGCTACTTCATGGAGAGTTTAGCCTCTGTGTGAACAGCTTCTGTAAGCATAAGAGCTAGTGATCATGTGATGTCTAATTACCTTTAGTTAGTGAGTAAAAGTAGAAAGACAAACTATTGAATCTCACATTCAAGCCTTTGATTAGTTAGTGTTCATTGTCTTCTGATTCTCTTTACAAATTTTTTGGAGATATCTTTGATATGAAGTGGGATATTTAAATACTGTTTATGTTTTATATTATAGAGTTCATGGACCGTAATTGTAATTCTAATGTTATTTATTTTCAATCCAGTTGAGTTTGCTGTTAATTATGAAATAATTATATAATTTGCAAAGCACAGATGACTTGATATGCTTTTAAACTATTTACTTATGGTGTCTCCGATATGGTAGTAAATAATTTGGGCAAGAAAATATCATTCTGACAAATACCAAGTATATTTATTATTGGTTCTCAGCTGTTTTATATATGAATTTTAAAGGGTTGATTAGTCTTAAATAAATATATAATGAAATCACAAAAATTTTAAATATCAAGAAAATGCTTTTTCTGTCAGTATTTGAAGAAGAAAAAAATGTTATCATATGTAAATGCATGTATATAATATTAATATACATAATGTTAAAACTTTTATTTAAATGTATTTCTTTGCTTTTGAATTTTTTTAGGGACAGTAGCCGCAATGTTGGTACTTCGATTCTTTTTAATTACACCAAAGATCTTGTGGTACCAGCTATCACTATTCTGGACAAAGTTACGGTATTGTTACCATGCTAAAATAACTGAACTTGTTTAATATTATATTTTAATTTCCAAATAGTCTTATATCAAGTACTGCCTACGAAATAACTACTAAATACGCCAAAATATTCCAACATTTCACTAAGCTAAAATGTTAAATCATCTAAACATGTTACATTCAGTAAAAACAAATGCTCGAATATAATTATTCTAACAGTAGACAATTCATTCTGGAAGTGTAACAGTTTTAAATTCAACATCAAAAATGTCAATATGTTCTTCAATTAATGTATAGAAAATATATTAATTAAAGCAGTACTAGATGCAAAAACATTTGGAGATTAATACAACCGAGATCTGGAAAAAAAAAATTGTTGTATGTTCACATATGTTTTAGCTTACAAATGCAATTTATTTCATCATTCTATAATAGATATTCTAATGGAAGACTCGTAAAATGAAACTTGCAATTGTTGCTGTTTTTCCAATACATAATTTATTTGAAAAACGAATTCTTTTGACATTTATCGGGTGTGATTTCACATTTTTCATAGTACTTTTATTTTTGACATATTTACACAACTCTACTCACATTATTTTTATTACATGCATATGTTTAAATTCTTAGCATACCTGATGAATTGTTGTTTTAACGGGAGAAACAGTGTACATTAGGAGGATTTAGTTCGGTTTTTTGCAATGATATTCTGGTTGATAATACTAGATACAAGATTATTTTAGATTATCATTATGAGGGTTATTAAGAAAAATGTTCGTTATTTGTTCATCTATCTTAGTGCAAGTTGATATTGAAGTATAACATTTTCTAAATTCGTATTTTGATGCTAGCTAACTTAGGTAAATACGTTAATGATTATTATTATTAATTTATTAGATTAAAGAATGTGATATTTTGTAGGTATTGAACATAGCTGCAACATATTATTAATTCAACTTTATCCCTCTTTTTTCCATGTATTATTTTTGTGTATATAATTTTAAAACTTCTATTCCATAACACAGTCTTGAAACATATGAATAAAAACATTTGATAAAGATAAATGGCCCCCAAGCTGCATTTATAAATGAACCAGCGTAACCTACCCATGTTGCAACGTCTTATGATAATTTCTATTCTAATAAATGAATAGTAATATGCATGAATGTGTGAACTGTATTAAAGGTATGGGTGATTTGGTAATGAAAAGTACTGCACAAATGATGAAGTACATGTGAGAAATTGAGATCCAGACCAACTGAATAATGCTAACTCATCCAGAAATTCATTTTTGGAGTCATTTATCTTTTTTGGAAGTCTTTATCCATATATTTCAAGAGTTATATAAAGAGCTCGCAAATAAGCTCTTAACAAGCATTGTAGAATATCCCTGACCCCAGACCGATGTCTGCTATTGGCTTCCTCAGTGAGGTGCTAGGATATTCAAGCATTAGCTTGTCCAGGTATTTTTAAGATAATGCTTGAATATCCTAGCACCTCACTGAGGAAGCCAGTAGCAGAAACCGGTCTGGGGTTAGGGATATTCTGCAAAGCTTGTTAAGAGCTTATTTGCGAGCTCTTTATATAACATTTGTAATACAAGCTTGTTTAAATTAGGTCATGTGACATCTGACTTCATTTTTTTTATAATATATTTCAAGCACGTATGGCAGAATGAAAGTTTATATAAATCTAGAAAGTTTAACTAATTTTTTCATTATATTATATACTCGTATGATATAAAATATTAATGCAGTTTTTATTTATCTTGAAGAGAAACTAAAATTATTTTTAAATGATATATACCTATGAAATTAGCATATCTTGAAAAATAAATAATGAACCCAAGGGGCCAATACAAAAATTTTTCAATTCAGAAAAACTTCTGCTTCAGCTGGCAAGCCTGCCCTTTTTGCATCACTATCCATAATTTAGAAACAAGAAGAATCTTATTCAAAACAAATATTCAGTATAATACTTGAAATTATAAAAGATGTTATATATTTTATTAAATGGAAATCTCTTATTTTCATTGTTAGTTTTTTTAGAAATAGTCATTTCATGGCATATTAAAAAAAAAAATCAGTACGTTGCCTTGACAACAGGTTGAGATTGTTGTTTGTTATTGATATTGGGATTTATCTCAGTGTTGACTGAATTTTATGATATTATAAATGTAGAAGTAACAGTTCTCAGATGTTTGATAATTAATTATCTTTCAGATATGAGAGCTATATGTAAATAGCCAATACCTGAAAATGAACTGAGCTGCCTTGTAGGATAGAATGTCAACTTATCAAAAGTTAATTACTGTTTTAATAGAAATTGTCGTTTTTTGATCTTTGTCTTTTTATTTTTCTTTCATTCCTTTTTTTTTTTTATCTTACTGTCTTCAGACACTACGGTCCCAGTCATCATCAATCTCTCATGCCATTTTTAACTTTGGCAGTGGTCTTGCATTTTTATGCAGTTATATTTTTATCGTTTAATTATACTACAGAAAATTTTACTCTTAAGTTTCATTATTTTTTTGTACGATGAATGTGTAAATATGTAAAACCCTCTGCATTGAAGTTGAGATACTAGGAATCCAAAATTGTGGTCCTGCTTGGGACAGTAAAATCAATAATGAATTTTTTGAAACTGCACTTATGATAGGAATTTTATTTGACAAGTTGTTGTACATTTGGGCATCCCTGTTTAGGAATTTTCTTGCCGCCACAAATATGTAAGAATCTAGAAAAATTGACTAAAAAAAAATAGATTTTCCGGAAAAAAAAAAAAAATTATTAAATTATTCATTTAAGAGATAGAAATAAGTATAATATCAGGAATGATTTTGATAGTGAAGTTGGAAGTAGGTGAAGTTAATAAATATATATATTTTTTCTAAACGTAGATTTATGGAATGAGCTAATTTTGTTTGCTGGATATCATTCAACATCAGAAATGAAGAGCAACACTTAACAGAAAATACAACAAAACTATCAAGGATTAAGATTGATGAAGCTTCTCTTAGTTAAATGGAACTGCACAATATTAGATTCACTGTGAGGTTTAATTTGGTATTAGATGTATCCATGAAAGACTAACGGTATTACAGTTTTTGAGCAATAGTACCTGTGCTCATTTTATCAGTGTTTATACACAGTATATTTAGAAATTTTAAACAACCTCCACAATAAAAGACAAATGATCTAGTATCTGAACCTACCCTGACACCTCTCTGAGGAGTGCCAAAGCACAAAACCATGGTCAGGAGTTTGGGGAGGGGTTCCTGATGGAGATATTTTAAATGCTTTCTCTGGCTAAGCTTTTATCACAAAGCTTGTTGAGGAATTGGAAATCCTCATTGTTTATAACTTACAAGCTTAAGAGAATAGGTTCATGTGATCTATGACTCTTATTTTGACTATCTATAGTCTCTGCCTTAAGTCTTATGCAATGTTATATTGCTAAGATTGTATGGCTGAAGATCTATCAGCCCCATATAGCTATTTGAGTTGGATAGCTAGATTTGAAGATATGTAGGTGTCTGAAAATTTCAGATTTTCCACTCAATAGATAATTTTTAATTAAATGCTGGCTTTGGGTTGGTATTTTTAGATCTAGTGTCTGAACCTATCCTGACACCTCTCTGAGGAGTGCCAAAGCACGAAACCATGGTCAGGGGTTTGAGGAGGGGTTCCTAACGGAGATATTTTAAATGCTTTCTCTGGCTAAGCATTTATCACAAAGCTTGTTGAGGAATTGGCAATCCTCATTGTTTATAGATGCATGGTATTTGGAAAACTATGTAACAATTGAAATTAAAGAAATCTGATTGTTTGAAATGTATCTTATAAGTCATTAACATAGTTTATTCCAATGTCTGAAAGAAAATAAATGTTAATTAGTAATTAATTTCTGGATAGACATATAGCCATCTATATGTGACATTATAAATATATTGGTAGTCATTTGAAAGACTGATATTTCGAATATATGAGGGATATCATGTAAAAGGTTTTTGATATTCTTTGTTGAGGTTAAATTGAATTTTTAAACTCATGAAATCCATGCCATATAAGAAATTTACAGAAAATTTCCAAATTCTTAACAATTATTTACATGATTAAGGAACATTTTATTAATACTTTTATAGGATTTTATTGAAATGCTTAATATATTAATGTGCAAAAAAAAAATACTCTTCTCTCCACTAATCTCGCTTATATTTTAATTTTTGATACATATTTATTGGTAGGAGATTAATTACATTAATTATAGTGCAGTTGTAACTATTGAGATATTAGAATACAAAGTATTAATGGGATAGTAAGCAGTGAAAAACTGACGATGATCAAGCACCTATGGCCAAGCTGTTTTAGTCTTCGTTTTTACAACATATACACATGATTACTGTTTCAATTTTTCAAAAGATTAATAAATTAAACTTCTTATATTTTATAAATCAAAGTAAACTTTTTGGAAGCATTAGTAATAATCATAGAAACCATGCCCTGCATTTTTGGTGCAGTGCCAGAATGTTACCTCGTGAGCATACGGTCTTTGAATCAATTCCAGTTCTGACACTTGAACTCCTTAAGAACTTCCAAGCAATAAAGCCATTCGATTCTTGTTATAGATAGTATTATTAATAAAAAACATTTATCAACTTCAAATTTGATACTTAACATTTGAGTTTCAGCTTAAGATAGTTTGTTATCCAAATAAAGGTCAGATGATCTTGAAACAATATGGTTTCAATCAATAGCGAATAATTTTAGGAAGCGATGAAATCTATGGATTGCCATTATAGGCTGGAATATAGCAAGATGGAAGTTAAATTGTAATGTATAGAGAGCTAGGAGATTTCATTAGTTCCTAAAGTAATTGAAACAGGTATTTGCCATTCTTGGAAATAGTTATATGAAATGATAATAGAAACTATAGTACCAATACTGACGTGTATATATATATATATAATTAAATAGATAACTACACTTAGAGATGTATGTAAATATCTTAAATAAATGGCAAGCTCCAATCATAATGCTTGAAATATTTAAACTGACCAATCATTTTGCAAAATACATTTATTTTCAAAAATCTTTCCTCGGTTGCCTAAAGTGTAATCTTTCAAATAAATATAGCAATTATTTTTATATTAATATTAAATGGACTGACTTGATATAATAAGTGTCAATAAACAATGAAATGTTTTTTGTAAATAGTTATTATTATAAAGGCAAACCTTAAACAAGGTAGGATGTTGTAAAACTATTTTATTAATTAAACTTTGAATAGTAAATTGAGCCTCCCCAAATAGATTTATCCTGCAGATTTTTGTATGGTTTGGCAATCCAATAATGAATGTTTAAAGTTTAGGGTTGGAAGTTACATCTATCCAAATTTGTTTAAAGATATACATATATATAAAATAATTTAAATTTTTTTAAAATAGGTCACTTATAATAAAGTTGTTCCATGTCTTGTAAAGTGCAAAGAAGGCATCACTTATCTGCTGATGAGCATTCGTTCATCCTTGTTTCACTCTTTAGCTTCTGATTAATACTTGGCTGGTTAAATTGGGTTGACTTTGGATTGTCTAATTGAAATGCAATTTGTAGATCTGTTTGCAAACTGAAGAAAAAACTTTACTTGACTTCAGTTTGAATCCCAGTTTATGGCTAGCACATATTCTAATTACTATACCTTGAAACTCTTCACACACACACATACATTTATATATAATGGTAATGATTTTCATAATTATTTGCCTTAATAGTTTTTTGTTTGCTTGTTTATTTTTATAGGGTAATATTTACAACTATATGAACAAAAGACCAACTGTGGAAGACATTACTATATGGATCCAAAATTTTCTTCAAGGTTCTTTAAAAGCTTCTGGTAATTAATTTCAATTTTAGCAAATTATTAATATTTGTGATCATTATCATGTGCCATCTGCTCAAATTCAAACTCACTTTCTTTATTTTTTTCTCTGGATATTTATAAGATCCTATGCAATTTTTTTGTTTGTTCATTTTTTATTTTTTAATAGACATTTTTCTTTTTTTTTTATCATTTCAGTATTACTCACTTGATTCATTCACAACTATAAGGTCTTTGAATTTCGTACCTAATTGTTTCCTGAAATGTGTATGAAAGTTGAAATATATAAAAGTAGAGCAATATTAAAAAAAACATCAATAAGTGTTTTTAAAATACTATTTTTTAATAAGGTGTATTTAGCATATATATAAATAACACTTTATTGATTAGTATCTATGTTTTCTTTATAAATTTATCAAGAGAGAGTTGAATTGTACTTTTCTTCTTCTTTTCTTGATAAAAATTTCTGTAACACGCTGTGCCTTTTTCTATTGCTCTCCTACAAAATAGCGAATTGTACGAAAGAAGAATGTATGAAAGTCGAGGACATTCTGTATATTACTTTGTTGCTCATGAGGCTCAAGTTTCTGGAATTTCGGATACCATTATGTACTTTTTATACATTACATTTTTTGCAACGTTTTTAAAAGTGAGAAATTATTATGATAAAATATTGATAAATGAAACAGATCCTTTCAGCAGTTATATTATTACAAAATGTCCAAATATAAGATGATTGCAACTATCAAAGTGCTCTACTAACATTAATTATTTAAATCATATTGCATAATGAAATTTAGGAATAAAATAATAAGAGAAGTGGTAAAGAAAAAAGGAAAAATAATAAATACCCAAGAATAACTATTCCTTTATTGGTTGCCAGTGCTGAATAAATAAATCTAGAAAGGTTTTCTAACTTACTAAAGTTGGATAAGGAAATTGTTGTATTTAAGATTATTCCCCTTTTAAAAGTCATCATTATTGGTAGTCACTCATGAATAAATGTAAGCTTTCCAACTCCAAGAGAAAAAAAACAAAACCACGATGAAAAAGATGATATAGAAATTAGTATTATGATAACTAAACAAAGCTGTCTGTAAACCATGAACATGTTCACATATAAACAAAGGCAAAACTCTCCATACAGTAGTGCCACCCTGTGCCAACCAGAGTAATCAATGGATGCCAGAAGGCTTGTGCATAAAATCCCTATCTAGTGCCTACTCATCCAATATTCCCAGACTAGTTTCTGGCTTGTGACTACATAATTGTTGTAAAACAAAGCAAAACTCTCCATACAGCAGAGCCACCCTGTGCCAACCAGAGTAATCAATTTATGCACAACCCTTCTGGCATCCATTGATTACTCTGGTTGGCACAGGGTGGCACTACTGTGTGGAGAGTTTTGCCTTTGTTTACAACAATTATGTTCTAGTATAAGATGGTGATCATGTGATGTTCACATATCCAACATGCTAAGCCATTTTTCTGTTTATTTGATTCTGCAGAAAACTTTTCTCTCTGAAACACTTCAACACCATATCTAATAGTAGCTCTCAAATGTATTCTATTGTCTGCATATCTTTCCAATAAAACAATCAATGTCACACGTCTTTAGAAAATTTCATCACATGATCACCATTTCTTTTGCTTGCTCATAACTTTTATTAAAATAGGCAAAACTCTCCATACAGGGATGAAGTTTAGTTTCCACTATGATGACTACATGCTTGAAATATTAAGAGTAGAGGTAGGATACAAGTTCTAATGTTTATCTCATGTTGAGGCAACTCTTGGTAACTCAGTTTGACACTACCACGTTTTACCAGAATTGGAAGATGATTTATATTGGCTTCAAACTCCAATTTTATTCAATGTGTACCCTTCTAATTTTGATTTCCTTGTTGTAATAAATGATACTGTTAATAGTATATTTCTTCAGTACTTTATAATAAAACATCAATTAAATAATTACCTTTAAATGCTGCTTTTCTTCTTCATTTCAGTCTATAACCATCACAATATCTAATTCTTTCTGGCATAGGTCAGGATACTTTCTCCACAATTGTGATGAAAGTGGCATTTAGTTTCTTCACTATCATTAGGGATATAGCATTTAATGCAATGTTTTTACTTTTATTTACTTAATAAATGTTTTGGCTTTTAAGCAGCCTTCTTCAGGGATGATATAGTATATAGCCACTATAATTTGAAGTCCTTTAAAACTTAAAGAAAAAATTTAAAAAAGGTCTGAAGTAAGTGCACAAAAATAGTTGCTTTATTAATTCAGCAAAATTTTTTGGTTAGTTTTTAACTACTTGTACTCAGTCAGAATAAAGATACATTTTAGAAAAAGAAATATGTGATTAGTGATATTATCTTTTCTTATTTAAATGTTAGGTTTGTTTTGGATAATTTTCTGAAAATTTTCAACTATTATTGATTGATTGATGCTAATTATTTAAAATAAAGGTATCATTAGAATGTGGGGTTATCATTCATCAATTGACAACATGTCTCTCATCAGTTATAAATAATTTCACCATATTGCAGTCATGTTTTTTTTTGCTTTAAGCTCAGTACATCAGTACTTGAGAACATTTTGGAACTTGAAAATCAGATGAATGATTGATTCTAGTAATTGTTTTACTATAAATTTTCTGCTAAAAGTGAGATTATTAAATTTAGAGTGATTTAGAGAAATTTTATAATTTATTCCTGCCTACCATTCATTATAAATCAAAAAAAACTTCTATCTAGATAATATACATGCAAACTTGTTATTATAATTTGTTCATTAAAATAGGAAAAACTTTCCATACATTAGTGCCACTCAGTGCCAGCCAAAGTAATCATTGGATGCCAGAAGGCTTGTGCATAAAATCCCCATCTAGTGCCTACTCATCCAATATCTCCAGACTAGTTTCTGGCTTGTGGCCTTCGTCAGTGAGGAGCTTTGGATCTGAGAGCACTGCACCTAGATCTTAGGATCTAATGCAACCCTCCAGAAGCTACCTTTTATCTCTACTTAACTACAAAACCATGAGAGTAAAATTTGAAAACACAATAATATTTTCAATCTAAGCTCAATAGCTTATATAGTCATATGAGTCTGAACTCAGTTCAGTACCCATAGATTGAAAATATTATTGTGTTTTCAATTTTATTCTCATGGTTTTGTAGTTAAGTAGAGATAAAGATCTAGGAGTTCAAAGCTCCCATAGATTGAAGGCCACAAGTCAGAAACTAGTCTGGGGATATTGGATAAGTAGGCACTAGATGGGGATTTTATGCACAAGCCTTCTGGCATTTATTGATTACTCTGGTTGGCAGTAAGTGGCACTACTGTATGGAGAGTTTTAGCAACCACATATATTGATTTTTTTCTCTCTCTTTTTTCCAAATAAATATTTTATGAGAATATTTTTTAAAAGCATTAATTTAAAAGGAGATTGATGTTTTTTGATTTGTATTTGTAAATTTATGTTTATTGGAATTCTATACATATTCTCTCTTCATTATTATGCTGTAATGGTCAGCTTATATATGTTTAAATTTATTTTAATATGATGTGATGTGAAGCACTGTGGTTTCTCCTTTGGAGTCAGGAATCTCTCAGCCACAATGCCCAGAGAAATGTGTTTACTACCTTCCCTTCCCTTTGCCCACCCTAAGCTTTTCCCATATTCTTCACTATCCTGCTCCATCCCATTTTCACAGCAAAATCTTTGTCAACTCTATGGCCTATATATCTAAATCCCTCTTATCTTTTCCCAAATCCAGCATAAAAACTAAGAACCCACTTTCTGTATAATCATTTTGTTTATATTTATTCTCCCACAACTTCATTATTTGTACCCTTTCTGCTTGTAGGCATTTACATTCAATTAACAGATGCCTAATATTTTCTATATCTTCATTACGTAATTTCCAGATTAGATCACCCATATTTTCCATTTATGTGTATATTCCCTTGTTGCTCAAGTTCCTGTTTGAACCTTAAACAGTAAACTAATTTCCTTGCTATTATCATAAATTAACTTATACCCAATATTCTGTTTACTTTTATATATATTTAAACTCTTTTTACTTTCCATACTAGTTCTCTATCTCTCCAACTCCCTATTTTTTATTAATGCATCTATTCTTTTATCCCATTTCTTGTTACTATAATACTCAACAATTCTAACACAATCATCCCACTTTTTGTATAAGTATACTGACATAAATTTTTTATCCAAATCTTCTGCATACTGTACATCTTTCTCATCCCTGATCTTAATTGATTAGGGTGCCACCTGACAGTAAACATCAGGAAATATACAGGCACATATTCATTATTTATATACTTTAATAGAATTCAGTTTTTTTTAATATGTGAGGATGCAACCACTATTTACAATACTTAATTTAGATGTCATAGAACATATTCCCGATGAAATGGACATGGAATGAATATGCAGACCAGATAATATTACATATAAAAGAGTTAACACATTATTTAAACATATAACAAAACAATAATTTACTTACAAATATCATAATTGTCAGACAAGCTATATATTTTTTTTTATCTTAATCATGCTTACATTACAGACTATATCATAAGAATTCATGACAATTTTTTCTAATAAGCCATTTCTGCCCTATCTTTTAGTTCACATGCATGATGGGAAAAATAATAGTTATTTGTAAAGTGTCCAAGGTTTTTTTTTGTTAACATTAATCATACATTATAATACTAATATGATTATATGATCGAGCACACTTGCTACAATGTAAACCTAAACCTCTGGCCTTCATTATACACTGGATATAATCCGACATATGGCCAACTCTCACAAATACAATACATTTATTTGTATCATAAGCGTCATAACATAATCACCCACATGTGTCTAATATGGGATTATTTTAATCAATTCCCATTCCTTACAAGGGCAATTCTAGGGAGTAACCACTTTAGGTCTGAATTCCAATTTATAATAACTCAACTTAATTACATATATGGCTCATTTGAATCCAATATCTGAATAGTACTTAGCTAACTGAGATGACCCTTTGGATTTGACCCCAAATTTTATAGAACAAAATTGTGAATAAACCCGCTATATAAATATAGAATATTTTAACCATTCATCAGTAATCTAACAACTGCATTTATATTATAAGTTCTAATATTTACTAAGGCAATAAACGTTTAATCGTGCGCTTGAAAGTAAGCTTGTGGTTAAGACCTGTAGAGGTCCCTACCTTCATATTTTCAAGCGCACATGCTTAAAGGTTTATTGCCTTAGTAAATATTACTTACGTAATTAATGTGCGCGTTAAATAAATTTATAATTATAAGTTCTGTATACATAAATTCTAATAGTAATCAAAAAGAGGGCTAATTTACAAATGAATTATCAAATGTCAAAATAAACCTTTAATTTAAAATAGTAGTAATTATATTCATTGTCTTTAGCACTCAGACACTTGACTTAAATATTTTATATGCATGCTTGTTTTGGGTATTTAAAATGAATACTTCACCATTGATTTTATACAACTTTACATATTTGCTGACAATTTTTCATTAAAGAAAACTTTTTAAAAAAAAAAAAACAGATAAAATTTTAACAAGTCGTATCATATCTATAACAAAAACAAGTTTTAAGCGAATTTCTTTTTTTAAATACCAGTTTTTTTTCCAGCTTGTTTAAAATGCAGCTCGAGTATTTATAAATGCTTAGCAACAAATGCTAACTTTTTTAAAAAAAGAACATTCACTTCCTCCTTTAATCAATCACTTAAATAATATATTATATAAACACTGTACATAATAAAATATAGTTTGTTAGAATTATATATATGCTAAGAAATAAAACTTAAAATGGTTAATATGTTAGGATAACAGTCTAAATAGTTTGTTTTTTTTTTAACTTATATAGCAGAAGTTCTGTAGCTAGAATTCTTTACTGTTCGTTGTGAGGATTTTTTTTCAGATTAATATTTCTCTATGGCTTCCATTAATTAATTTCATTTATAATTCGCTTTCTTTCTTTACAAGTTGTTATTATATACTTTATGAATCTCCTATCATTGAAATTTAAGGTTTAAATATTTTTCTTCCACTTTGAATATAGATTCCTTCTAAATAGCTTGATCAGATTCACAAGGGAATCCAGGTTAAATTTCAAGAAGTTGATTTTTTCTCTTTTCTAATCGGTCATCATAATGACAGTTTGGCAGTTTGAATAAAGCAAAAATCCAGACTGATTAATTTTAAGAAAAACTGGCTATATACAGGTTTTGACCTCTTGTTTTTAACACTGTTGATAACTTATTTTTGACATCTTTATGATCTCATTTTATTTTAATTACAAAAATTTTAAAAACATCATCATTATCTAATTGATTGAATTTCAAATCACCATAATTAACTTGCTTGAATTTTCCCTTGTCTTCGAATGTCACATGATGACCATTTTTTATGCTTACACATTCTCATAACACAGAGTCAAAACTCTCCATACAGTAATGCCATTCAGTGCAAGCCAGAATAATCAATGGATGCTAGAAGGTTGTGCATAAAATCCCTATCTAGTGAATGAGTAGGCACTAGATAGAGATTTTGTGCATAAATCTTATAGTATCTTTTGATTACTCTGGCTTGCACTGAGTGGCACTATTATATGGAGAGTTTTGCCTCTGCATTTTCAAATGTCATATCTCAAAACAAGGCTTAATATTTTTATTAACTGAATTTTTTAAATTTAATTATTTAAAATCTATTTTTTTAAACACTAGTATACTTAACTTAGTTATTTTTCAGTACATTCCATACATTCTTTTAATCTTTGATAAGAAACAATTCTAACATAGTTTATATAATTTATTTATTTATTTATTTTTTATGTGTCAAAGCGTCAGCCAGGAAGCGAACCCCAGGACAACTGTTTGTAAGGCAGCTGTGCTAACCACTCGGCCACCAATGCTTGACAATAATTTATTATTTTCTCTTAAATTTAAACATTTTTAACAAACTTACTATTTAAATATTATTTTAAAATGTAACTTTTAATAATTTATTCTAACATTTTTTAATATTTTATTTTAAGATATTTATTCTATTTTGTATAATTTTCTTTAAAACTTTTGAATGCTATGTTTGTCAGCCTTCCTCACGACACCGAAAACCAGCTCACAACTATGTGGAAGACCACATTGCTGATAATGAAATGAATAATACATTATACATTTTAATGTATAAGCATATATAATCTATTTGATATGTTCATATTTACTTTTTTCTTTTAATATATATATTTATTATCATGAAATAACCTCCCAATTTCTAAGTGCAAAATGAATTATTTTTATTCATGTTCAAGTTCTTATATAGATGATAGGTCAGATAACATTATTAGCAAAAGTGAAATTTAAATACGGCTAGATAATCCATGCAGCCTCACTCACATCAGCTTATATACTTTAAAAAGGCAGAAATAATTATTTATATCTTTTTAATAATCTTATAAAAAAAAAACAAATTGTTAAATATTTAAGATTAAATTAAACAACAATAATAATACATAATGTTAATTGGACAGATAAACTCTCAACTTTTTAGCATTGGACATTACCATTTATTTAAATTTCACTCTTGCTAAAGTTAAAGTCAATCTATTATCTAATATAAAAGCTTGAAAGGTGAATGAAAATGGTTTGTTAAATATATAGTGCGGATGCTAGACAGGATTTCATTAATGTGCTTAGAAGTCAAGAAGTTATCTCTATGATTAATGTTATATATTACTTAGTACTGTTCAACTTTATATATATCTATAGCTTTTGATTGCCTTTTTATAGAAAAGTTGGTGAAGGAAGAATGGAAACCAGTTAATCCAGGTATTGATTTTCTTAGCTTGATGGATGAAGATAATAGTAAAAAATCTCACATAAGTGAGGCAGCTAAAGATGATAGTTTAGAAAGCAGTCCTTATCAAAATCTCCAGGATTTTCAAAATGGCCGTTTATGGCAGCATTACAAACAGAGTACGCTGAAACATCAAACCAAGGAAAAAATGCATCCAGAGTCTAAAATAAATGTACCTCATTTGGAGCACAGTGAATTATAAATAATTTTGTTCATGTAATGTTTTCCATATTGTTGAATGTTAATATTGTTAAAATCATATTGTTGATAATCTAATTTCAGTCCAATTTTTTTTTTTTTTTGTAGTTCACTATATGAAAAGGGAGGGAGGGGAGGGGGATATTTAAAACAAAAAAGAAATATATAGGTTATAACATTTTTTAAAAAAAGTAATCTGATATTAAAAAAAAAAAAAATCAAAATTTTCTCCTTCATATTTACAAGCCACTAAATACAGTATAAAAATCTATGCATGCTTTTAATATCCAGAAAATCATAGTAGAAGTTTTGATTAAAATAACCAATTATTTTGGCTGCAATTACACAACAGTTTTGATACATATTTCTGGGATATTGTTTAAATTTTTAAAGTGTCTTGTATGGAAATTGGAAACGATTAAAATTTCAGAGCAGCGTTATGTGAGGGGTCTGTGTATGCATACAGTATGATAATAATTATTTGAGGATTGTGAATATACAGGAAACCAATAAAGTCAGTAATATTTTTTTGTAATTGGATTTCTAGAAAAAAATAACACAAACAATTCCACAATGTGTTATCATATCATATTGGTTTCTAAATGAATCATTGGATTCAATGATAAAGCCTGAAATATTGCAAAAGAAATATATCTCACTTTTAAAGCTAAGATCGATAAAAACGAATAAACAACGAAAAGAAAGCACAAGTCTTTATTTTCATACACATTGGATTAAACCTTCATTATATTTACCATAGTGGAAAAAATTATGACATAACTTATGTTTCTTGCTGAACAAGTTATGAACTATCATCAACTGTATTTCAATTCAACAATTTATATATATATATGATTTCATATTATTATTATTTTTGGGATATTCCATGTAGTAAAATAGCTAAATAGCTGACGACTTCCTCAGAGCATTCTTTCTCAAATAATATGATTTGAGAACGAGAACGCTCTGAGGAAGATACTTGTTATTGTATTGAAATGTCAGCTATTTAGCTATTTTACTATACGGAATATCCCGAAAATAATAGTAATATGAAATCATCATTTATCCATGAAAATATTAGAATTAACATATATATAATAAATAGGAGTTCTTAATTCAAGTTTTTAATAATATGAATCTGATTCTGTCTTGATTAATGGCTAGCCCTATTGGAATAAACTAATTTATGGTAAGCATTCATAGACTTAAATATTCATGATTTGACATCAAATTGGTGTCCCAAAGCAGCTAATAAACAATATTATTTTTGAAATGCATACATATGGCAAAGTGATTTGTCATGTTTTACATTTAGTATGGCAACTGTAATAAAAAGCGATTGTGATTGGAACTGATATCTCTTGAATAAATTTTAATCAGTTACAGTTTTAGCAACACTGGTATATTTTGTTTTTTTCTTCATATAATCATATGATCTGTTACTTGGGAAATCATATGATCTTTATGTACTAAAATAAGGGACTGAGCATAACAGTTCCTTTCGGTTATTTAAACTGAATTCTCCCATCTTTTTTTTTAATTTTAACTTTCTTCAATTGGAATTATTCAGGAACCTTTAGCATTTAAGAATATCTCTAACAGTAAGATAAAATGCTTAGGACAAGATTATGAATTATTCTCAACTTATTTCTATTACAAAATCATTAATTCTTCAATTTACAAGTTCGGTGTCAAATTTCAAAATCATATTGTCTCCTTATAGAAGTTGATTAATATGGCCACCAAAACAAGTTATTCACTAATACACACTTATGTATTGTTTGTCTAACATTTCAATTAATTAAATGTTTACACACATATGTGATGACATATATAAGATTGAACAAAAGTGATGATTCATAATTATACGTGTTTTTGATGGGGTTATAATCATGTATTATTTATATTTCTCAAAATAAATATAAATAAACATAAGGAATGTACATGTAAATATCAATTTATTTATTTATTTACTTGTATATCAAAAAAGAAAGTATAATATCATTATTATTCCAAGAATAAGAATTTAAATTAGTGGATGCAATATATTTGTTTTCATTACTTTGATATTTGTTATTTTATCATCCAGGGCATGATATGAGGAGAGTAGAAACCAAAGTTTTATTTTAAGTTAAATAAAAGTATGCATTATTGCAGATACCATAATATACTACTTATATGTTATTAGTGGTATATACTGTACTAACCACAATAATCATATGAATAAACGGAGATTTAGTTGCTTTTAAATGAGGTAGTTTTTTTATAAAACCCTCATAAGTTGAATTACATTTATTCATAATATTTTAAGATATATTTCATTTTAAAACAAAAGAATTAACTGACATGAGAAAAACAAATATTGAATGGTGAAAAGGTAATTTTTTCATGTATATTTTAATAAGGATTAGTATTAATATTCATACTAATTTGAAATAGTCATTCAAAAATTTCTGCTTGAGTTCATAGATGAATATATGAAATATGTGACAAGCAAATGCTTAGTTGACATTCTACAAGTGTACTTGAATAATGATAAATGGATTTTCTCATATAAACAATTTTCTATATATTTATACATATTGACAAAAGATACAGTATTGACATTCATTATCAGGAAAAATATTTTAATCGCTTTAAAAATCGTAAGTGGAACAAGTAAAACATTTTGAATTTATTGGAAACATACAGATATTTATTTATTTATTTATTTTGTTATTAATCATTAATTTTGTATTTTATTTATGTATATTTTGTAATAAATAAAAATTATTTCTTAGTGTTGTCTCCATGGTGGTTCTCATTCATTTATTTTTATTTAGAGTTTTGTACATATTTCTGAGGCTGCAGAAAAGAGCTTGCTATTAACTGACACAACACCCTTTGATTCCTCTTTGAGACCTTAAAAGAAATGAGCTGAGAAAATTGTTAATGTCCACTCCATATGTTCTTGTCATTGCAGACATTATTATTTTATGATTATTCATATAGTAAATGAACATGGGTGATCTGCTCACTATCGTGCATAAGCCAGTGTGATCAATTTATTGGTTTTTTACTTCGGAGTTTAAAATCATGATCTTTCATCTGAGTTACCTGATAGTTCTTAACTGAAATATTGAGTTTTCTTGAAGGCACAATGAATGTATGTGTGAATGAACTTTTTTTGAAGAGTATGATAGACAAAATTAAATTATAATCCTTATTCTCAGAAGGCTGTAAAGTTACAAGCCAAGGCCAGTTGACGATAAAGGTAGGGAAGGCCAAAAATCCCCTGATTGAGAATCCAGGATATCATTCAATGATGATCATTTATTTAAGTATTTACAATTGCAGATTGCTTTTAAGTAAATGAATATTGCAGGAATTAGATTGTCTAATATTAAATGGGATATTTTTGGTCTTTGCGAAGTTAGAAGAAAAGATGAAGAAACAATTGATTTAAAAAATGGACATCTACTTTACTTCAGAGTCAGAAATATTGGAAACACAAATGGAATGGAATTCATTATAAATAAAAAGTGGAAGAACAATATTGTAGAAATTGATGATATATCAAAAAGAGTAGTCAGATTAGTTATTCAAATTAATGGAAGATAAATATAATTTGTCCAAACTTCAAACACTTTTTAGCAAAACTCTTTATTTGAAGTTTGGACAAAATATATTTATAGGATATTATGGCAAACATAAAGAAAAGTGTGATTTTGGTAATATTAATGGAAGATAATTCAGATTCATGCCCAACATGTTATCATTATGATTAAAAAAGTAGAGGATTTTTACATGGATGTACAAAATGCTTTTGATCACATGAAACAACATTTTAAAATTGTCATGGGAAATTTTAACACTAGTTTGGTAAATGATTGAAAGATGAAAGTGCTGTTGGTAAATTTGGTTAAGGTGATAGAAATGAGAGAGGACATAAAGTCCCGTCCCCCACAAAAAACTGCATTATGAATTCTTTCTTTGAGAAAAATGGAAATCTATATGGAAGCAAATAAATGAATGGATGAGAATTGGATTATGTTTTGATTAACGGAAAATATACATTTCAAGATTACAAGGTTTTGAATAGATTCAACACAGGAAATGATAAATAATTAGTGAGATGTAAGTTAAGTATTAATGTGAAACTAGAAAGACAAAAACTATTAAGAAAAACAGTATTAACACTCAATATTTCTAACCTTAAAAAACATGCAAGTGAATTTAAATTAGAACTTGCAAATCATTTTAAAATATTGATCGATTTTGAAGATTGTTCAGATTTGAATGAAATCAATGAGAAGATAACTGGTACACTTATTAATAATGATAAGAAAGATAGCTGGCACAAAAAAAAATAACAATTTTCCAGTAAATTTCTACAGGAACAAGACAATGTGTAAAGAAAAGAAGGGACAAGATGAAAGTTTTTAAAAATGATGCTTTAAGAAAAAGTGAATATCTAAAAATTTTTTACAGTATTAAGAAAATATAACTGGATTGTCAAGTAAAGTTATAGAAGAGTAAATATTTTAGACATGTAAAATGACATCTTGGTATTGGAAGGAAAATTGTTTTAGCAATAAGAAAATAAGATGGAACTATTCTACAAAGAGATATAAAAAAAATATAAAATAAAGAAGAAAACAGATTCCACCATAATTATTACATTTTCTGAATTGTACAGGAATTTAAATGGAGACATGCATTTAAATCTATGAAGAGAAGAAAAGCCCCTGAAAATGATGGAATTGAAATTGATGTCTTAAAAAAACACAACTGATGAAATATATAAATTGTTAACAAAGTTGTATATCAAATGATAAAGATGTATCGGATGATAGGAAGAATGCAATAGTAATATTAAAATTGATAAAAAAGAATTTGGAAATAACTTAAGTATTAAAATAAGATACACCTATGTATTTAAAAAAGCTTTATAATAGATATGTTTTATTAGATGTGATAATATATTGGACTATTTCCATCTGTCAGTTAATGCTGAATATACAGAAAGTTATAAACTTTTCAAACACAAACAGTTTGTTAGTAATAATACACAAATAGACAACACAGGTTAGTAATGACATAACATTTTGAGTAGTAGTATTCTCCACCCTTCTTTAGGTGTTGCTAGTTTGACCACTGAGAGTATTAGCATAGGACTTGAACTTGCAACTTTAGATTCTCGGATATTGAATTTAAGGCAAATGCTCTAACCAACAGCTATTCTGTAAAAGGCAACAGATAATAGAAATTTCATATATTTATATATGAGGGTTCAAATCCTGAGTTCTTTTTTTTTTGTTGTTAATTTTTTTCTAAAATCTAGATTAATTAGAGGTTTCCATACATTGTGTATTGTCACACATGGTTAACCTATAGGATTATTTGCTATTGTCATATGAGCAGCTTCCTTGAATTTTTTTTTTTTTTTGCACTTTTGGATAGAGAGGAAAAGGTGCAAAGAAGAAAATTCAAGAAAGCTGTTCATATGATAATGGCAAATAATCCTATAAGTTAACCATGTGTGACATTACACAATGTATGGAAGCCTATAATTAAACTTGCTCTTAGAAAAAAGTATTAAAAAAATTGAAGAACTCAGGAGGATTTTAACCCTTATATATAAATATATGAAATTTTTACTATCCTGTTGCCTTTTATAAAATAGCTCAGTTGGTTAGATGCTGGAAATAGTGTAACATATTATCACATCTAATATACCATCATCACAAACCTCTAAGACTTAAACACCTACCAAAAAAGCATGACAGAAATTTCAGATCACTCGATGAAATATGGAGAGATAAGCATTTATCACAAAGCTTGTTGAGCAGTTGGCAATGCTCATTGCTTATATAAAGAGATAGTTCACTTATAAGCCTTGGACACAACATGACTCCTTTTTCTTATCCTCACATTAATCTGCTAAAATAGTAGCAACTTTCATACTATAATGCCAACCAGTGCAATGGATGATAGAAAGTTCGGGTGTCAAAACTCTTATAGAGTGCCTATTCATCCAATATCTCCAGACCAGTTTCTAGTTTCCAAAGATCTAGGTGTAGTGCTTTCAAATCCAAGGCTCCTCACTGATGAAAGCCATATGCTAAAAACTAGTCAAAGAATATAGATAGGCATTTTGTCCACAAACTTACTACTATCGATTGATTATTAAGTGAACTTATGAAGAGAGAGGTGCTAGTGATTTAAACCTGACATATTAAAAAACATTCTTCACTATTTTATTTTAGTAACATTGATGATTGTAGAATTATATGTTATTTATCAGCAGGTTTATTGTGCATAGTTAAAAATCCATGAATCATTATTGATGTTCTGAAGTTTAAACATACCGATTCAACAAAAAACTGTTACCCATTGTCCATGTTTAATTATCAATTAAACCAATCATCACTTAACTTACATATAATGGGATGGAATATTTCATGTTAATCAGGATTGATGGGAAACATCATCAACCCCAAGTTAACAAAATAATGAAATTTAATATATAAGATATATTAAAATAAGATTAATATCAAAAAAATATATTAGTGTTATATATTATAAGAGCATGAGAGATCTTGATATCTCTGAGATCAGTCCAGTTAACTCACTAAAGTCATTATAAATATAATTAAATTCACCAGCATTAAAAATAAGTAATCATATATCGTGAATGATCAAAAATAAAATAAATCAACAGTCAATCTGGCCTTTGTCAGCTTGGGACAATTATTTAAACAATTTGGATGCACAAACTTAAGTGCTAAGGATATTAAAACATGCTGATCATCATTAATACTCTGGCCACTTAGTGTCATTAATGTACTGGCCAACTATAAACTTAAATTTTAATAGAGATTAAACTAAAAAATATAGTGCATGGACTTTTAAAAAATATACATAGTGCCAACCCAGAATTCAACTGGATGTCCTTACATTAATATACTTCCCCTTTTATATATCAGACCATTATGCACAAATCTAGCTCAAAGAACAAGCTCTATAACTTACTGTGATCAAGAGATGATGCAACAATATTCTAAAGTTTAAAATCAAGTCACTGGAATAATTTTAACAATGATGTGTAAGATTATTAACAATAAAAAAATGAAGTTAAGGTCTATAAAATATGGTTATACATATATAAGCCTTTGATTTTGATTAATATACAAAATTCACATTATTACATTGTGATTTACAGATATGTTCCAATATTACTTAAAACAGTCAATACACAGACATCTGACTTAATAATTTCTGAACATTTGAATTTCAAAATAAAATTAAAATTTACTTATAAATGTCTATCTGACACATTGGTATTTATGCACACAGACATATAGCAATAATTTCTGAACATATATGAATTGTCATTTAATAAAATAAATGATTAAAATTTATATATGTGTCTATCTGACACATTGGTATTTACACAGACGTGCATAATAATTTCTGAACATATTTGAATTGTCATAAAAGTAATACAATAAATAATTAAAATTTATCTGTACTAAGTTTATATATATATCAGTGCCCAGACGCACAGTCTAACAATTTATTCACATATTTAATAAAAAACATTTTTTTATAATACATAATATATAAGATTTAACATATGTGTGTACACATTGCCATTTACATCATGATTTTTGATTTGACAAAATAAAATTATTAAAAATATCCTTTTCCTAATTAATTCCTTGTTGAATATACATAAAATTTAAAATGGTTTTTTTTTCAATAAATGATTTAAAATAATATTCTATATTGAAACAGGGCTGAGTTCGATCTCTATTTCAAAAAGTAAACTTTCCTTTATGTGTTGGTATATAGTCTGATTAATTAAATTTATTTCTTCTTTATATTTATATTTCCTTTGTTATATATAAATTTATAATTCTAAATAGGGATTTTATAAAAAAAAAGTTAAAATAAACAAGAGGGGGGTATGTGTGCTCGTTTGTTTTTTTGAGAACGCATGTATATATTTTGCTAGATAGAATAATAAATAAATATATATATATAAATGCAGATATGAAATATACTTTATTTTTCAAGATGGAAATTTTTCAATTTCATTTTGGAAAAGTTAAATGAAAAAAAAAATATCAAAAATAACTTGATCGATATCTAAGGAATTTGATTAATGAGATTAAAGTTTAGATTCAAAAGAATTTCAATGAAAACAAGAAAAACAAAATTAGATTCGGAGATGCAAAAAGTTTTTGTTCCAAAAGAATCCGGATTTTTGAGTGGCAGAACTTGCTAAAAAGTTTCATTCTATTGCTGATTTTTGTAGAGAGTGCTGCGAGAGAGATTTTGTGGAGAGAAATGGAGGGTAAAATGGTGAGCAAGCTGGCTTAAAAAAGCATAAGCGTCCCAGGCAATGCAATCCTGCCCCATGAAGGTCTGAAGATGGCTGCAGAAAAAGTAACCGATGAAGATAGAAACCAATTGATCCAAAGTCTAAACAAAGGAATGGAATCAACAAGCAAAAATATAGGATAGCTGGAATAAATAACCCAATTTAATTGCCAGTACATAAGTGCTATAAAAAGGAGTCAAAACGAATGCAGGTATGTAACCATTCAACAATATGTAATTAGTGTTCCAGATAGCATCTGTTTCTTATAATTTTCACAAACTTCATTATCATAAATGATATACATAAATTTTTAAAAAAAAGAAATGATTTTTCTTACTAGTATGAACTGATATGTTTTATTCATGTGATTTTATAAATATCTAAGCTGTGTGTGTATGCATGCATTTTTCTTAAAATAAAGAGCACAAAATATTTAATTATGGTAAAATAAAATGTACAAATTTAAAAATGAAATGTATGTTTATTGGTATTGTTTTATTTAGGTCTAGTTTTTGTAAAAGTAGAAAGAATTTAGAATAGTATATCAAGCATATTAAAGTATAGTAACCTCTTTTCTCATAGATTTCCATCAATTTGTCAATCACCTGCCCTGAGCCAAGCTAGTCCAGGGCATTTCCATATTGGTATTCCAGCTCTCCCAGCAAAATTCTTATAGAAATATAGGATTGGTGCTTGAGGTCATAAATTGATGCTCATAAATATGCTGGCTGATAAAATGGAATGTTTCAAATTTTCTTTTTAAACAATTACGCATATACGTGTATCATTATATATACATACACACAATCATACAAGATTACATATATGCATAAGATATATATATGGGAAATGGCACATCCCATTACAGTATATATGTTTCACTTTTAAATTGTCATTTTTACTAAAGAAATTATTTAAAATTTCATTCTTATATATAATTCTACTCACCATATATGTTTATTTGTGTTTCTTCTGCAAGCTGAGAGATTCTCTTGGTGAGACTGGTTAAGTCCAGGATTGTCATCATCGGGAAAGGTATAATCAGGTAACTTGCATTCAATTGGTTTCACTTACACTTCAGGCCAGTTGGCTATAGAGAATAAAGAATTTGGGTCACCTATTTGCATCTAAACTCCATCATAGTGAACTAGTAGACTGCTTCTGGATCTAGTCTTGAATTCAGTTACATCTCATTCATGATAGTTATCTGTATAACTTTGGAAAACCAACTAACTCTGGCCAACTCATTTGAAAACAACAAACTATATAACTCTCTACTCCTTTTTTCAACCCTTTTATATCCAGAATGGGATGACAAAAATATATTAATTAAAAACTTTTTCTTTATCTTTTTACATTTTTTCAATCACTTTTAATTAAAAGCTACTTTTGGAATTTTTATCAAAGTATCATCTACAAAGATTTTTAAAAATAGATAATAGAAATGTTACAGTTTATCAGTTCTATTTTAACATAAAACATTCTTATTTTTAATTTCAAAATTAGAATAAAATATTAATATTAGATCTTTTTAACTGTTTAATGTATAATAAAATTTTATTTTGAATTCAAAATTATTTAATCCTTTACTGTGTTTTTTTTATTCCAGGGAAATGAAGAAAATATTTACAAAATTTTTGTCTGTATTTTAATTTTTTTTTTCAACTTTATATATGTTTTTTTTTTATTCACTTTCACATATATGCAGATTTTTTAAATTTATACTTTGATATATATGCATGTGGTTAAGTTTATTATTTGCTTATTGCTCTATATGATTTAGTGCAGTTGTAGAGTATCTTACAGTATAAAGTATTTGGTTCAATTCCAGTTTTTTTTTCTTTCACCAGATATGTCATTTCTTGCAAGATTAAGTAGTCCATGGATATTAGATGATAGTGTGTATTAGATCCCTATCTAGTACTGCCTTATTCAATATCTTTAGATTAGTTCCTAGTTTGTGGCTTTCATCAGTGAGAAGCTTTTGGATCTGGTTAGGTTATAGCACTGGATAGAGTTTTAATGAGTACTACCGTAGATATTTATTGGTTACTAAAGCTTACATTAGATGGCACAACTATGGTGAGTGACAAAAGAATTGCTACATAGCATTGTGTAAGCTGTATTCAGGTGATTTCTTATTGTTTCAATACCAGTTCTAGTATTTGTGGTGTTCAAACTTATGAACTCCCAAACAACAAAGCCATTCAATTGCTTATTTATTTGGCTACGTAATACTCAGTTTATAAAATATGATTAAGCAAAAGTCTTTTTAAAACTTACTATTTTTTTTAAATAAAACACTAACATTTCTAGACTGACTTTATTTTTGCAGTAGATTATTTAGGATAAACATTGAAATGTTCAGCATGCCGGTTCTTTATTTTTTTTCTCCCTACTTGCCAGACAAATATATATTTTTATACATCTTCACTATATGGGAATTGTGTCTTTTTACATTAGTCCAAATTCATTAGCACATGTTATTAAGTCATGAAAATTGCATCTTATCAGATTGATATCCATCTGATTAAGTGAAAATGAATTTGTAATATTTCACTGAAAAGGAGGCGATAGCTAGCACAAAGAAAAAAGACTAACAAGTAATAATCAATGTCTTATGCTATCTCTCTATGTAAGTATAATGCTAAACATTAAAATATTTAATATTCTAAGCCTTGAAAAAGAATGCATAGTAAAGCTGTTTTTAACTTAAAGAATATAAGTTGTTTTAGTTCTAGCATAACTGATGAATCTCCTAGTTTATCTTGGTCAAACGTGTACCTATGAAGCTTTGGGTGTATTATTTTATGATGCAATAATAGTTTGCAATTTCAAGATACGTTTCATGTTTTATCACTATAAAAAGAAGTTCAAATAAACAATGGTATATGCATTTATAAAATGTAATGTCTACAAGGATATGACAGTAATATCAAATTCAACAAAGGCTTTGAACATTCCATCAGTGGTTTTTCAATGAAACGGATGGCTGAATAGTTGGAAGATGAAAAGATTGAAGCCTGCCGATTAAATTCTGAGGAACTGCTATCTTAATATAAACACATCACTGATTGTATATATGTATGGAAGATTATGAGCTGATCCAACTGATGAGTGCTGGTTTTGCATGAAATATGCATATTGTGAGTCATGTATCTTTTTTGCATGTTTGTGATCATGTGTATTGGTTGGTTGAGATAGAGCAGAGGATGAATAATCTAAAAAATTCTGAGTTCAAATCCTTTTATTTTTATATACATACATTGATTGGTCCATGTATGTGGTTAAATATCAACATTATCAGTTTAGTTTGGAAAAATGGTAAAGCAACAGATTCTGGAGCATGGTTTGGTAAAGTGTCAAGCTCTGGAACTGTAGATCCGTGAATCAGGACTAATTATTTCATTTCTAGTGCTTGAGCTTCCTATGAATTCCAAAGCAATAAACTATTTCATTATTTTAATAACAATTCTGTATTGAAGTTTTGCCCAGATCGTAAGTGTAAAAACTGCTTGAGGGACTTTTACTATCTGGAGAATAGCAAGTGTGATTTGATTGAAATGTTGATATAAACAATAAGCAAACATCATCATCATCATCAACCATTATCAATCCACTTCAGGATGAAGGTCTCCAAGTTCAATCCATCTTTTCCTATCTTTAGCTTCTCTTCTCCACAACACCCCTGCACACTTTCTTATTTCGTCCATCCATTTCACATGTGGTCTGCTTCTGGGTCTTTTAAAATCTCTTGGAACCCTGAACATATTTCAAGATATATGATTATATATTTTATTCATAAATGAATATACTTCAAAGTATATGTTTATTCACAAAAACTTTGTCTTTATTATAAATTATTGGGGTTTGGAAGTTTGTTTTTGTTTAAAATTAAAAGAAAAAATTATTAGTGCTCAATTTTCTGGAATATAATTTGAAATATGATAATGACCTTCACAGACTATGGAAAAACAAAGTATGCAATACTTAATTGTGATTAGACATCATGCTTACTGAAAGGAATTTGTGAACAGAATTATGGAAATACAGTAAAAATACAAAAATTGCATTGATACAAATTATTGACACCCTGCATAGTTACATGTTGTGGTATTAATTACTCTGCATGATAGTAGAACTGTTATGATTTGATAGACACATTGCGGTCTTAATTATTATGAGTAGTGGTAAAACTGTTGTGAATGAGTAGACACATCATGGTATTAATTACTCTGTATAGTAGTGAAAATGTCATGATTGGTAGATCCATTGTGAGATAATTATTCTGCATAATAGTAAAGCTATCATTATTAGGGAGATATAATGTTAATTAGTCTGAGCAGTGATAAAATTGATATAATCATATTGACACACCATGGTATTAATTTCTCTACGTAATAGTAGAATTGCTATGATTAGGTTAACATATCATGGTATTCATTACTCTGCACTGTGGTAGAGCTGTCATATTTGGATAGATATCTAAAAGAATAAATTTATGATCATAGAACAGGCATGATTATGCTGACATTAAGTGTAATTATTTTGCATAATAATAGAACTGTCATGATTTTGTAGACACATCCTGATATTAATTAATCTGAATAATGATAGAATTGTCATGATTGGGTAGATTCATCATGATACTAATTACTTGGCATAAGTAGAATTATCATGATTTGAAGTTATAATCAGGCTTAGAATTTTTGATTCAGTTGTATGGTTTATTGGAAACTAGTTAAAATCTCACTATTGTTAATAAAGAGAGATCTTACCATTTTTTTAGCCAGAGGATAACACAAAAAGGTTAAATCACTCGAATCCTTACCACCTAGCACAGTGTTTCCCAACCTGTGGTACACGAGTTGCTGGTTGGTGGTACACGAAAAATAATCAATAATGGCGGACATTAAAAAAAATTAAATCATAAAAATATAGAAACGTTTTTTCCTGTAATTCATAAAAATTATTTTAATTAATATTATTATACAGTAAAGTTGTTTATACGTACAGTCGATAATGATCTTTAATGTTAATGATAAAATTGAAAGTATGATTAAGAAATTAGATTTTTGGAAACAGTAATATATATAAGTATCGAAAACAATCAACCGGAAGTATTCGAAACTCTACATATTTTTTTGTTTGAAAATAAGGTTACTCTGTCTCAAGATATACGAGAAAATATAATAGCACATTTAACAGGATTAAAAACGTCTTTCATGAAATATTTTCCAAAACCCGAAAACACAAATGATAATTGGATTTCAAACCCCTTCTATGCAGAAAATTTAGAAAAAGCTACATCATTATCAATAAAGGATAAAGAAAATTTAATAGAATTATCATGTGACAGAACTTTACAAGTAGAATTCAAATGACACAATCTAATTAATTTTTGGTTAAACATTAAAGAATATGAACAACTTTCTGAGAAAGCTCTTAAATTATTATTACCGTTTACTAGTAAGGAATTAATAGGAAGAGCTTTTTCTTCATATATTTTTTTAAAAAATAAGTATCAAAACAGATTGAATGCAGCTGTAGACCTATGGGTATACCTCACATCTTTTGAACCAAATTTCAAAAAATTATGTTGTTTGAAACAAGCACAAAGATCTCATTAAATTTATTTTATAAACATATTTGATTATGATAAGAAAATATAATAATTGTTTTTTTATAATTTTGTGCTTTTATTAAAACCATTTATTAGTTAGTAAACGAAATCATGACAAAATAGTAGATAAAGATTGAGTCGGATCAAGGCAAATCAATCTAAATTATTTAATTTGAAAGAATGTATCAGAAAAGGATCATACCCAGAAATTAGACTCTCATTAATTCTTGATCATCTATTGTGGATTACTAGATGTAAGCTAGTATTTAATCATCAAAATTTTAATCCTATTAACTTCATGCTGAACAGTATAAAGAAAACAAGAACAAGAGATAGCCTGATAACCCCTGAGGTTATTTTTACCATGACTTGGGACATGCTGGATTTATCCTCTCCATGGCCCAACCAATAGCAAGATGCTCTGAAAAAGAGAAAACAGACTCAAATTCGGGAGACCAAATGAAGGAATGAGAAAACACTTTGAACAAATTATGTACCAAATAACCTTTAATGTAATCTTTAATAAATTATTTTGGAAAAAATATGAAGCTTTGAACAAACACATGCATATAAATATGTTAACAGTGCGTTTATAATTTCAGTGAGTTTATAATCTGGCATGACGTTTAGGCGTGTTTCAATGTAATTTGTCTCATTATGAGATGTGAATACATACATGGTCACCCTATAATATTTATAATGCAAATAAAATAACACACTCGCAATAACAAATTTCACGAAATACAATCATTTTTACGAAGTGGTACAATTTACCGTGATGTACTACCAAGTGGTACGCGAGCCAAAAAATGTTGGGAAACACTGACCTAGCAAATGGCAATTTTGATGACTAATGCCTTCTTAGCAATTCTGCCAATGGCTGTCGGAGAGATCACAGTAGGTTATTCTAAGGTTGTTTTATTCTGTATTTCAAATATATCTTCATTCAGGTTATTGTATTTTTTTAATCTATCTAGATTGTGAAAGCAAAATTAGAAATAATCTTTTTTAAAATAAAAAAATAGTAAAGGTAATGTATTAATTCAGAAGTAAAAGAGCGAATAAATGAAAATTTAGAAATGCAAGCTTTTACTTCAAACTTTCTCATCTCTAGCCCAGATATAAACTTTAGTTAAAAAATAATATCCCACATTCTTAATTATATTAAACACATGGAATAATATCTGAAAAAGACCAATTTAATCAGATTAAAATGGGAAAACAATAACTTTTTTTAAATTTTATTAGGATGAAAAAGAAACATTTGAAGATTTTGAAACAAATTTGGAAAAAGAAATGTGATGTTATTGAAAAAGGTAGATAAAAGTGTGTGGTTGGGGGGGGGGGGTATTAGTATTTTTTTTAATAGACTAAATAATTCTCATTAATAAAACAATTAAAAAAATAGATGAGTAGTACTACTATTTTACTAAATTACTATGTAATATAGGGGATTTGAACATAGACGTTCAAGCTCCTTCAGATACTTAATCTATCTCATACAAGCAATACATATGACCACACATATGTGAAAAAGATACTATATGAAGAGTTTTGCCTCTGTGAAAAAAAAGATCTCCAATATATGTATTTTGTGCTGAACCAGCACTCATCAGTTGGTCTAAATCATCTCCCATATATATATACACACAATACTCTGTTGATATTAAGATAGCAAATCTTCAAACTTTAATGGATAGGCTTCACTGCTAAAGGTTTCAAAGCAGTGGTAATGGGACCAACTTTTTAAACATTCAGTAAACCAAATTAACCACTTGTCAATGCCTCCATGTAACTAATTCTAATACATTTTAGTAATAGCATGAAATCTCTATTCTACCATCCTATAAAGCCAATACAATGCTTTATGCATAATATAAAGTCAGCCAATACTAATAAGATACCAAAGTCAAAGTTATTTTCAGTGGCATAGAATACAGAGAATCATCAGATGAACGTACTTCCTATTTCGTAAACATTGGTGAATATGTAGATTTGATGTAGTTCAACAAATGTAAAAATCTTTTGGACAGCCTTATTAATACACAAAACTTTAGGAAGGATTTCAAAATGTTCATGTTCTGGAGATATATTTGAAATTTAATAATAACCAACTACATAAAATTATTTCAATAAAAATATACTAAAAATATTGATTAAAATTCAACCTTCATAGAATTGTATCAATAAAAACCTGAATGGTCTTGACATGGCTAGGCTGCGGGTCAAGAATCTATTGGTTAATGGACTTGAGCCTTGGACCTCGCTGCCTGTTGTGGTGGTTGGTGCAATGCTGGACTTGTCCACCTATTCAGCTGAAGCATTTGGGTCTTCGCTTCGGGGCCCCAGGGGTGGGAACATTGAGTGATTGGATGGCGTCTCAGCGGCTGGGCCATGTAGATCCTTGTATAGATACTCATGTTCAGATACACATTAATCAACATTGTAGCAACCCTTTTATGGATATAATTGCTATCAAGCATATGTACCTTATATAATCAATAATTGTTTTACCTTGTTTATTACATTGAACACTTTGTAATTTTCAATGGATAAGTATACCCCAAAATTTTTTTAATCTTTTTACTAATAAAGGTTACTTTTGAAAGTAAAACCTATCTAAACTAGCGATAGCTCGCAACTAAATCCTAGCAGTTTCAAGTATATCAGCGGTATGAGATAGCATGGATGGTTGAGAATCATATGAAAGTCTGAGTTCAAACCCCCTATACATTACATTATACGTGCAGATATGAAAAAAGCCTGTAGTGTAGAAAAAATTCATATTTCTGTAAAATTAGATAATATTGCATTTTCTTAAAATATTAAATAAACTTTCACCCATATAACGTTATGATAGAATTGCTGACTCTATTTCATGCCATTAATTTGATACAAATTTGTGTTTGTAAACAAAGTTATCTATTCTTTAATTTAAACAGTGTATGGAGTAAATATTTTCATAATTGTTTACAACTTTTTTCAGAAAAGAAAGGCTATTAATTTAATTGATTAACAGTTTTAACAATTACAAATGATAACCGCTTTCTAATTTGAAATGTTAAGCGTAATGGGCATTTTAATCGTGTATTTTAAAATTAATTATTTTTGTAACTAAAATTAAAATATTTACCTATTATTTCTTTTAATAAGAATTTAATAAATATTTAGTAATCAATAAAGATTTCACTTGAAGCAAAATACAAACAACATAAAATATTTTCTCATAATTAGAAATATTTTCAAATGTGCGTTAAAAAAAAGTATAATGAGAGAAAAATTGATGATAGAAGGCGAAAACAAAATAATAAAAAAATACTAAATTTTTAAAAAGAAATTGTATAAGCTTTTTTTTTTTTGAAGAACCTAGAAAAAAAGTTAAAATCCTGTCTCCACTCACACCTGTCTATCTATATACCAACCTAGTTATTTACATACCTACTTGTTTATTTACCGATCTATAAAGTCATCTATATATTGTCAATCAATCTATTTACTTAAATATCCACCCACTTACTTTTTACCTATTTATCTACTTATATATATCCATCCAGTTACTTTTGTGACAGTCTACCTATCTGCCTACTTCTCTGTTCACCTATAGGTCTGTCTCTGACATCTATTTACCTCCCTGCCTTTTAATCTACTTATGAATGTATCTATGAGTGTATATAAGTATATGTATAAATCTATTCATTTATCTATTTATTTGTCTGTTCTATTTACTGCCTATTTGCCTATCTATAATTTCATTTACCCATCTATCTATTCATCTATTTTCCTTCCTTGTCTACCTAAACATGTATGTGTATTTATATATTTATTTATTTATCAATCCATTTATATACCTTTTGTCTATCTATATCTAACTATCTACACATTTATCTGTCAGTCTCTATCTATCTATTAATGTATCTTCTATAAACATACTTACCCATACTTATACTTGTTTATCTGTTCACCTGACAAACAGTCTACTTGATTTCAAGTGAAGGAAGATTGCAAGAATTAGAAGAAGAACTGTCTTATATTAAATGGGACATTATTGGACTTTGTGAAGTTAGAAGAAAAGGAGAAGAAACAATTGATTTAAAAAGTGGACATATACTCTATTATAAAGGTACACATATTGGAAATACAAGTGGAGTAAGATTCATTATAAATAAAAAGTGGAAGAACAATATTGTGGAGATTGATGGTGTATCGGACAGAGTGGCAAGATTAGTTATACAACTTAATAGCAGATACTAAATGCAGATAATTCAGGTTTATGCCCCAACAAGTTCTCATAGTGATGAAGTAGTAGAAGATTTTTATATGGATGTACAAAAGGCTTTTGATCAGAGTAAACAACATTTTAAAATTGTTATGGGAGACTTTAATGCTAGAATTGGTAGACAAATGAAAGATGAAATTGCTGTAGGTAATTTTGGTTATGGTAATAGAAATGAGAGAGGACATAGACTTGTGGAGTTTGCAGAAAAAGAAAAACTTTATATTATGAATTCATTTTTTGAGAAAAATGTTAAAAGGAAATGGACATGGAAGCATCCAAATGAAGGTACAGCAGAATTGGATTATATTTTGACTAACAGAAAATACATATTTCAAGATTGTAATGTTCTTAATAAATTTAACACAGGAAGTGATCATCGATTAGTAAGGTGTAAGTTACGTGTTAATGTAAAACTAGAAAGACAAAAATTATTAAGAAAAACAATATTTACAGTTGATATTCCTAATCTTCAGAAACATTCTAATGAATTTGAATTAGAACTTACAAATAGGTTTCAAGTGTTAGGAGATTTTGAACATGATACAGATTTGAATGAAATTAATATGAAAATAACTGATACACTTTTAAAAACTGCAACAAACATAGCTGGTAGAAAAAAGCAGCAATTGACTAATAAAATTTCTACTGAGACTAGAGAATTTATGAAGAAAAGAAGGAATATGAAGATATACAAAAATGATGTATTAAAAAGAATTGAATATCTCGAATTTTGTAAAATGGTACGGAAAAGAGTTGAAAATGATATAAGAAAGTATAACTGTGAAATAGCAAGGAAAGCTGTAGAAGAAAATAAAAGTCTCAAAAATGTTAAACAACATTTTGGTATTGGTAGGAAATTTATTTCTGCAATAAGAAAAAAAGATGGAATTATTACTAAAAAGAGAGATGACATCATGAAATTGGTAGAAAATTTTTATCAAGAATTATATAGTAATAAAGAACAAGTACCTCCTATATCTATTACATCTTCCAAATTGCCCAGAATTTTAAATGAAAAAGTGAGACATGCAATTAAGTGTATGAAGAAAGGAAAGGCTCCAGGAAATGATGGAATTATAATTGATATATTAAAAGAAGCAGGTGAAGAAATAGAAACAATTTTAGCAAAGTTATATACCAAATGTCTAAATGATAAAGATGTACCGGAAGATTGAAAGAATGCAGTAATAATATTAATATTTAAAAAAGGTGATAAAGAAGATATTAGAAATTACAGACCTATCAGCCTTTTATCAGTTTTATATAAAAATTTTACCAAGATAATTACAACTAGGCTACAGAGAACTTTGGATTTCCACCAACCAAGAGAACAAGCTGGATTTAAAAGTGGTTTTAGTACAATAGATCATATCCAGGTATTGAGAGAAGTCATAGAAAGGACAAACGAATATGAGTTGTCATTATGTTTTGGATTTGTAGATTATGAAAAGGCATTCGATTCTATACACATTTCTTCAGTGATTAAAGCATTGGATCATCAAGGTATAGATCCAGGATATTGTCATATTTTAAAGAATATTTATAAAAATGCAACAGCAACAATTAGATTACATAATGATACTGGAAAAATCAACATTGAGAAAGGTGTAAGACAAGGTGACTCCATATCTCCAAAACTCTTTACAGCAGTGCTGCAAGAAGTATTTTGTGGATTAAAATGGGAAACTGAAGGAGTGAAAGTAAATGGAGAGTATTTAAGTCATTTAGATTTCGCAGATGATGTAGTTGTTTTTGCAAATAATGCTTCAGAGCTGCAGGAAATGTTGCAGGAGTTAGCAGATGAAAGTAGAAAAGTAGGACTAAAGATAAATGTTAAAAAGACTAAAGTAATGTTTAATTGATTTGCTCAAAATATGAAAATAAAGATTGATTATGAAGAATTAGAAGAAGTTAACAGTTACAAATACCTTGGTCAGATTATTAATACAGATGGAAACATAATGGAGGAAATTAATCATAGAATTAAACTTGGTTGGAGTGCTTTTGGTAGAAATAACTTGATACTAAAAGGAAATATGCCTATGTGTTTGAAAAGGAAGGTTTTTAACAAATGTGTTTTACCAGTTCTTACTTATCGATCTGAGACTTGGACACTTAATGGAAGAGCAATACAGAGACTTCAGACCACTCAAAGGAGTATGGAGAGGTGTATATTGGGAGTAACAAGAAGAGATCGAAAACGCAATGTATGGGTAAGACAACAAACAGGTGTTACTGACCTTATTGAAAAAATTAAAAGATTGAAATGGAGTTGGGCTGGATATATTGCTAGAAGAGATGATAATAGATGGACAATTGAAATTTTAAACTGGATTCCAAGAGATTGTAAAAGACCCAGAAAGAGACCACATGTGAGATGGATGGATGAAATAAGAAAATGTGCAGGGGTGTTGTGGAGAAGAGAAGCTAAAGATCAGAGAAGATGGATTAAACTTGGAGAGACCTTTATTCTGCAGTGGATTGATAATGGTTGATGATGATGATGATGATGATGATGATCCAGTAAAGTGCTTATCTGGAAATTTATCCATTTTTCTACCTTTTTGCCTACTTAATTTTCTGTGTAGAAACTTATCTTCATACCTGTCTATTTACTTACCCATCTGTTTTCTTGCTAGTTTGCCAACTTTTCTAATTGCAAATCTCTTCAAATGATGAATTTTCTTATTTTATGAATTTTGAATTGCTTTTGCATGGTTTATATATATAGAAATAGTTCGAGTTCTATGATTTTCAGTGCTTGAACTCCTATGAATTCTGGGGCTTAGGAATGATTTGACTATTTATGAATTTTTAATATTGTGCTTAGAATTTATGATATATAAGATTGGAAATCTTGTTAGCAGTAATAGAAATAGTTCTTTAGAGAATATTCTACTGTCATCAAATTTACATAAAGGTCCAAATCTTGTAAAGTTTTGTTTTTCTATAGTCTCCATTTTTTCTTCCAATGCGTAAGCTTGTGGTTAAGACCTGTAGAGGTCCCTACCTTTGCATTTTCAACAGCACATGCTTTAGGTTTATTGCCTTAGTAAATATTACCACCATCATTTAGTAACTTTTTAATTTTGTCAGCATTTTCTAAATTTTGGGTAAATAAATATTGGTTATAAAGAGTATTGTTGGTTTTGTTCCATCCTGTAGTGAATTAATTTTTTTATCTTTGCAAAATAATGCTCTTGATAGCAGTTACTACAAGTTTGTTAAATCTCTCATTGCAAGAGGATATTGGTGGTATTCTATTTGTATTTCTTCTAATATTTGGAATCCATCCATCTTTTTTTGAAATTCCATCTCAGAATATGAGAACTTTCAAATATAAGAATGTAAATCTCAAGAGGGATTGAATGAGCCCTTATTAATTAAAATTTATCTGCCTATAATAATAGAGGGAGCTGATCATGAGGTTGCCATTAATAAAGCAAAAATAAATTTCAAAGAAATGAATTGTAAATGAATATTGCAATCAACATAACAACCCTATGTTTTTAAAATTGATGATTTCATCTTTGTACAAATCCTTCAAGTTAGTAACCCATAAAAGCATAAATTTAAAAAAAATCTACAATATATATGAAGGGCCTTTTCAAATTGAAAGGAAAATTAGAAAAAAATTTGCTAGAAACTCCCAATGGGATACAAGGTACCTGTTTAAAGCCAATGCTATGTCTTTAGTAAATGTATATGTTATTTTATGTTAAATAAATAATATAATATAGAAGAACAGATGTATTCAATGTTAGAAAATAATAAGGAAATAACATTAATTTCACAGCAAAAAAATATTAACTGACAGATTTTATTATATTAATAAGCCATAATTTGAAATATTTTATAATAACTAATACAAGATAAAATTAATTATGCATTCCTAAGTTATGCCTTAGAGACTTATTAAAGTAGTTAATCTATAATAATTTCATTTATGAATAAAAATGAGTATATTAAAAGTTTTCCCTATTCCTATAAATATAATTTATTATCAAATAGAAATCTAAACTTAGTATTTATAATACTTGTAAATTTAAAATATCACATGTATTGTTAATCCTATACTATGGTTCATAAGAGCTTATAAGCCAAAAAAAATATTTAGGTGGAAGAATAAATGTGATAGTTGTTTGATATGTCTAAATTATTAATAATAAATATAACTTCAAAATTTTTTTTATTGGTTTGTTATTATTATTATACTATTATTGCTATATATAATTGTTAATTAGAGAAGATATAAATTAGTATTAAAGTTTATTGGCTTAACGTTTTCGAGGATCCATGCCTCATATTCATAGCCTTCATAAAATGTATAATAAAATTTATGCAAATATAAATATTCAAACACAATCTGGACATAACTTCACACCTGCCAATCCCATAATATTGTGCTCAGAATCAAATGATCACAAAAGAAAAATAAAGGAGGCATTTTACATCAATGGAAACATCCATGCCATTAATAGAAAAGACACTTGCTTCGAGATCTCGAAGAAATGGGCTACGTAATACTAGCTTATTTGAATATTTATATTTGCATATATTTTATTATACATTTTATGAAGGCTATGAATATGAGTCATGGATCCTCGAAAACGTTAAGCCAATAAACTTTAATACTAATTTATATCTTCTCTAATTAACAATTATATATTTTACATATAGTGAGAAGTAAAGCTATATTTATTATTGCTATATTATTATTATTACTATTATCCTTATTATTAAAGTAATATTAACATTATATATCTAGTTATCTTATAAAGTAAAATTTTAAAAGAATCCAAGATGTCTGCCCATAATTTTTTTTTAATAGCATTTATAGTAATTTTAAAAATCATAGTGTTATATTTAATTATAAATACACACAAAGTTAACTTTCAAAAAGAACAATACATTAATAAAATTATACAAAACTGTCAATATATGAATAAATAAATTAAAATAGGATCAGTAAAGCAATACTTATATTATTGTATATATAATATTAAACCACACTCAATAGAGACAAATTTTTAGTGTAATATTTGAATATTGAAGCATTAAAATTTCTTCCCACTTTTTCTTCTTATTTGCATTGATTAATTACATATATAATATATATCATATACTCCTTAATTAACACTTTACAATGCAATTTTAACATATGATTTATTTCTTCTTGCTTACATTTTCAACTGCCCTGCAGTCATCATCAGAGCTTTTTTAAAATTCACTACAAGCTCTGATGATGACTGCCTGCAAGGCAGTTGAAACTGTAAGCAAGACGAAATAAATCATATGTTAAAATTGCATTGTAAAGTGTTAATTAAGGAGTATATGATATATATTATAGATATAATATTTGAATGTATATATGCATGTATGAATGTTTACATTTCTTTGACATATTTACATTTTAAGGAATATTATCTAAAAAATTTATTATTTGTAATAAAATGCAATTTATGGTGAGAACAGTAAATAATACAAAATTATTTTAATATCTGCAGTATGAATATTTATAAAGTATATAATATTTCATTTAAAACATATTTAAAATATTATTTGTAATTTTAAAATAGTTTCATTGTAATTGTCACTATAATTTCTTCAAAACTTCAAAAATCATCTGCAAGCATATCATATCTTAACAAAGATAGAATTTTTACATAAATACTAAAAAAGTGAGAAAAACTGTGTAAAGATGATGAAGAAACTGGTCATATAAGTATAAAAATACACCTACCCAAGAGGAATCTTTCTCTTTATTGCTTGCTATTTACAGGAAAAGTACACAAAGCCTAAATTTAAATGCAGCCATCTTGGCATTATGAAGTATGATGATGGAGAAGTAAACTTTACAATCATTTTCCATATGTTACAAAATATATACCTCTCTAACTATCCAAATGAATAATCAAAATATCTGAAGGATATCTTAGAGTGCATGAACGAAATGAAACTCAAAGTTTTTTATTGAAATTAAAATTTTAATATTACTTTGAAATTCTATCCTTTGTTTAAGCTATTTTGGAACATTAAAGCTTCATTTACTTATTTTAAAGCTGCCTGATACTACTATAATTACTATAATTAAAAGTTTTCGGCTAAAAACCTGTTTTATGGATACCTATTGTTAAACCTGATTTGAAAAATTAATGAAATTTCTTTTTGTAATTTTTTTTTTTAAAAAGCTATAATTAATAAATATCATTTCCCAGATTATTATTAACTATACGCTTCACACATATCAAATGAAGAAAACAACTTATGATTTTCTTGAAAATTTTAAAACTCACCATTAATGGATTTGATTCAAAAGTTAAAATTTCATTATTATCTATTGTTCCATATGGATTAAGTTTTGCTCCATTTGCTAGGATTTCATAATTAAAACACCTAAGGATGTTTACCATTTGAACACAATATGAAAGATCGTGCCAGGATAATGTCTGAAAGCAGAAGAGTACAAATAAAGAAGTTGTGGAAGGATAAAGATGAACAAAGTGATTGTACAGGAAGTGGTTTATTGGTTTTTATGCTTAGTTTGGGAAAAGATAAGGGGTTTTAGATATAAAGGCCATGGAGTTGACAAAGATTATGTTGTGGAAATGGGATGGAGCAGGATAGAGAAGAATATGGGGAAACTTGGGGTGGGGAATGGAAAGGGAAGCCAAAGTGGCAAACAGGTTTCTCTGGGCATAGTTGCTGAGAGATTCATGACTCCATATAAAGAGAAGTCACAGTGCATCACATCATATATGATTATTTTGTTTAAATAAAAGTTCTCACAAAAAAATACTAGAATAAGACGATTATACAGGTATTATATTTAAATAATGTTTCTACAATTTTAGCATTTGCAACTTATGGTTACATGTGTGTATTAAATATATTTTGGAGACAGGTTGTTAATTAATTAATAGTAATTATATTATCTACAATTAAAGTATAATATTTTATATAAGTTTTATTGATCTCAAGTCCAGTCTATGCTGCTGTGATGAAATGCTATAAGGTATCTGATGTATATGTATAAATGACTATATTTCTATATGATTGAAAGATTTTATAAGAATTACTTTTTTTTTATCAATATAGATAGGTACATTATAGTTCATATGAATAATATTTTATTATAATGTTTGGGAAAATAAGACTTACGGAAATAATATTGTTTACTAAAAAAAAGCTCACAACAACATGCATTATCATCTTTTATTTAAAAATATTAGCTTAAATAAGTGTCTGACATATTGCTACCTATACCTATATAAGTTAGGCAAGATATTGATATATCTTTAGAGAATTATTTTATAGTAGAGTAAATGTTCTAAATATTTCAAGGAATAATTATGTTTATATCAGCCAGATACCTAGAGGAAAAATAGATTAAACTACTTTACTTAAAGATCTAACATTGTTTCACTTTGTTTATTAATGATTATTATAATGCTTAAGGTTCTTTATTCTTTGCTTAACAACTGTCTTCAATGATATATTCGTCCCATATCATGTGAAGTTACATTTGCACAGTATATTTGATAGAAAAATAGAGATCAAGCTTCCCTAATTAACATCATAAGAAGTTATTTATGTTAAACATATACGATCACAATTCCCTATGCTTACACAAGCTGTTATAACAGAGGCAAAACTCTCCATACATTAGTGTCACCCAGTGCAAGCTAGAGTAATAAATGTATTCAACTAGGTTTATGCATAAAATCTCTATCTGTACCTACTCATCCAATATTCCCAGACTAATTTATAGCTTGGGGGTATTGGATGAGTAAGCACTAGATAGGGGTTTTATGCACTAACCTTCTTCTATTCATTGAATACTCTGGATTGTCCTGGTTGGAATTACTGCATGAAGAGTTTTGCCTCTGTTATAACAGCTTGTGTGAACATAGAGAATGGTGATCATGTGATGTTTGGTGGATTAATACCAATCCTGCCATTTAAGATGATGATGACTCAGGTTATTAAAAAACCAAAGATACCAAAATATATAGATACTGAGCTTGGATTGAAAACATTATTGCTAAAAGGTGGCTACTAGAACATTACATTTATCTAAGACTCCTTATTGATAAAAGCTAAACCTAAAAATTAGTCTGGGGATATTGGATGAGTAGGCACTAGATAGGGATTTTATGCACAAACTTTCTTGCATTTCATTGATTACTCTGGCTTGCACTAGGTAGCACTATTGTATGGAGAGTTTTACTTTAGATATTTATCTCAAGGGCTGAGAACTTAAATTATCATTCTTACCTTTTATTTTTTGTTTGTTAATAAATTAATTTTATAGATTTTGTCTTTCCTTATTTTGACATTCATCATCTACTTAATAGATAAATAGTGTCACATAGTCTTATTATTATTGTGAGTTTATATACAGGTGCATGTTATTTATATTTATTGTTAATACTCACACATAGTTTAAACATTAATGCTTTGTTACTTAGTACATGGATTGAATACAATAAAGTATCTTTTATTTACTCATATCAACTATAAACATCATAATTAGAGGTTAAAATTTCAAGAGTAATACATAATTGTTTTAAACCCTGAGATAACTTTAGATTTGGATTTATTAATATGAAAACTTCTTAAGTGTGATTACGCTAGCCAAACATACATATTATTAGACTTATTTATTCTCATTTACAAATACATAGTTATATGTTATGGTTATCATAATCCTGAGATATTATTTATTCATGCCCCTTTATAATGTTTCTTAGTTTCTGGTTGCAAAAACTGTTAATTGTCTAGGTTAATTAGCAATATCTTTTCATCATTTATCTTATGATGACTTATTTAAAGGTTGCTTTAACTTTTATCTATATAGATATTATTACCTTTCCCATTTTAATTAATCCTATACTTTATAATAGTCTACCTTTGAGTTAAGTTGAACAATTTAACTTGTGACTGTATTTGTGCAAATAGAAATTATTTAAAATTATTAAAAATTTATTTGAAATATTGGTCTCATCACTAAGAGTTATGGTTTTATAAATACTTGATTACAATTTGATTTATTGTAACAAACTTTCTGCATACCATCTGCTTTAGATGAATACATTAGTACAAATTATAAATCATTTATTAAACTGGAGATTATCATGTCATTCTTATCCCAGATATACACTTTAAAACTGGAAATGCAGAAGCTATAGTACTTTGTAAATAAAATTGTAGTAATGTGATATTACATACAGAGCTTGCAAAATAAGCTCTTAACAAGCTTTGAGAATATCCTCAATCCCAGACTGGTTTCTGCTGTCGTCAGTGAGGTGCCAGTATATTCAAGCATTAGATTAAAAATACCAGGACAAGCTCAACACTTTATCTAATGTATAACTATTGTGAAGAAAATCTGAAATTGTCCGACATACATATGTCTTCCAATCCAGCGATCTAACTTAAATAGCCATATGGGACTGAACTAAGTTCAGATACACCATATATTAATAGCTTTAGCAAAATAAAATCGCCAAAGACTTAATAGCAAAAAATAAAATGACAAAAAAAAAAAAATCACGTCAGATGTATTTACTAATGTATACAGAGCTCGCAAAATAAGCTCTTAACAAGCTTTGAGAATATCCTCAATCCCAGACCGGTTTCTGCTTCGGGCGTCGTCATTAATGAGATATTAATAACTGCTGAATTAATGTTGAAGACGTGAGAAAAAATTATGACTTAAGCAAACTGACGAACACTGATTCAACATAAAGAGCATTTGGGAATCATTAGTCTCTTTCAGTTGTCTTTATTCAAATATTCAAGAATGTATAGTGACGTGATGATAAATATTTCCAAACAAAAATATTTTATAATTTTGAAACTTCTCTACTCTTAGACGAGAAACTTAAAAATAAATTTTAAAAAAGTACATATAGAAATCTAATGGAATGTGGAATTTACAATTTTAAAGAATTTTTGCAATCGGTTTGTGATTTTTTTCATTGCTTATGATAATTATTAGGGCATTTTATATTTTAAGATTCATTATAAATTATAAATGTGTGCATGCATATATATATATACAAACATTATTTTACAAAATATTCTATACATTTTAAAATTGTTATGAATAATACTGATAAAGAAATTTTATAAAGTAGTTTATTCATTCTTTGTACTCTTAAGTCATTTAAATTATGTAAATTTAAATTATGCAAATTTACAAAAGAATTTTCAAATAGATTACCAGAGTCTTTTTTAGAAAAATTTAAAAAGAAATATGTTTTTTAATATTTTTTCTTTTCTTTTAATGAATCAAAAAAAAAAATCAATGCATAAACAATTTAAAAAGAGATAGTACTGTCTTGATATAATAATGGAAGAGTTATGATAAAAACGGGGGGGGGGGAGAACGATATAGAATATGTATGTTTTGCTAAGTTCTCTCCTGAAAACAAATGCAATATCTTTTGATCAGTGCTAATATAGTTTATGTTCTTTTGCAAGATGGAACCACCATCCACAAAGCAACAGGATATGGATGGGCAGTAGAGATGATGATGAATTTAAAAGATAGGACACAATTAAATCTATTATCATGTTTTAATAAGATGGCACACAAGAAGAATTTCCAGATTGCTGGAATAATACAAGAGTAGGGCTATTATTTAAAGGAAAGGGTAAGGATTATAGAAAATTAAACAATTATAGAATGACAGCACTAACATCAGTGTTATATAAAGTTTTAGAATATATGGTGGCTGGAAAGTTGCAAAATGGATGGAAGAAAATAATATAGTGGGAGAAATGCAAGAAGATTTTCAATTGGATAGGCATACAGGAGACAGTTATTTCTAGTCACACAACTTATAGATATGAGTAGGAATACATATAGTCCATTATATATGGTTTTTATAGATATAGAGAAGATATAATATAGAGTAAATAAAGATATATTATGGGTACATTTTAGTAAATTTGGAAATGAATGGAGCTTTGTATGAAAATAATTACTATATGTATCAATTAGGAAATATAGAAGAAGTATTAAAAAGTGGGGTGGGACTAAGGCAAGGATACCTTATGTCACCTATTTTGCTTTTGTTATAATTGAGAGACATGGACAGAGCAATAGAAAGACTAGGAAGAGGGGTAAAAATATCATTAATAGATGGCAAGGAAGAGTATATATTATCAGGTCTTTTAGTTTCTGATGATATGTTCTTGTACACATAAAGTAGGGAAGATATGGAAATTATGCTGAAGACATGTGCAAGGGTGGCTAAAGATATAGTGATTAAATTTAGTGAAGAAAATCAAAGTTTATAATGATAAATGCTGGGGAAAGAGAAGAGAAATTTTTTTATTGAGGGATATAAAGTTAAATGTGGTGAATTGTTTATAACTATTTGGGAATCATCATTAGTAATCAGAGAAATTGCTTGGATAAATGTGAGGAAACATTGATAAATGAAGCAAAGCAAAGAAAAGGACTGTTAAAGAAATTAACAGTTTTTTCATATAATAAATATGATTTAGCAAAAATTGTATGGAAGGGAGTGGTGTTATGTGATAGTAAAGGGGGGGGTTAGATTATTTAGAAAAAGTATAAAGAGAAGTAGGAAGACATGCATTTGATGCAGAAGTATGGATAGCAAAGAAGGGAGTTCAAGGAGAAATGGAATGGTCAAGTTTTTATATGAGACATGCAAAATGAAAATGTTCAATAGTTTGCAATTTATGGATAATAAGAGAATAGTCAAAATAAAAACACCACATGATCACCATTTCTTAAGCTTGCTCATAACTGTTATTAAAACAGACAAAACTCTCATACAGTAATGCCACTCAGGCTTCTCACTGATGAAGGCCACAAGCTAGAAACTAGTCTGAGGATATTGGATGAGTAGGCATTAGATAGAGATTTTATGCACAACCTTCTGGCATCCATTGATTATTGTGGTTTGCACTGAGTGGCACTACTATATGGAGAGTTTTTACCTGTTTTAATAATAATCAAAATAGTATTTAATTGGATTATAAGTAAAGGATAGGCAAGAAGATAAGTAGGAAAGGTAGTATACTATGCAGAAGATTTGGATAAAGACTTTATGTCAGTATATTTTTACCAAAATATGGGATGATTGTGTTAGGAAAAGTGTTGAGTGTCATAGTATCAAGAAATGAGATAGAAAAATAGATGTATTAATAAAAAATGGGGTGTTGGAGAGATGGAGAATTAGTACAGAGAATAAAAAGAGTTTATATATGTATATAAAAGTAAAAAGAGTATTCAGTGTGAGTTAATTTATGATAATAGCAAGGAAAGTAGTTTAAAGTTTAAGGCTCAAACAGGTTCATTAGCAACAAAAGAATATACACTTAATTGGAGAAATGTGAGTGTTTTAGTCTGCAAATTATGTAAGGAAGGCATGGAAAATATTAGATATCTGTTAATTGAATGTAAATGTTTACTAGAAGAAAGAGTACAAATTAGTTGTGGGAGAATAAATATAAATAAAGTGATTATACAGAAACTGGATTTTTAGGTTTTATGCTGGGCTTGGAAAAAGATGAGGGATTTAAATATAAAAAGCCATAGAGTGGACAATGATAATGTTGTGAAAATGGAATGGAGCAGGATAGAAAATATGGGGAAAACTTAGGGTGGGGAATGGAAAGGAAAGGGAAGGTGGCTAACAGGTTTAGTGGCTGAGAGATTCCTGATTCCAAGAAAGGAGAAATCATAGTGCATCACATCGAATACAAATTAAGCAAATGAAAAAGTAATCAGCAGGTTTTGTAAATTTTGGAAAAATTGAAAAATATTTCTTCATAGCGTAAGCTTGTGTTTAAGACCTGTAGAGGTCCCTACCTTCGAATTTTTCAGACGCTTATTCCTAAGGTACAGCCTTAGTAAATATTACTTAATATAATAATGTGCGTTTAATAAAATTTATAATTACAATTAAACTAATGCACAATGATTTCAAAATAAATACATTCAATAAATGTAACCATCACAAACATTCTGCAAAAAATTAAGTTATTAATAGAATTTTGCATGCGTTTGTCATTAATTTAATTTTTAAAAAAATGCTTATGATGATCATATGAGTACATGGGATATTGGAACTTGACTTGATACAAGCTCCATAACTAAAATGGAGTACTAAGACACTATCAAGATTTAAGATTAATATACTTATTCTTAGGGAAACTGTTTTTCCTGAGGAAGAAAGTTTAATAGAACAGGTAGATGGCTACATGGGTTTTGAAAGGATACAACAGGCATTGAAAAAAGAATGCTTGGTATTAAGACTTTGGCACTGCATAATGGTACAAGTGTTCATTTTATTAATATCGACTCTTCAACTTTAGATTCATATAATTCGGAGACAGAAAGCTTTTATTTCATATGGAATAGCATTATTATAGCAATGCCATTAAAAGATCTTTTTTTCTTAGAGGCTTTCATGAACATGTTGGTATAAATAATAGACTTTGGCCAAAAGTTAATAGTAATTGGTGCTGTACATTCAAATGGTCTGAAATTATTGAATTTTTGCACAACCCTTGAATTTGATACCACAAGTAGTTTGTTTGGGCAGAAGATCATTATGAAGAAATAAGGATGCATCCATATTCAAAACAATGGCATTTAACAGATTTAATTACAATTATACATGAAAATACATGAGAAGTTCCTATTACATGAGCACATGCAAGAGCAGATTATTGGGTGGATTATAGATTAAAATAATAGATGTGTTTAAAAGTAGATCTTATTCCAATCATATAGAAAATTGATGTTCATTCTTTAATTGGTATCTATTAAATATACTAAATTTCAATAGCTATTACACTAAAGTTGTTAATTTCAACCACTAGGTTTTTCTTATTACTGAAGCATGGAATTCACTTAAGGAGTAGGTTATGGATATAAGTAAATCTATTCTTGAGTTGACTAAAACAAAGAACCACGATTGGCTGTATGATAATCAACTTATTATTAATAAGAATAAGTGTTCAGTTTGTAAAATAATAAATTAAATGTGGAAACTCATAATAAATATAAAATATCTAAAGACAAAAATTCAATAGCTGATAAGAAGGCTTAAAAATAATTGGTAAATTAAAACTGCCAGTAACACATAAACATTCACTAATCATGATTTTTCTGAAAAACTCCAGTGAGGTATATATTAAACTAGTTGTCAGTAAGTGTAGAAGGAATCCAATTACTCTTTAGCTATGATCACATGCAAGCATACCATTTATTGACAAACATGCAGAGGGGAATTTATATACATTAACATAATTTCAAGGCAAAAATAAGGTATTCTTGTGGCTTTCATCAGTAAGAAGCCTTGGATCTGAGAGCACTGAGAGTTTTGCCTCTGTGTAAACAGCTTGTGTAAGCATAAAGAATGGTGAGCATGTGATGTTTAGTGGTTTGAAAAGTTATATTTAATCATGATTTTTCTAGATTTTTTTGATCCTAAAGCAACATATGGATAAAACAAATAGCATCACAATCCTATTAAATCCAACAATGGCACTCTCTTATAGGATGACAATAATATTTTAAATAGATGGAAGGCATATTTTAATCAATTTGTGAATATTGATCCAAAAACAGAGATGACAATTTTTAATGCTATGTCCATTTTATCTATCCATTTAGATTTGACCAAAGATATTCAATTTAATAAAGTCTAAACAGCTTATTGTAATCTTAAAAATGAAAAAAGCATAAGTCCTAATAAAATACCTGGAGTCATTTTAAAATATGATGATGATTTGCTAAATTTTGGGAATATATGAATCCATTAAGTTATAACATATGGATGCTTCTATTATTCAAATTTTTAAAAATAAAGGGAATAGACAAGATTGCAATAATTATTATAAATATTATTACTTACTACAGCAAAGGTACTTTCAAGAACTTTGTTCACCATGTTGCTTCCAGTCATAGATGAATGGTGTGCAGAATCTCAATATAGTTTTAGAGAATCAAGAACTATAAACATAGCTTTTGTCACCAGGAAAATGCAAGAAAGGTATTGGAAGATAAGGAATAATTCATACAATGATTTTATTGATTCGGTTAAGGTATTTAATTCAGTTAATACAACAGGTCTATGACACTGTTTGAAATTAGTTGATTGTCTTCCAATATTTATTTGCATTTTATAGCTTCTACATTAATGGAATGAAAAGAAGTGTTATTACTACAGGTGGAAAATCTACGGCATTATGAAATGAAAACTCCAACATTATTTTCAGTTGTTTTTGGAACTGTTTATAGATGGCTTAATGTAGGGATCAAGATATAATATAGGTTTGGTGAAACTTAATTTGATTCAATTGAAATTAAAAATATGAATATCTTGGATTCTGGACTTAGAGAATGTCACAACTGTGCTATGTTTGCAAGTTCAAAATATAATTTTCAGAATGTATTTAATGTTTTGAATGCAACTTTTAAAGATTTTGGTTTAACAAATAATGTTTTAAAAACACAAACATTTTAGCAGTCCATGACAAAAAAAAATTCTCAGCAAGTTTTCTAGTTTGGATGGATGCCAATTTGAAGATTAGGAGGTACAAAACATACTCCAATGTACTGCCGTTGCTTTTAACAAGCTAAAAGATAGGGTATTTCATCACAAGGAAATAAATGTAGCAACTAAGTTAGCAGGATATAGAACTGTTATTTTACTCAATTTATTGTATGGAAATAAGATTTGGTCATCCTAGTAACACAATATAAAGGCATTTGAAAAAAATTAACTTAAGGATGCTCTATATAACTTTAAAAATACAATAGCAAGACCATAATAGTAATCAATATGCTATCAAATCCACTATTGTAAAATCACACCTTAATTGGGTATTGGGTTCATGTTGAACTTCAGCATGATTTTTGTGGGAGAAGTAGATCTTGTCTACATTATAAGGATCATCTCAAATCCATTCTAAAGAAGCGTAACATTGATTGTTTCCATTGAAAAGATATGTCAGAGAATAAGATACATTGGACAGCTGCAGGTAGACATGTTGGTGAAGAATTGCAAAATATAAAACAAAAGTATATTACCCCAAGATGAATTTTGGTTTAATTAGACTTTTTGTTTGTTTTAGGGCATACCCTTTTCAACAACAAATAATCGAAGGTGTATCTTCTCATTATTGACCCATAAAAATGTATGCACTAATGCTCTGGGAAGAGTTAAATTTACAGGTAATAAAGCATTGAATGAAAGTTCATGCATGTATAATTAATAAAAAGAGATATATTGATCTTAAATGCAATTTAAAGCATATATCTAAATTGAAAGTAATATAATAATTATTAATTTATTTGTCTAAAGTTAGTATCCATTGAGAAATGCAGCATCTATGGTAGTAGAAGTTAGAAAAATACTCAACAATGATGAAGACATTTAAAAAGGGTATAATTTGAGCCAATTGAAGAGGCAAGTTCAGCCAAAATGCATCTCATTTGTTTGAAATAAGACATTAACAACAATCAACTTTATACATGGCTGCCCATATATGTGTGAGTATGTAAATATTCATACATATATATGCAAAGTGCATAAACACAAATACACACATTTTATTTGAAATGGCTCATGTTTAATTTGAAAAGACTTTTTTGTTTACTTATCATCAGAGATGTGATGTTTTAGAGATGCACACACATGAATGTAGCTAACATGCAGTGATGAGGTTATACAATACTCTGATTGTAATGATGATAATAATTTTAATAGTTATTTTTGCCTCAAGCTAAACTGATAAAAAGATTCTCTTCAAATATTTACAACAATGGTAATGATAGAATATTATATGTCAGTGAAAAGATTATAGAAAGAGATGTATTGTCCATCATGGAAGTTTTGGGCTACTGCAATAGCATATATGATTACAAGACAAGCAGCTTTGTTCCTGTTTTAAATGACTTAAAAAGAAAATATGAAAGAATTGATGTGAATAGATACTAAATCGTCAAAAAACTATTTTCTATCAAAAGATAGGAATGTTGACTTTTCTAAATAAGAGATAATGGAAGAATAAAACTCATTTGGGATAAATATCTCAATTTATCTTTTTAGATGACTTTCTATTGATTTCTTATAAATGTTCTCTGAATTATGAATTTTACAGATAAATAGTAGGCTAAAGAACTATCTGAAATAAACCTATTTGCAAGGTTAATGTACTATTTCAGCTGGTAGCTTTTATTTTCAATAATTGCAGTCATTTTAATAATTACTTAATCCTTTCTTTACTTGTTTAATATTCAGCTAATCTCTGGCACAATTGTAATAAGGTTTTTGTTGAAAATTATATGCAAATAGTATTGTGTGTTAAGATGTGGACAGGGGAAATATATAAAATTTTACTAGTTTCAAAATAATAATAATTATTGAATCATTTATTGATTGGGAATTCATAAGGAAAGACAGAACTGGAGATTCATGGATCTTGAGTTCCAACCAAATATCTTGGTAAAAATTGTAATTGATTTCATGGATTTTTTTTTTCTTTTAAAATAAGTCTAATAGATCTGTGTCAATAAAATATCAAAAATTTTGTAGTATTTTTTGACCTAAATTTATTAATACTGAATAGAAGCAAAAGAAGGTCAGTGATAGTCCTAGAGAAGGGTTGACATTGATTACTTCTAAAATAATTTCTTCATGACTAATTTTTTTAAAAAAATTATTATTATGATTTTAAAACAAGTGTTATTGAAAAATGATTTAGTGGGGGTGGGGTGGGGGGAATAATTGCAAATGAAAAAATATTTATTAGGTCATAAGCGTTATTTTTAATTATTTAAATAAAAGTTTTATATCCAAATATTTATAGGATAATTTCAATTTATTTGCTATTAAAACTGTGAATAGAAATAGGTGTAGTTTGTCCAAATAACCATAAAAAGTTGTTTTAAATATTACAGATTCATTACTATTAGTATTTGAAATAATCAAATAGAATTGATTTTATGCATAATGACTTATATCTGAAAATAAAAGAATTATAAATAAATAATAAAATTATTAGGATCTCAAGAATCACCAAGTTAAACATCTGAAGGGGCGGTTTAAGTTTCATTCTGAGAATTTGTTAGCTCTTATATTCATTTCTTTGCTATCAATAACATGTACATTTTATATTTTTTAATTTGTCAGTTAGATCCACTTCTATGTTAAATATTGGATTTTTTTAATTTTATTTATAAGCTGCAAACATTTTATTTGCAGAATTTACTAAGTGTCTGCATCAAGTTATATCTTTCAGAGAGACAAAACTCTCCATACAGTAGCACCACTCAGTGCAAGCCAGAATAATCAATAGATGCAGGAAAATTTTCTCTGGCTTGTATTGAGTGGCGCTATTGTATGAAGAATTTTGCCTCTGTGAAAAATAGCATGTATAAGCATAAAGAATGGTGATCATGTGATGTTTGATGGTTATATCTTTCAGATTAAAAACATAATCAAATTCAATCAATTCAAAGCAATTTTTTTGGATTTTTGAGTCTTAATCCTTTTTTTTTTTCATAGTGATATTTTAAAGAAATGTACCCACTTTTAAAAAACCAGTTAAAATTCATTGATAACAAAGTTCTGATGCCATTGTAAGATATGCTTTGCTACTTCTATTTTTTACCACTAGGTGGCACATTTTCCAAATGAAATACTTATCAATAACAATTTAAATTGCAATATAAAGAGTGTATTTTTTAATATAAATATAATCGCAAAATAATAATAATAATAAAATTAAAATATTCAGTGAAGTTATTTATTTGTTCAAATTAATTATAAAAGAACAATAAATTTATCCATCGATTTTTTATTTTGCATCATAGCAATGCATTCTAGTCTACTCAATTTCATTATTAACAAGATGAAACTTTTTTCACAGTTCTAATTATATCTTGAAACAAATCAAGAATCGGATAAGAGGGTTTAAAGCCAAAGAAAATATTTTAATGCAATTTGTTTTTCCCTACTTTTTTTGCTGAGTAGAAAATTACATTTAATTATTACTCCAGCTTGTTTTTTAAAAAATGCAAACGTTTATCAGGAAAATTCTATATATTTTCCTAAAATTACAAAGTAAAATATTTTAAAATAAATATTATTACTAAAAACTAAAAATATTTTGATTATTATAATTTTCAGAAAATATTTTACTTTTTAAACTGAGCTCAATTGTAAGTATACAAAATTTCCTCATACTTTTTCTTTCCTTTCCTTTTTTTTTTTAAAAAACAAACAAACAAACAAACATTTTTTTATTGAAATAAACTTATGGCTTGCATTATGGTGGCGCTACTGTATGGAGAGTTTGTCACTGATTTAACCATGCATACTACTTTCTTAAAATGCTATATGTATTATGTGTAATAATATATCAAGTTTCACTATTAATAATAATACAATTCATTATTTATTAATAATTCAGTCAGTTATTCACAATGATGTAAAGCAGGGGTGGGTAATTGTTTTAGCTTGGGGGCCACAGAGGTTGGTGGAGGGCCACATCGGGGGCCACTTTGTGGAAGCGAAGATTAGCATAGGGCCACACCTTTTTTTCATGACACAATAAACACACTGCTTTATTCCCTGTATTACCAAAAAAAAATTGTTTGTTCAGTCTTCATTAAACACATGACATTCATCAACGATTTTACATTTTTTTCGGAGGGTTCATGGTTTCACTAAAGTTGGAAATATATATATTTTCTATTGCAAAGATAAAATTGAAATTAACCAGATCAACTGGAAAAGCACTACACATCGTATCTACACTGTGCATGTGTATTGACATGGCCATCCTAATGGCAAATATGAGATGAATCTTTGGTCGTGCATGGGAAGGAAATCTCAGTTCAAGGTGGATTTTTCTGATTATCTTGGTGGGCCACATAAAAACTCTTATTGGGGGCCCTCGGGACACTATTTGCCCACCCCTGATGTAAAGATATTACATGCATATGAAAATTCAATCTCACACAACACTACAATCACATGAATAGGCAAATGAGATTTGACATTTTGTCATTGGTATATAGCAATAACTGTATTTTCTGATAACTCAATTTACTATTCATGTAGATGCATAAATAATTAAGCCCAAAAAGTAATCATTAATAATACAAAATACATAGCAAATAAATCATTGCATGCCAGGCTTTTTCTGTAATGTATGGAATATTATTAACAAAGCAAGTGATAGATATGTTAATAATTTTTATTAGTCATTTATTAGACTAGAAGTTATCCACTTAATAAATAATATTTCTGTAATATAATTTTCTTTATGCCACTCTCATATGAGGTAGCGACTAGTTTTTAACTAATTTTAACACCTTATGAATGGATGTAATCATAAATATATAACCAAAGACATGTGGAAAAGTTGCAATCCCTAAGATGCTCATTTCATGCTGAACCAACATTCTGTATTTGAGCTAGATCAGAATCTCATACATATCCCTCCATAAATTGTTAAAAGTGGATAGAAACCATTTCCCATCTTGTGTGAGAGTGATGTAATGAAAATTATGCTACAGAAATATTATTCATTAAGTGATAGACATGTGCATTATTTTTTTAAACTTCTGAACAGGAATGTTGCATCTCTATTTACATAATCCAGACATAGTAATGTGTAACCTAATCATTAATGAAATCCTTATTTTTAGACCTTTAAAACTTAATGTGTTCATGCTTGCTATTAATGTTAATCATATATGCAAATAACATTATGTACGCAAAAGAGATCGAAAACACAATATATGGGTAAGAGAGCAAACAGGTGTTACTGATCTCATTGGAAAAATTAAAAGTTTGAAGTGGAGTTGGGATGGACATATTGCTAGAATAAATGATAATATATGGACAATTGAAATCTTAAACTGGATTCCAAGAGATTGTAAAAGACTCAGAAAGAGACCACATGTGAGATGGATGGATGAAATAAAGTGTGCAGGGATGATGTGGAGAAGTTAAAATCAGAGATGGATTGATAATGGTTGATGATGATGATGATGAACAAGGTCAGCTGTAACATTTATATAATTTGCTGACAACTAAATTCTCACATTCACATTTCTTAGACATTTTTTTGTTATAACATTTCATAAAAGTTATAGCAAAGCATTTAATTATTTTAACACCTATAGAAAGAAAATCAAACACAGGTTAGTCCTGCTGTCAACAGTCTCAACTCTTCATTATTCACTTTGATATATTCATTTGCAATTAGTTGCTGAAAACGTCTTCTAACATTGGCTAAGGAAAAGGTTTATTTCGTAACTGTATTTATTAACAGTAGCGGAAAGTGCTTTTGGCTAGAGAAGCCAGATTTATAGTACTCATATTTATTGCACCACAATAGTCACCTTATGGATGCTGCATTCAGCTCCTGTTAATAATTAAAGATACAGAATAAATCTTTGCCTTAGCCAACATTATGAACATTTTTGGAACTAATTACAAACAAGAAAAAAAAAGGGTAACTTCGAATATGCAATTTGTATAAAATTATTCCATAGAATGATTTAGATTTTATGGCTTAAACTTCTAGCTCTTCTATTAACATAACTATTACATAATTTATTTGCAGGATTTTTAATCATCAATACATATAAATAAAGATTTCATTATCTAAGGTTAATTCTGCCTGATTAATTATGAAAGAATTATTTCATGTTTATTATTTATTAATTTTATTTAGAACTTTTTTTAATTTATTTGTAAATAGTTTTGTTTCAGTAATAATTTTCAGTTTAAAATTGAATTTTTATTCTGCATTATACTGCAAGATTAGAGATAGTGACCTTAAAAAAGAGAGGGGAGAGAGAAGGAAAAGTGGAGAGAGAGAGGAGAATGGAGGCAGAGGAGAGATGGAAAAGGGAAGAGAGGGGAAGGGAAAGAGAGAGGAGAGTGAGAGTGGTGGGAGAGAAAAGGAGAGAGGGGAAAGAGAAAGAGAAGAGAGAGAGAGGGAAGAGAATGGGGAGAGAGGGATGGAGAAAGAGGGGGAGGGATATTAGCAGTTGGCAGTCTCTAAAGCTTACTTTCATTTCCAAAATCAAAATATTTAAAAAATATTATTTGAAATATCTATAAATATATTTTGAAACTTTAATTCAGTACCCAAAATATATATAATTTGCATAAACCATATCAAAAATACATAAAAAAATGGCTTCTTGGTGGTTCTGCATTGTCACCTAATGGCAACAGTACACGTAACTGAAAACTACCAAAAAAATAATACCAAAGCATATACATTAGATTGATAAAACAAACTTCATGGATAACCTTAATATAGTTCATAGTAAAGCTTTTTTTTAAATTTGTGAATGACATGTTTTAATTAAGGATTCTGTATTCCCCTATAGTTTAAATTAGAATCACATTTGTAAAAGAAGAAATGAAGCAATCTTAAATCCATATTTTTTTCTATTCAAGGCTCTGATAAATTTTCAGGTTGTGTTGACAGTAAAATTCTTTTTTTTTTTTTACAATTTTAATGTGATCACAATAGTATTAAGTTTTCATCAAGGGTTAGGCAAGTCATAGACAGACTAATGAAATCAAGGCATTTCTGAGGCACTCATGTGAAACTGTCTTTCAGTCAAAGAAGAAAATTGTAGGGTGAACTAATTTGCACATTAGACTTCAAACATCCAAGGAGGGGTTTTTTTTAGATTTTTTTAAAAAGTAGTCTTATGTCTACTGCAATTGAAAAGTTTATCCCAACTAAATTTTAGACAAATCCGTATGAACTGTTTTTTTTTTTAAAAAGAATATTAATTATTGTTAAATTTTTGAAAAATTATATGTATTATCAGTCATATGTGTTCTAGGCTTAAGCAATTCTTTGTAAATTGTTTTCTTTTTTCTTTATATTGAACTCTGTATACATTCTATACTTTGTTTACAAATTTTCTTATTTCAAAATTAATTAACATAAAACAAAAAAAAATAAATACAGTAGCTTGATCTCGTAAAAATTTTCAGTACTACAACATCAGATGATCCGCATCACTTGATGGCGCTGTTGCTAGTCAAAAACAAATAGATATAACATGCTGTTTATACCAAATTAACAGATTACCTTGAATTATATATATTCTTTTAGGAATTCTTACTATTTTAATTAGATCTATTTAATTTGATGTCTATTGTTACCAATTCATTTTATTTGTTTTTTTCTAAAAATATTGTTGTAAATTAGAGCTGTTTTTTTTATTTAAGAAAATTTATAACTTTTCTCTTTTAAGTAAATGATGAATATTCTGGCACATGTGCACACACATAAATGACATGACATACATATTTGCTAATATAAATTTGTTTCTTAAATGTATGCTCTCTTCTATTATTTATTCTCCCCCTTGCTTTTCTGATATTAGGAGTGAATATCTATGCTGTAATAAACCCTTTTTCCTCTCTGACTCTTATGAAATGATTAATGATCATTTCAATTTATATATAAAATTATTAAATTCCACAGGAACTTGACTTTTGATACAGCATATCTTTGTCAAATCTAGGTATCAAAAGCCCTGATAAGCAATTTTAAATATTAATACTGTTTTAATTATTAATTGTCCATATTCTTGTAGAAATATAATTTTATATTTCACTATGATTTAAATACTATATATATATATATTGTAACCCCTCATCACTGATCATTATCACTAACAAATACCCAAGGGCACCAATTCTATTGAACATAGAATAAACTATCAAACTAATTTTACTTTAAAACTATCAACGAGGCTCTTAAATAAAGTTTTGCCTTAACTTAGCTCAGTTGAGGGATACAGAGGTCTATGAGGTGTAAAGTGTACATTAGATGTGGGAGGAAATATTATAATTAATAGGAATAAAAAATCTATTAAATTTTATAATAAAATTGGTAAAATTCTACCATCTAAAATTAGTAAGTTGTATTATATACTTCACCTCCTCCCCATCATCCACTTGCATTGAACAACCTCTACCATATTAGAAAATTAAACTAATGAACAAAATGTAAGTTTAATCACTATATTGTGTAGTAAGTTGGAATTAAATATAAAATAAACCTAACATTACTAAACTTTTAATTATACAATAATTTAAACCTATTTTCATATAGCTACCTTTATTCATAATTTTAGTTTCATTTATAATTTGCCAATAATAAACGTATTTTCATATAGCTACCTTTATTCATAATTTTAGTTTCATTTATAATTTATCAATAATAAATGTATTTTCATATAGCTACATTTATTCATAATTTTAGTTGCATTTATAATTTGTCAATAATAAACGTATTTTCATATTTAATTTATAATTTGTCAATAATAAACGTATTTTCATATAGCTACATTTATTCATAATTTTAGTTTCATTTATAATTTGTCAATAATAAACGTATTTTCATATAGCTACATTTATTCATAATTTTAGTTTCATTTATAATTTGCCAATAATAAACGTATTTTCATATAGCTACCTTTATTCATAATTTTAGTTTCATTTATAATTTGTCAATAATAAACGTATTTTCATATAGCTACATTTATTCATAATTTTAGTTTCATTTATAATTTGCCAATAATAAACGTATTTTCATATAGCTACCTTTATTCATAATTTTAGTTTCATTTATAATTTGTCAATAATAAACGTATTTTCATATAGCTACCTTTATTCATAATTTTAGTTTCATTTATAATTTGTCAATAATAAATGTATTTTCATATTTCATTTATAATTTATCAATAATAAACATATTTTCATATTTCATTTATAATTTATCAATAATAAACGTATTTTCACATAGCTACCTTTATTCATAATTTTAGTTTCATTTATAATTTGCCAATAATAAACGTATTTTCATATAGCAACCTTTATTCATAAATTTAGTTTCATTTATAATTTGTCAATAATAAACGTATTTTCATATAGCTACATTTATTCATAATTTTAGTTTCATTTATAATTTATCAATAATAAACATATTTTCATATTTCATTTATAATTTATCAATAATAAACGTATTTTCACATAGCTACCTTTATTCATAATTTTAGTTTCATTTATAATTTGTCAATAATAAACGTATTTTCATATAGCTACATTTATTCATAATTTTAGTTTCATTTATAATTTGCCAATAATAAACGTATTTTCATATAGCTACCTTTATTCGTAATTTTAGTTTCATTTATAATTTGTCAATAATAAATGTATTTTCATATAGCTACATTTATTCATAATTTTAGTTTCATTTATAATTTGCCAACAATAAACGTATTTTCATATAGCTACCTTTATTCATAAATTTAGTTTCATTTATAATTTGTCAATAATAAACGTATTTTCATATAGCTACATTTATTCATAATTTTAGTTTCATTTATAATTTGTCAATAATAAACATATTTTCATATTTCATTTATAATTTATCAATAATAAACACATTTTCATATAGCTACCTTTATTCATAATTTTAGTTTCATTTATAATTTGCTTTAGGAAAGACGTTTTGTCTTGTCTTTTATAAACACACATAATATCGAATATTTTATAAAATCATTACCTTCATTTTATCCAGTTAGTTCCTTCATATCCATGATGTGATGGCATTCAAAAGGGGGCATGGTATTTCAGCTGAATGGCATTGCTTCCTTTCTATGATGGTTATTCAGGCAAATCTTGGAGACACATGGCTTGGAATGAAGAGAGAAAGCTGTTACTGTTTAGCCTTCCATCATTACGTTTTCCTTAATAATGTTTTCTTTTTCCATCATTAACAGTTGTTCTTTAACTGCTCTTAAAAATCTTTTTTTCAAATTAAATTCTTATCTTCTTTAAAATCTACTTTTAAAATATCTCTACAAAATCTCTTTGAAAAAACTGCTGTGGACTTCCAACTCATCTATTTATATTCTGATCTTTGGATTGATTAAGCAGCTCAGTCCACTGTATCTTATTTGTTGCACAGCTTTCATTTAAGCCTGAGTGCTTTTCTCTTCATAAGGATTGGATAATACTTTTTCACGGGACAAATAATGAACCAGGAGGATTAAGCCATGTTTTCAAATTTATTAAGACTGCCTCTAGCTATTATCACACTTTATATGACAACATCATTCCAAAAATTAAAATGTAATATTTTTAATAAATGCCAGCTTTAAATAAATATGAGTGATATATTTAAATCATAATCTAAAATTATGAAATCAATAATGAAGGTTTCACTTTTTTTTTTCAGTTATAGAAAATAATGATTTTCTTGTAAAGACATAAAGTAAACTTTTTTTGCTATATTTTTCTAGAAAAAATATAAGATCAACTTTTTTATACATTTGCCATTTTTTAAGGTGGGAGGGTAAATAGCTCTTAGAATAAATACACACGTGAAGCAGCATTCTTGTTTCAATATATATATATTATAACGATCCAAAAGAAAGTGGAGATCAAATCTAACCGCAATCTGCACTTCACGGGCGCCATCTAGGCATTTGAGCCTAGAAAAATTTATAAAGTAGGCAGATATGCGCTGTTAAGATTCGACTTTATTTAAATATTCAGATTGTTAGCCCCAGTCACTAACTCATGGATCTGCAGAGATAATAAATAACTTGTTTAATTGCATCTTAAATATATATATAAAAAAATAAAAGCCACTGCCAGTAATTAACAAACAAACATTTATTAACGCACGTATAAATAAATTTTGAGGAATACATTTAACATTTTATATTTTTATATTAACTTTTAATTTTACATTTAAATAGATTGCAATAATGAGTTTAATATTTATTTAGAGGATCGAGTATGAATAGACTACATAGATCTGCATTTGAAAAGAAAATATTCTATCCCTTATTTAACCTTACGCCAAAAGTTCGCAGTCAAACCGGCGTCAATCCATCTGATATATTAATGTATTCAATGTAGCATGAAAATACAACAGCACTAAATATACTATACTGTCAGGAATGTACATCTGAACAGTATAGTTAGAGAAGATATTGTCTCTCTACCAAACAGGAATGCTACATCTGTTGGTGAGAAGAACAATAAACAAAAAACTCCATAGGGATGGACCGCGTCTTCCGTCTTACTATCCAATTCCATTAGGCAAACAGAGGGTGTGCGGCATATATGTGCAATCCTGCCCATAGCGGATCTGCTACATTTACTAATTACATCAATACATCTAATCCATTGACCCAATTTAACTATGAAACAAATAACCTAAGATTACTCTCCCTTAAACTATATATATAACTTTACAAATCTATATAGCCATTCATGCCTGACTTAAATTTAACCTTTAGATACATTCACACAGATGAATTTTATACAGTTTGTTTTATAGTGTTGAGTATAGATTGGCTGCATAGATTCCATAGTTAAAAACATTTCAAAATAAACACAACCGATCAAAATACAAAATCATCGATAATGTCAATTGCATAGGGAATACACAAAACCCAATAGCATTCATCATAAGATGCTGCAGTGACATCGCTGACTTATATATTCTAATCAAATGTGTAAACCACAACATAATCAACCGCTAATGAATATATGCAACATCTATACCCAACCTTAAATTTCCTCATTTAAAATTTAAACAATAAATATTAATACAAATAAAATAATAAATGGAAATGATTTTTTTATCAAACACAAACATATAAAATTAAACATTATTAATTGATTTGAAACTTACAAAAATCAGATAAGAGTCCAATCAAAATTTAGGTTAGCTGGTTTATTAAACTTGTCAACTCTTGACGAAAGTTCTTAATTAATTTTATGATTTTAAATTGTAAAGTTCATAGCTCACAGTAGAAGAGTCCAGGTTCCTGTTTTTAATTCCCACAACGTCTCCATTGGAAGACCGCTCTGATGTTCTGGAGGTAGCATTAGCTGGTTCCATTCTGGTATCACAGTCTTTTCATTTTTAAAATAAGTGAGAGAGAACGACAAGTGCGTCTTGTCACTTGTCTCACCAAATCAAGTTGGAAAACTGACTGGAACTCAATATTTTTCCATTTATAGTCCTCCTATGGATTCCATGAACAAAAACGTCACTGTTCCAGTTTTTCATTATGGTCCAGGCCTTTACTTGCTTCCATTGGTCAAGCTAAAATCTTTTTATTCTCTTATCTATTTTTCATCTGACTTTTTAATTACATAGCTTTTGGATAATTAATAAACAATCATTTCCATTTACAGATTACAGGAATTAATTAATACCTGTTTTTATTTTTACTTACGTTATTTCTTTATTAAAATATTTTTATATTTAAGTCTTGTATTTTTTTTATAAAAAAGTATGTTCAAATACTTTTTTTTTTATTTATATAAAAAAAAAATATTTTTAAAGTTTTGCATCTGTGCGAACTATATACGTTTAACAAACATTTTAGCTTTTAGTTTTTTTTATAATTTTATTTTTATTTGCAAACTCTAAGATTTTATTTTAAATTAATGTAACGGCATATTTATATACCATTACAATATATATATAAAGAGCATTTCAATAGCTCTAAACAAGCTTATTTTTGGTAATGATAAATGTTACAAGATAAAGCATTCAAATCATCTTCATCTATGATTGTACACACCCCCAGACCAGTTTTGAACTATGGTTCTCATCAGTAAAACTGGTATGGGGATGGGGACAATCCTAGATAACGATGATTTGAATGCTTTCTCTTGTAGCATTTACCATTACAAAAAGTAAGCTTATTTGGAGCTATTGAAATGCTCTTTGTATTACTTATTGGTAAATGCAAGCTATATAGATCATGTGACATACAACATGATTTTATTACTGTAGATATGTTGTGACATGCATAGTCATTATTTATTTTCTCCATGTAGTATACAAATGAATAAATAAAGAAAACAATTAGAAATTCTAGGTTTAATAAATATATTTGAATTTGAGTGAATGGTTTATTTATTAAAATTAATTTTTTTATGTCACATCTAATAATAACAATGGACTTTATTGAGTTTGAATAAAAAATGTTATGCTTCATGAGATAATGTTTAAAGGACCACATTACCGTTGTTACTAGCTAACAAAAAACTGATTAAAAAGATCATATATACTTCCTTTTTCATCAAAACTTTTGTTTTGTTTTACCTATTTTCATTAACAGTTTGTTGATTTGTAATAAAAAATTATAATGTACTATGAGTAATCACATGGGAGGAAGAGAACATGAATTCTCCTCCACTGATATCTGCATAAATAAATGGGATGAATAACAACAAATGCTATGCGGAATGCCTAATGCCACTGAATCATTGGATTTGCCATGGATACAGTGTTTATAAAAGAAATAGTTGGATATCATCTAATAAGACAAAGCTTACTGACCACTAGATCTTTATTTTTAATTGTGGAAATGTTAAAGAAGACACTATGGGAGAATAAAACTGGAATCTGATCATTGAATGTTGAACTTAGTAATGAATGCCAATATACAAATCTTTTCTAAAATTATCTAATCAAATAACTTTTACTTATTTTTAATAATTAAAGAACTAACAATAATGTACAATATATTTCTATCTAATTATCTTTTCTTTTAATAATTTAAATTATTAATGCAGACCATTTATTATTTGACACATGTCTAACTGATAAATCAACTAAATAAGACTTAAGTTGATAGTTGATTTAAACTTTAAAAAATAAATCAAAATTAAAATATAGCCATTATTTAACATTTAGTTCAAATGTATAAAATGACTATATATATATTGTGTGAAAGATTATGTATATAACCCTTTTGTAAACATGCATTCTAGAGATCTTTAGATATAGATCATACCTAGAAATTGTAATGTGACATGGATAGATTATAAGTGTACAATAAATTACATTCGATTTCAACTGTTAAAGTTAAAGTTGTGTTATTTATCTTAATAAACTCTATTCAATTTTAATAAACATTTTATTATTAATGTGGGAATAATTTGATGTACCTTTTTATACAATTTATTTAATTACTAAAATATTTAATCATATACTCCATATTACATACTTCATTAGAAAATAAACCATTTAATTAGTGAATTTCATTTTTCTTTGCCAAACAAAATACTTATTGTAGACTCATTGGCATCTTTATAAAGTTTAGATTATTATAAATCTATTTGTGGATCATTTCATTCATTTGTCTATCAGTTATATTGTTAACTGCCCAAGTACAGTACTTTATCCATTACCTTTCCCAAATATGTAGGACATTTGGGAGAAACTGTTTTGCTTACAATTATTATCCATTACAGTATAGTATAAATCTAGTTTTTGGAAGCAACATGTTATTAAAGTAAAATACCTGTTTTGACAAGATAATTTTTGCCCTCAATTGGGTAAAGTAATCATTTAATTGTTGCAGAGTTAATATTTGTGCCAAGTGTTTGCTGAATAGTATAGCTTAAATGTGGATGGTTTGCTTTCATTTGTGTGAGGAAGCTTCCATATGAATGGTGACTTTAATATTTATCACACTTGTTAACACAATGTGGTTTTTAAAAAAAATATCCATAGCTTCTATAAATATCCTTTGATGATGATTGATACATATGGATATGATTTTGGTATTTGAGAAATCTATGTGATGGCCAATGTGTAATACATAGAGAGTAAGTTTTGAAAAGATTAGGTTTATTGCTACATTAATATATTCATCTCATCTAATACTTATATGATAATTACTCCTTTTTATGTTTGTGATTTAGCAAATGCCACATGAAATCTCAGACTCTTCAAGCTTCTAGAGGGATTAAATCTTAAGGTTTGGTTAGAATGCTATTAATTTTTTGTTCAATGGAGAATATTGTTTTTATGTTGTAGCATCTCAGTACACATTCAATTTTGTCTGTGATTCCTTTTATATATAATATGCATACTCTAGAAAAAAAAGATCAAACACATATGTGACTTTTTTTAATTAATGAATAGTTAGAATATCAACCCTATAAAGATGGCCAATGCATCAAATAAAAACCACCAAAAAGGAAAAGAAGCAATTGCTTTTACTAGAGTTTTCCTGAAGATTTGTGATAATGGTATTTTAATTGTATTTATATATTAGTCTATTTTCATAATCTACTATAAGTATTAAATGTCTTTAGAAAAATTTAACCTTGTTAAAATATTCCAATTACATTCAACTGTTAGTAATAGCACACAGGTTAGTATATGCCCAACATTTTGAGAGGTATTATTCCCCTCTCTTCTTCAGATGTTGGCCTGACCAGTGATATTACTAGCATGGGAATTGAACCTGGACTCTTAGATTCTTGAATATTGAATTTTATGGTAATTTACTAACCAACTAAGCCATCCTGCCAAAGGCAACAGTCTGTAGAAATTTCATGTACATATCTATGAGGTTCCTCTGGTTTCTCCATTTTTTCCTAAGAGCCAAGTTTATTAGTGGATCCATTCACTAGGCTGACTTATGAGGAGGTTTATCATTGTCTTGTGAGCAGCTTCTTTAAATTTTCTTCATTGTACCTTTTCTTCTCTATCCAATATTTTTGTATTTTCCCAATTGAACATATATTCATTGGTACATAGTCTGCTACTTTAGAAACATCTGTTTTCTCTTTTCTAATCAGCAGTTGTGAATGTGGAAGAACATATGTTGGTGAGACTAGTCATTCCACTGAAAAGTGATTGAAAGAACACAAACTGATGATTAGAAGAGAGGAAATGGATGTTTCTAAGGTAGCAGACTATGTATGTACCAATGAACCTATGTTCAATTGTGAAAATACAAAGTATTGGGTAGAGAAGTAAAAGTACAAAGAAGAAAATTCAAAGAAGCTACACATATGACAATGGCATATAATCCCATAAGTCAACTTAGTTTGACTATACATAATGTAAGGAAACTATTAATCAACTTTGCTCTTAAGAAAAAATGAAAAAATTGGGAGGAATCTCACAGATAAATGTATGATAATTCTACTGACTGTTGCCTTTGGCAGGATAGGTTATTTGGTTAGAGCATTATCCTTAAAATTTCAATATTCAAGAATTTAAGGATCCAGGTTCAATTCTCATGCTAGTATTATCACTGGTTAGAACAGCAACATTTGAAGAAGAAAGAAAAAGAATACCTCTCAAAACATTGTGCATATACTAACCTGTGCACTATTACTAACAGTTGAATGTATTTAGAATGTTTAAATAATGTTAAATTTTTCTAAAGACATTCAATACTTATATTAGATGCAAGAAATAGTTCAGTATTTAAATACAGCTTCTACTAGAGTATTTATATCACATATAAAATGAACTACAACAAAAAATTAATAGCATTTTAACCAAGCCTAAAGAATTAAATTTTTTTAGAAGATCCAAGAGTCTATGAGAACGCATGTGACAAGTGCCAAGTCACATACATAAGAAACAATTATTGTAAAAATGCTAGAAATGAAAACATTGTAGTGCTGAAAATAGAAGCCTGAAAAGATAGCTAACCAAAAGTATATAGTTGATTTAGTAAGCATGTATTTGGTTGTGAAAATTATTTAAAATTCTTTTAAAATCAATAATAATAATTGATTGAAAGAAAAGTGGGATTTAATAGTATTTTTTTTTTAATTTGAATGTATGAGTATGAATAAGTGAAATATATAAAAGCATCTAACTTGGATTAAATAAACAAATAAAGATATATATATATATATAAAACTTATATTTACTAAAGTAAATTTTATTAGAGGAATTTAATCCATGTAAGGACATTTAAGCTGAAGCAAAAGAGCTTGAAATACATATAATTATATTTTTTGGAAAAAAAGGTTAATTTGATTAGATTTGCAGATAACAAAAAATGAATCTACAAATCTGGTATGTAGTCAAGCATTATTAGCCGAGAGATCAGCACAGCCACCTTGCAATCAAGTAGTTGGTTGCAGACGGTTATTGCAGGTTCACCTCCCAGCCGATGCTATGACATATGGAAAAAATCTGTTATGTAATAGTAATTAAAAGATTTTAAAAAAGGGAATCACTAATTTCTCATGTATTTTTAATTATTAATCTATTATGTATTTTTAATTAAAAGGAAAAATGTAGAATTCTTAAAGACTTCAGAAGGAGGAGCCACATTCTTTAGCACTGGACTGGAGAATTTAAAATAATCAGTATAGCTCTAACTATTGAAAAGAGCAAGTGAAACTTTTTTTTGATGAACTGTCACTGTGGCTTATATATCACTATGTTGGAACTAAGTGATTTATTAAATATAAATTATCATTACTAAAAATAGAAACTGTTGTTTTATGGATTATTGTTTTTGTTTAATGCTACAGCCACAGAAAATGCACTGCTGATTAATTTAAACATGTATCAGCCTAGATATATAAAACCATCTAACTTGGATTAAATAAACAAAGATATAAATAAAACTTATAACATTTACTAAAATAAATTTTAATAGAGGAATTTAATCTATGTGAGGACATTTAAATCGAAGCAAAAGTGCTTGAGATATTATATAATTATTTTTTTTTTGGAAAAAAGGTTAATTTGATTAGATTTGTAGATAACAAAAATGAATCTACAAATCTTGTATGTAATAGTAATTAGAAGATTTAAAAAAGGGAATCACTAATTTATTATGTATTTTTATTTATTAATCTATTATGTATTTTTTTAAAAAGCCTTCAGAAGGAGGAACTACAGTCTTTCTTTAGCACTGGATTGGATGATTTAAAAAAAAAATCAATGTAGCTCTAATTATTGGAAAGAGTAGGAGAAATTTTTTTCTTGGTGATTTGTAACTGTGGCTGATATATTCATCACTGTGTTAAAACAAAATGATTTATTAAATGTAAATCATCATCTCCAAAAATAGAAACTCTTGTTTTATGGATTATTATTTTTATTTGTTGATACAAACACAGAAAATGCACTGCTGATTAATTTAAACATGTACCATCCTACCATAATTATGTAATTATCTTCTTAAACTATCTGAATTTGACTTAAATGCCATAACACTGGATTAATTACAACACTTATGAAGAATGTGTTCCCCTATCATTGTTTAAAACTGAATACTTAAACTGAACAAATTGGAAGAGACATCACAAATTTTTACTCCATGCTGATCAGTAATGGAAATTATAAAAATATATACCATGGTAAAACTTCTTTTTGAAAATACTTTAACAAAAGAAAATAGAAATGGATTTAATAACTCAATATATTCCATTTACAGTATTTTAATTAATTTATTTTTTTATTAGTTATTAAGTTACTTTTATTTAGTTATTTTTAATGTTTATCCATTGTATGATTTTTTTTTACTTTCTATAGGTGTGTGAATTAGTTTTTGTTTTTTTTTAAATAAATGGTTATTAGTTTATAAAGTTCAAACTGCCAGTGCCATTTTATATCATATTTTGTTTCAAATGTATACCATCATTTCCGTGTTTATATATATAAAAAGGGTTAAATTAGAAAGAATCTCTCACCCACTGAGCAAATGCCAATTATTTATGGGAATTGGGAATTATATGATTTGAAAACAATCAATCTATTCAGCTTTTTTTTCCTTAAATGAAAAAATGGTGCCCTAGTAAAGGTTGAAAATGCATGCCTTTTTATCTAAAATACTTCTGAATGGTAACATCTATTTCGAATCCCTAGTGGTGATTTTGTGAAGGTGATTGAGGAATATAATTTATTTTTAATTTCAGTCACCTCCATGCTTATCTACTTTATATATAACTCTAGAAAAGTTATATCCATTAGTTATATGCAAAGGGTATTCCCTGAAGGTTACGGGTATAACAGTAATGCAATAAAAAATCTTCCAACATCCTCAGCACTTACTCTCCATGTTTTAGACATTTGCCATCATGTAGACTTTTAAATGACAAAATCATATCCACATACAACAATCCTCAATCGATCGTATTTAGGGAAGCTATGGGAATTTTAAAAATCAAATTGTATTAAGAAATGTGATGAAACATTAAAATTACCATCCTTATAGAAGAATTTTCTCACACAAATGAAAGAAAATCACACACATTTAATCCCTACTATTCAGAAAATATGTGGCAGAATTATTACCTCTGCAATAATCATATAATTATTTTACCCAATTGCAGGCAATAGTTATGTTATCAAAATATCCGTATTTTAATTTTATTTTATTAGGTATGGTTGATAACGTTTATAAAACATCTGTTGCCTGGGAAAACATTATTTTCAATATATATAAGCTAATCAAGACTCATTAATACAATGAAAAATCTTTTTTTTAAATCATATCTGTTTACAAATTAGCAATCATATAATCTAGTTTTATTAATAACAAATTCCATAATTCCCGCACAATCAACATATGCAATAAAAGCAGTTCTCTATTATAGTGCTATCTATGGTAAGTTTGGGTAATCAATCAGTGATTACCAGATGATGGTGCTTTTAAATGACCAAATTAATTTATGGCTTTTGCCTCTATCAATGAAGTTTGGATTTCAAAGGTGGATATAATATAATTATGCATTAGCATCCATATCAAGATAAAAGGCATAAAATTCAAAACACCCTAAGGTTTTTAATCCAAATAGTTATATGGATCACATTCCTGATCAATAACTATATATTAGTCAAGCATTGGTGGCCTAGCAGTTAGCATAGCTGCCTTCCAAGCAGCCGGCCTGGGTTCGCTTCCCCGTCAACGCTTTGACATATATAAATAAATAATAACTATATATTAACATTCATTCAGCTTCCAATTCCAACTCATATTCATAAAGCAAAAGCTACAAACTGAGATGGAAAATCTAAATGGATTACCAAGTGCAATCACTGATTATTCAAGTTTACTATAGATGGCATTAGAGTAGAGAGTTGCTCTTCCTTTATTATACAATATAATTTGAATAGAGCTGAATAATTAATTATTTTAAAATGCTATTTTTATGCTATTCATTTAGATATATAATAATGATACTTTCATGGTCATGCATATACATATGCATTTTAAGAGATCTCTTGATGTAAGTGTAATGCCTCTACCTTCATGCATACATATTAATTTTGAAACTAGGGTTAGAGTGAAACTTAAAAGCAGGGTTAGAATTTTTTTTCAATTAGCTGGTTTACAGCTAACTTTGCTAGTTATTTAATTATTGGATGAAAAATATGTATACAGCTATCCTTGAGTAGAGAACAAAATATCACCATTTAGAAGTTGGAAGCCTGGTTAATAATAATTTTCTTTTTCAATGTTTCTTATTGGATGGATACTGGTTGAAATTATTTTGAAAAGTTTGAATCTTATTTTATATAATTTAAAAATAGTTATCTGAATATGCATATTTTAAAATTTTAATTTTATTAAAATATCTTCATTTTTTCTTTCTTCATGTGTACATAGAGAAATAATCATTAGCTATTTATAGCTCTAAAATATGGAATTAAAAAACAAATAAAAACAGACAGGTGCATTTGAGATGTGATTCTATTAGAAAATGATTCTAATTCCCTGGTCCACAGGATTACTGTGTCTATTTTAGAAAAATTTTAAGACCAACAAGAGACTGTCTCTGCTATTCAGGAAATGGATGATATATTTTGCCAGAAGATCAAATACTACAGAAAAAGTAGTCATTAAAGGAAAAAATTGAGAGTCATTATCGAATGCATTGGAAAGATTAGATTAGATCAGATGTCAACCATTAGATAAGTCATCAGCCACAACATATTACAAAAAAAGACAAAAGAACACTGCATCCTTTCAAGGCTTGTAATTGAGATTGTGCTATAGAATTTGTGATTGTACATATATAAGGAAAAAAATAATATATTTGAACCACACCCTTACCATTGACATGGCTGTTTTTATGCATTTATCTTTTCATATGTAAAACATGGAATGAAACAAAACAATGATGCAATATTAAACATACATCGATTGTCTTATAAAATATCAAATTTTTATATGAATTAAATTAAATTTTTGTATGATATAAAATATATTTTTATTTTTCTTAATTTTGTTATATGAGCACAGACTTTCACACGACCCACCATTCTCCACACTATCTCATAACACTGATACAATTGAACACATATATGTTGAAAAGATAAATAATCACCAATATACGTATTTCATGCTAAACCAGCAATCATCAGTTGGTCCAGATTACCATCTCTACACATATATGCTATAAGTGCTCAGATATATATTAAGATAGCCAATCCTCATACTTTAATGGACAGGCTTCAATCTACTCCACACTCCAACTCTTTGAGCATTCCAACATCAGATTTTCAATTGGATGGACGGTTGAAGAGTTGGAGTGTGGAGTAGATTGAAGCCTGTCCATTAAAGTATGAGGATTGGCTATCTTAATATATATCTGAGCACTTATAGCATATATGTGTAGAGATGGTAATCTGGACTAACTGATGATTGCTGGTTTAGCATGAAATACATATATTGGTGAATATTTATCTTTTCAACATAAATGTGTTCAAGTGTATCAGTATTATGAGATAGTGTGGAGAGTGGTGGGTCGTGTGAAAGTCTGTGCTCATATACCCTATATATTACATATATAGACACAGATATATATTAAGCCTGTGTGTTTCAGTTAATTTTGTTATATTATCTTTTGTTATGAATTAAAATTCTTAATAATCAAGCATATTTTGCCAATAGAGGGACCTCCCAAACCATAACACAAGATAGTGACTTTTATAAAGATAAGGGCGGTCGTGATCTGAGAGCATGAAGTTATTGTTTTCTCCATTGTTTAATTCCACTATTTCTTTCATTTAAATTAATATTGTTGCATAGTGAATTCTCCACATTCAGTGTTTACTTTTTTTGCTCGCAAAATCAGAGCTATGGATCCATCTTTTTCCATGCATTTATTATTGACAAATCATAGTCCTGATGTGATATTTTTCTGCATGGGTATAAATATATATTGTTTCAAACAACATTTCTATTATTTTATTAAAACAATAACAATAACCATATCTTTTTTTCTACTTTTTATAATTTAGTCATAAATTTTCTTTCATTTTTTTATTGATTTAGAAATGTCTAAATTGAATCAAGCCCTCTCTTCTCAATCTATCATCTACTCTCTTACTCATTCTTTGAAAGGGGATCTTTTTCCTTTCAGTTAGGGATGTCCAAGTTTTTGACTTTGTTTTCAGAGAGTTGAAAGTTACATTTTCAAAGATTAATTGAAGATTATATTTTGTCCAAAGCAAAGTAAATGGTAATTAACTTATATATATTAAATAGAGGAGTTTGAACTTAGAATTTTCAATCTATATTTATCCTCCATTCCAAACAACTGATACACATGATCACACACATGAAGAAGATAAATGATTCCCAATATATGTATTTTGTGCAGAACTATTACTCATCAGTTGGGACAGATCGTAATCTTCCACACACCTATACAATCAGTGCTTGATTTATATTAAGATAGCAATTCCTCAAATTTTAATGGACAGGCTTCAATCTTCTCACTCTTCCAACTAATCAACCATCCATTCATTGAAAAATCAATGACAGAATGCTCAAAACCTTTATTGGATTTGATAATGTAGTTTTACCAATGTCGACATTACATCAGTCTAAGCCCTCATATTATTGGATCATTATGTATCCATATATATTAATAGGAGAGGGATAGGCTGAACATATACTAAGATGTAATCTATTTTCCATGCAATATGCAATTCTAAGGATATGTAAACACCAATTGCAGTTAATTAACATATATATATATATATGGGGATCATTTATCTTTTTCATATGTGTGGTCATGTGTATCGGTTGTTTTAGATGAAGTGGAGGATGAATATAGACTAAAAATCCTATGTTCAAATCTCTCTAGTTACAATAGTAAAACATTCAGTATACTGAATGAATAGGTTAATTCATCATCATCAACCATTATCAATCCACTGCGGGATGAAGGTCTTTCCAAGTTCAATCCATCTTCACTGATATTTAGCTTCTCTTCTTGACATCACCCCTGCACATGTTCTTATTAAATCCATCCATCTCACATGTGGTCTCTTTCTAGGTCTTTTACAATCTCTTGGAATCCGGTTTAAGATTTCAATTATATAGGTTAATTATATGTATATATAATAAAAAAACATAACAGAAATGATCTACCATTTTTATATAATAAATTAATGATTAAATGAGGTTATTTTCTTTAAAATATCAATCTGACTTGAAGAATTGCATTTAATATTAATCTTGATTTTTTAATTATATATATTATTATTATGATATAAAAATTATATACCGTATTGTATACATATATATACCCACACATATATTTTATATTTTGATCAATGTTTTGAATTATAATATCTGAGTAATTATGCTTATTGATTGAAATGATATTCCATTGAATAATTATTAATTTGTTCTTATTTTTAATAGGATTTTGTTCTATTATCTTACTTATCTTTTATTTTCTCTGTCTCCTTAAAAACTTATGAATTCAGAGTTTATCATATTAATTTATTTTTTTAATAATAAATAATTAATAATACTGAAATAGAAAATAAACAAGAAGAGAAAAATGAATTATTGTTAAAATAATTAATATTATAAATATATTTGAATTTTATTAAAATTAAAGTTTATATTTAAAGTAAAATGAAATGTAATAGTATTTAAGCTAATAACAATGATTAATAATCGTATATTTACTGAAAGATGATCATTGTGAATAATAAGTCTTTGGTAAAAAGAAATAAGTATGCACTTATAAAAGAAATTTATATAACGTTTAATGCTATTTGTTTCTTATTAGAAGCCCACGTTTTCTACATTTCATATTGCAGATACATTACTGCTAAAAATTATTTAAGTCAGTCAGTTGCAAATATGTATAGTGATTACAATTTCTATAGTATATACATTAATCAGAAAGGTGAACTGTTAAAAAAATAAGGTTGAAATCGGAATACTATGCGAATACATGCAATGCATATATATTTTCAACATGTAGAATCAAAAAACTTGTAATTTTATGATAAAAATTAATTCCCCTTATTTTAAAAAATGAAATATAAAAAACATATAGTAATTTTCTTTTTTCATATGTCAAAGCATCGGCCGGGAAGCGAACCTGCAACAATTGCGCTGACCTCTCGGCTGCTATTTCTTTGGCCGACATAGTAAAGAGTTATATTTTTTTATGATACTGCTTTGATCACTTATGGATTATTATTTGCAATATAAAAATGCATCACAATCCTAATCATTTGCAGGGAAATATTATATAAGCCAATAAACATCACATGACCACCTCTTTGCTTGTGTATAACTGTTGTTAAAACAGGCAAAACTCACTATATATTTTTTTCATATATAATAACACAGCAAATATACCAGCACTTTTTTTTTTTAAGTGTCATAGCATCGGCCGGGACACGAACCCGCAACCTGGGCAATTGCCTGCAAGTGCAAGGCAGTCGTGCTGACCTCTCAACCACCAATGCAAGACATTATACCATCACTTTTTCTTTTAAAATAAATATGTTCTACAATAATATCAGCAAAATAAAAATCCTTTTTCTTTTCAAAAACTTTATTTTTTATATCAATACTGAACATATATATATTGTAACGGTCAGAAAACGTGTCACTCGTAAACATAGTGCAGAATTCGACCACCATACAGAACAGCAGCACCATCGAGTAGCGAAGCCACCTGTGGTACTAAGTTCGAACATAGTTTATTGGTTCCACAATACAATCCACGAAACAACGCATCTGATGCAACATTAGTAAATATTTCCTTAGGCACGGTGGTCAGGGATATGCAAGAGACTCATGATTTTATTCTCGAGTTAGCCAATAATCAAACTAATATTAATTAAACATTCATATTTACATAATCGAGGAAATAGTATATAGAATGGGTATCGAAAGAATGAAACGTAACTGCAGACATATAGTTTAAAATTATTTATTAATACATTTTAATAAGATCATTATTTTATATTGAGGATTTCAGTAGTGGTATTTCCGATACTGTAATGTTTACAAAAGGAATACATTTATTTGAAGGCGTAATCTAGCTACCTAAAATTCTCAAGGAAGTATTTCTAATGCATGCCTTGGGGAATTTATACCTTTGCAATGCAAGAGTCTAAAGTAAGATTTAAGAGTAGCGGCGGACATATATTTATTTAATTAAAATATTTATCTTATGACTAAGGGCAAACATTTATTTGAGAGTGAATTATGAAGATAATACAGAGGCAGAGTGATATATAGAATAATAAAACTAAGTAAAGGAACATGTGGTATGCTTTAGAAAGGCGATATGGAATGGCAGTATATTGAAACTGCAATGCCGCGAATGAGTTTATAAAACTGTCGGGCTGGTCTCTGCCCTCAGCCCGACGAAGTAAGGTGTCACATAAGCATAACCAGGGACAAGCGGTACGTGTCACAATTTGCCAGCTGGCTGCATGACAGGTCAAATCCTACGGGAGCATTTATTATGTCTGCTTGTGCAGGATGACGGGGGTTAATTTCAACCCTGAAGAATCCGGAATATTTACGGCGGAATAGATCATCGCATCTCTAAAACGTAACACATGTATACTGTATAAACGATTATGATGAGATTTCAACAGATTTCTAATTCGGCCCTACATTATCAACATTTACTAAAGAACGTTGGTGACTCTCAAAGAAATGTAATTTTCTGGAATTATTCATGATGATTTAATAAATACAAAACAGATATAAATTGGGAATTATTGTAACTAATACGTCAGGCATTTGCGAAGTAGTAGACCCCTGCATTACAATAAATGATGCCATTGAATGCGTGTCAATTTATATGGAAGTTAAGTTATTTAGGAAAATACATACTAATGAAAATGTGACATGCATTCACTGTTTCAAACGATCATAGATTTAAACTTTGAAAATAGAGTCAATTGTGAGCATGCAAAATTAGATAATAAATATAGATAAAATGTAGATTTTAAAAATACGCACCCAAGATAGAATGAGGTAAGCTAGATTGGTAAAGAAATTTACACATTAAATTAATTATTCAATTTTAGTTATACAAATGGTAGTTTTACATTTTATAATTTAGATAAGTAGTATGAAGAAGAGCTATAGCATATTATTAGAGTACTCTAGAGTTTGAACACAGACAGGTACCTGTTTTATAAGAAGTTTTCCGAGTCCATTGGTTAAGTAGCAAATAGTTCATGAGTGGCAATTCTTTCTTGTATTTAGACGTTTCATTTTACTTTCACAGCAGCCGCAGCTTTCTCATTTATTTCAGGCAGCAGATCTTCATGGTTAATTTATGATGGGCAATGGAAAGTTCAGCATCCAACAGGCCATCTCCCGATGGAGAATAATCTAGGTGCTTTACTCGGCATACCTTGGCAGGAACAAATTATTTTATTATTTTTGGAGACTCTCAGTGATCGAGAGCAAAGCTAAAGTTTAAGTGAATGTCTCCAGCAAGTCTAAGATGGCCTCTTTTCTTATCTTGATCTCTCACACTTTTGTTAAGGTATTTTTAGATTCTACTTAATCTGCCCTGAGGATAATCAATGCATTTTGTTGGTTTTTAATTAAAGAAAGCTGCCATTCTATTGTTTACATTTTACATTTACTAATTATACTTTGGGGAATTTTTCTTAATTAATCTATTATCTATCACTGACCGATGCTTTTAAATTTCAAAAACAAAAAGGGAACATAAGATTATTTTAACTTTTAATTAAATATTACATCAGATATTTTTAGAATTATTATTAAATGAAATTTAAACAAAGCAATAAATACGAACTTTATAATCCAAAATAAATGATTAAAATTATACAAAATTATATAACTAAAAGAAATCTAAATTATATTATTTTATCCCTATTTATTGCGTTTAATTTGAGATCAAATGTGTGTTTATGCTGAATTCTACATATATTTATTATTTTTAATATTGTTACACACACATCGATATCAAAAAGTTTAAATTTGGGCGGGATAGACCGGTCAGTGAGAGATGACAGAAAAAGGTGAAACTTAAGATTCGAATACGAATCTTACTGTTTCAATATTTATATAATACAAAACTCCAACGTTTCGACTGTTTTTATGTCCATACAGTCATTGTCAAGGATCTGCAACAACAACGAAATACATATTTATAAATAAACTTCAATTACATAAATACCTTCATCTTACATTAACATAAACAGTAACAAACATATTAAACATACATAATTATATTTTACTTACATCTCTCTCCCACTGCTATTTTTTATTACACTTTCTTTTACATTATTTAATTATAAATCTGTTCTTAAAATCAGCCAAGAAACTTTTTATACAAATTTAAAAACCCACTCTAATTTCAAAAAACCTCCCCCTTTTTAAATCTTATCTAAAACCCATCTCAAAAACTACATTCCTAAACTATAGCTTTAAATAAATATAAAACAAATATGAACATATTTTTTTATACAAAAAAACCTTTTAACAATTTACCTAAACCTATTTAAACATTTATTTTAATTATACATTATTTTAGATTCCTTATCTACTCCATTAATTCTATTTAAAGTAGGATTATATTTTTTTATATAAAAATATTCTTTTACCATCCTTTCCCTGTAATTTTTAACCCTTTCCAACATTTTAATATTAAAATCTTTATGACCTAAAACTTTACAATGTATGTAAATATTTGAATTTTTGTCATATAAATGTTGTCTACGTCTAGTTTTTAATGTATTCTTTGTTGTACCAATATATGAAATCTTTTTCCCCTCCCTCTTACAATTTAAACATTCAATTAAACAAATTCCATTCATTTTGTCAATTTCTATATTTTTTATATCATTAATAAAATTTCCTAAATTCAATTTCTTTTTATATACTGGTTTAATAATTAAACTACTTTCCCCATTATATTTATTATTTATACTTTTTATAATCTTTTTAATCTTCATAAAAGTATCTCTAGAAACATTATAACTATTATATATAAAATTATTTACATCTTTCCCACTGTTTCTCTTTTTTATTATTCTTTTAATTTTTTTTTTTATTATATAATTTATTAATAACTTTAACTGGATAATTATTTTTGATACCTTCCTTTTTTATATTACAAATTTCTTTTATAAATAATTTTTCTCCAGAACATAAATTAATTGCTCTATTTATCCTATTATTAATAATATTAATTTTATGTTCATATTCAATATCTGAATCCCAATTACTTAACAAACCATAAAAAGTTTCTTTTCTGAATACACTTGTTTCAATAGCAACCTTACAATTTCTAATACCTTTTTTTATTATAACATCCATATAAGCCATTGAACACTAAAAAATAATCATCAACATATCTAGCCCAAAAAACATGTTTATATTTTGTAATACGAAAATATTTATCTTCATAATCATCCATAAAAATAGCAGCTAATAATCCACTCAAACTATTCCCCATACTCAATCCTTTACATTGTTTATAATATACCTCCTTATATTTAAATACCACATCTTTACAACATATATTTAACATGTCATACAATTGATTACATTCCATTTTTATACTCTTATTATTATCTTTACTATACCTATTCAATATTATATCAAATGCTTTATGTGGTACAATATTCGTGTACATACTACATATATCAAGTTTAACAAAAAACACATTTTTATATTTATTTCCCTCTAAAAAAACATTTAAAGTCTTTACAAAATCATACAAATTACTTACGTTATTTTCTTTTTTTATAATAATAGTATTGATATAAAAAATTACTTACGTTATTTTCTTTTTTTATAATAATAGTATTGATATAAAAAATAAAGTTTTTGAAAAGAAAAAGAAGGATTTTTATTTTGCTGATATTATATATATTTTGTCACACACAGCAAGCTAGAGTAATCAATGGATGCCAGAAGGCTGTGCATAAAATTCCCATCTAGTGCCTACTCATCCAACATCCCCAGACTAGTTTCTGGCTTATGGCCTTCGTCAGTGAGGAGCCTTGGATCTTAGAGCACTGCACCTAGATCTTAGGATCTAATGCAATCCTCCAGCAACCACATTTTATCTCCATTTAACTACAAAACTATGAGTCTTAAACTGAAAACACCTTAATATTTTCAATCCAAAACCATTAGCTTATATAGTCATATGAGTCTGAACCCAGTTCAGTACCCATACATTTTGGTGTCTTTGGTTATTTAATAACCATAGCCACCACTATCCTATTAGGAAGGATTGGTTTTAAGCCAATAAACATCACATGACCATCTCTATGCTTGTGTATAACTGTTGTTAAAACAGGCAAAACTCACTATATATATTTTGCCACACAAAACGTGATGTTTATTGGCTTAAAACCAATCCTGCCTAATAGGATAGTGGTGGCTATGGTTATTAAAGAACCAAAGATACCAAAATGTATGGGTACTGAACTGGGTTCAGACCCATATGACTATATAAGCTAATGGGCTTGGATTGAAAACATTAAGATGTTTTCAGTTTAAGACTCATAGTTTTGTAGTTAAATGGAGATAAAAGGTGGTTGCTGGAGGATTGCATTAAATCCTAAGATCTAGGTGCAGTGCTCTCAGATCCAAGGGCCCTCACTGATGAAGGCCATAAGCCAGAAACTAGTCTGGGGATGTTGGATGAGTAGGCACTAGATGGGGATTTTATGCACAAGCCTTCTGGCATCCATTGATTACTCTAGCTTGCTGTGTGTGGCAAAATATATATAGTGAGTTTTGCCTGTTTTAAATATTATATAAATAAATAAGCTATAGGATCAGCATTGTCATTTAAGATCAACTAGATCAGTAGTCCTTAAATTTTTTTTGGTTTGCGACCCTCTTTCAAATTTTTAATTTTCCAATGACTCCACCATCGATGTGCAAAAAATACTAAAATAACATTGTATAAAGTCTCTTGGAAAAAATATATGTGAATAATCACAAGAACTATATATTTTAATACACCAACTTCTTTTCAAATCTTGTTTTTATATGATTATTATAAAAATATATAAATATACATACATCAACGTTTCGACTATTTAATATTATAGTCTTTTATAATTTTTATTTATATTAAATAGTCGAAACGTTGGTGTATATTTATATAATAATCATATAAAAACAAGATTTGAAAAGAAGAAGTTGGTGTATTGAATTATATATATATTGAATTTTATGAATTATTTTGAAAAGAAAACTGTGTTGGTGGTATTTTTTAATTTATTTACTTACAACATTGTAAAAATAGTTAAAAAAAATTTAAAAATACACAATATTGATAACATTATTAACAGTACATTAAAATTAAATTTAGTGGGATGGTTGAGTTTTCCTATTTAGGCACAATAAATGTAAATTTGTTTCTATTTTTGTCAATGCAAGTCTCATAGGGTTTTCAATATTGGTAAGATGATTGCGCTGTTTACTTTTTATGTTTACCATTACCGAAAACGCGGTTTAACACAAATAAGTTCTAGCAAATGGCAAAAGAATTGCTATGGCCAATTCAGACAATAACAGATATTCTGTCTTTATTGTGAATCAAAAGGAATTTATGGACTGATTACTAAACTCGTTTTAAAACCTCAAATCAGAACAGAGTTCGGCAAATTCTTCTTGGGCATTTGTAGGCAAATGTTTTACTTGCTCCTTAGAAATGGATTTGAACCCAAGTGAACATTTCTATACGATGAATAATATGTATCAAATTTTTCGTGTAAACATGACAAATAATCAATTATGCTTTTCCTTGATTAAATTATTAACCAAATTATTTTCACTAATAAAATCATTATATTTGAAAATATTTCGAATGTGCCATTCTCCACACTTGACTTCCATATGATTATCTTTTTCCTAAATGCGTGAATTTTACCGTATAAAATTAAAATGTTTGTATTCTCACCTTGAAGAGATATGTTTAGTTCATTTAATTTCTCACATATGTCAGACAATTAACATAATTTACAAACCCATATTTCATTGTAAAAGAAATTCAGAAAAATCGCTTTTTTTTTCTGATAAAAATATAACAATTTCATCTTTCAGCTGTATTAGTCCTTTTAAAGCTCATTCCTTCGATAAAAAGAGTTCTTGGGACTCTGACTCCATATCTTGCATAAAATTATAAATGATCTACAATTCAGTGCACTACATTTTATAAAACTGATCATCTTTATGGCATTTTGTAACACCAGACTGAAATCTGTAGATAGGTTTTTAGCTGCTAAAATTTCACGATGGATCATACAATGGGTAAAAAACATTTGCTCATAGTTCATAACTTTTGCTAAAAATCCTACATGCTGACACTTCATCACTGCCACACCATCGGTAGATAGACCAATACAATTATTCAAATTCAATCTTTCTTCCTAGAAAAAATCATTTTTATTTTAAAAAAAATATCTTTGCTTGTTGAACAACCGTTCACTGGCTGTTAAAACAATAAATCTTCATGTATATTACCATCATAACAGTACCTAACATACGCTAAGAGTTGAGATAAATTTGTAATGTCTGACAACTCATCCAGTTGAATTGAAAATTTTGAGCTTTTTATTCTCCAAATAAGTTGCTGAGATTGGTCACCGCTAATTTCCAAAATTCTTTTAATTACTGTATCAGTAAAAAGAGGAATTTTCCTTAATTCATCTGCATACTTTTTTCTATGAATAGTTTCTATTATTTATACTGCAGCAGGTAAAAACAGTTCTTTCCTGATTGTATATGATTTTTTAGATTTTGCTATTAAATATGATGTTGGTAAGATGCCGACATGTATTTTTCCCGGGCAGTAACATTTTTTAAAATAAACTTGTACTTTGATTTGATGAATTTAATAGTCTTTGAAAATATTTTTTAAACTTTCTTGAATAAGCTTCATATTTTTGGCCACTAAAGTTTTATTGCATAATAAGCATAAAGATAGTTATTTATTTATTATAATTATTGACAGAAAATGTAAATCTGTATAATTAATATGATGCATTGTACATCCTCTTTTTTTATGAGGTGTTGATGTTGTGCTCATTTCTTAATTTTTATAGCTTTCTGCTTCAGCAAGGAATTCTGTATCTACACTGACATGGTTCCTCATTAACCATTTATTCATATTTAGGAATAATATTCTGAAATATATATACACATTTTATAAAAAATAATTAATATTTTCATAAAATGTGCATTTAGTTTAGAAAAATGTGCTATAAATTGTTTTTCTCTTCACTAGTAAGAGCTACTACACATTATAATATAAATATACCTTCACTAACACATGCAAAAAAAGTCACATATTTATGATTAAAAATGTGTTATGCAAACTCTAACATATTTTTACATAATTCAACTTTTGAAGATCAATTTCTATAAGAAAATTTAATGAATATTGTTGGATATTCATAAAATGAAATGTGGAGAAATAATTTACTGATTTATTTTATGACATATAAGATAAATATATATATTAACCTGGTTGGTGAAATCTCATTCACAAAAATCACTAGGCACTAGATAAAAAACACAGAAGGTATCTTTCAGCAAAATCATACAAATCATATAAATATAAATAAGCTAAATTCAATATACTGACACCACACTACTTACAAATGAATTACATTTCAAAATATACCAATGAGCTTGTTATCAAATTGATACTAGTGGGTGTCTCTTAGCACCTAACAGAGTGTATACATCTAAATGGAATATTCAGTTTAAAACAGTGACTTATACAAATTAGAAAGGTGTGATAATTATTAGAGGTATTATAATTAGATATATGATCTGTTAAAAATTTTTATTAGAAAAACAAAATAACACGTATTAATATTTGTGTTTATTTAATATAAAAATAATTTTTATTGAAATATATAGGTATTTATTTTAATATTTGCGACTATTTTAAAATCAGGTACCTCAGATTACTATGATCATAAGATGGATTTGTATTTACAAATGGACAATTTAATAACAGACAAACCTATTATTATTTGATATTCATCTTCAATTGGATTTTAATATTTCGGATACTTAGGCTTCTTTTAAGTAGAAAAGAAAGATTGTAGCTGTATATTTGTGTTGGTGGGTGGTATAGGACTTGCAAGGGAAAATTTTATTTTAGGATTAGTATCTGATGCAAAGTTTGCTTTTTTTCAAATACCCATAACAATGTTTCAGAACATTTACATGTGTAACTTTGGAACATTGCACTTAAATTCTATAGCTTCTGTATTCATTTTTGTTTTCATTTCTTAATTTTTGTTTTCATTTCATTGTCTGTCAATTGTTTTATTTTACTATATAAAATAATAGTATGTGTAAGAATTTTGTCAGTTACATAATTTATTTCTCATATTAAATAAACACAAATATTAATACAAAAATTGGCAACTGTTATTTTGTTTTCCAAATACTAGTTTTTAGCAGGTGCAAGGGTCTGCACATATATCTCTTATAGTTACCATACCTTTCTAAATGTTGTTTGTATAAATTACAAGTTGTCAATTTTTGAATTTGAAAATTTCATTTTTAGAGACATACAAGCACTCTTTTAGGTGCCAAAAATTGCATTTAGACACTTCTGGAGCTGTTGGCATGTAGACTTTGAAGGCACTGCTCTGTGGGCTTGCCACAAGACAAGAGAAGGCATGCAACTCAAAATTTGGAACCCCAGAAGTATTGCAAAAAATAATTTTGACTCCATGGCAGTCTGTTCATATGTCCCAATGTTCATAAGTAGAGTGACATCTATACAGTGTGACTGTGTAGTTGGAACAAATTGTTCAAAGCATATGTCAAATGATTTTGGACTAACATGTAGTACAAATTTTTATTCTTAGTAGGAAATTTTTTAAAAAAAGTTAAAAAAGGGCAAATTTCCAAATTTTTTTGTGACCCTCATTTTAAGAACCACTGAACTAGACAATTGAATTTGATCAACTTTTAGGATTTCATTGTAAATCGATTTCTCATGTGATAAACTTATGTTTTAAAATGGCTTGGAAATTTTAACATGCAGATATGATACAAATGAAACTTGATATATATTTTCAGAGAAACAGATATGAAGGGAAAATTTGTTTAAATATATTTTAAATTAATTACATTTTGTTTGGAGCACACCATGAAAAAAATACCACCATATTAAAATTTCATAATAAAACATTATATTTTTTGTGATACTGCTGTTGATCACTCATGGATTATTATTTACAATATAAAAATATGTTGAAATCCTAATCATTTGCAGGGAAATATTATGTAAATATATAAGCCATGGGAACGGAATTGTCATTTAAAATTAGTTAGGCTACTAAATTGATCAGCTTTTAGGATTTCATTTTAAATAGCTTTTCTCATGTGATAAATTAAATTTTAAAATAATTTGGAAATTTTAACATGTAGGTACGGTAACAAAAGAAAATTAATATTTATTTCATAAAGAATGTTAAAATTTAAATTACTCAAATTAAAAGCATTTTATTTGACAACCAACATTGTTATAAAAATGCTTTATAATTATCATTTTTAACTGCTGTTGATAATTCATATATTATTATTTCGTATAAATATCACTTAAATATATTTTTATTATCATTTACATTATATATTTTTTGAGATTTGCAGTCATATCTAGAACTTTTAAACAAAGAATTTGGAAATATTATGTCTTTATCATTGATCCTTGATCTATCTCTTACATATACTATTTTGAAAGTTGCTTTGTTACTTAAATTGTAATTATTTATCAAGTGCACAGGAAGTATATATAAATACATTAAAGACAGGCTTTAACCTATATCATATGCACCTTGAATGTTTATAATAGTCAAACAATATCTTTATTTGCTGAGATGGACCTCTCATACCTCGACACAAGATAGCTTCATGCTCCCAAATCAAGATGCTTCAGATTGGCCTATGTAAATGGAAAATTAGGTTAAAGATAAGATGGCTGCTGTTATCTTTATAAAAGTCACTATCATGTCAAGATTTGAAAGGTCTCTCTATCAGCAAATAAAGATATTGTTTGACTATTATAAACATTCAAGGCGCATGTGATCTAGGTTAAAACCTGTCTCTAAAGTATTTGTAATTTAAGATAGATTAATCTTTCATGATTTTCTCTTCTTTTTTGGAAAGGGGGGGGGGATTTTTAAAAAAAATATTTGGTAATTTTTTACTAATGCTAAAGAAGCTTCAGTGACAGATAATTAATATATAATTAACAAATTAAATAATTTTTCCGTTCAAAATACATAGCCAAGCCAAGAGAGGGGGGCTTTTGGGAATATCACTCAATATTAGAGATATGTAAAAAGACTGTGTAGTATATGGTGATTTCCTAAATGATATCCTCCTCAAATATATTTTATGAGGGATGTCTGAATAATTCACTAAGAAAACAATTACCTCTACCAATCCAATTTATGTGAGATCATTAGTTAGGATTAGATAGTCTAGTCCCAAAACATATGCATCATACCCTGACTTGTAGATATTAACAATATTTTAAAGACATGGCCATGCTAAACTGGGAAAACTCCAAAAAAAATGAAGGTTCAAATGTTATTATGATTATCAGTGCCACATAACTAATGAATGTGGAAAAGTGAATGCTACGAAAAATTGTTATGTTAAATGCCATGTTGAGTGAGGAAGTTACCTGTACTCTTCTGAGAATAAGTATCAAGGATGAAAACAAAATATTAAAATCTCATGCAAATTAAAGATCATTAAAATATATAGTAATCAATTATCAAAAGAAATTAATAACAGAATGGGATTTTTTTATGAGTTTTAAAACTAGAAATTAGTAGTCAAAGGCAATAAAATGGCTCCACAGCTAAACTCAACTTCCCTTAAGGTGCAAGATATGAACAGAAATCCAATAAGACTGAAAGTTAGTAGTAAAAGTTTGAGATAATTTAAATAATAGGACAATAACTTTCTCATTATACATTGTATAGAACACTATTATCTCTTTCATAGAGAAATGATGACTTGTACTATAAATATTGAAATTTTCATAGTAAAAAATAACACTATATAACAGGGGTAGAAAAATAGCAGCCTGAGGGCCACATGCGCTGCCCACCAAGACAATCAGAAAAATCTGCCTTGAACTGAGATTTCCTGTGCACAACTGAAGATTCATTTCGTATTTTCCACTAGAATGGCCATGTCGATACACATGCGCAGTATAGATGCAATATGCAGTGCTTTTCTAGTCAATCTGGTTAATTTCAATTTTGTCTTTGCATTAGCAAATATATACATTTCCAACTTTAGTGAAACCATGAACCCTTTGAAAAAATGTAAAATCAGTAGTGAATGTGATGTGTTTAAGGAAGAATGAACAACCAAATGTTTCTTTGGTAATACAAGGAATAAAGCAGTGTGTTTATTGTGTCATGAAAAAAAGGTGTGGCCCTTCGCTAACCTTTGTTTTCACAAAGTGACCCCTGATGTGACTCTCTGCCAATCTCTGTGGCTCCCAAGCCAAAACGTTGCCCACCCCTGCTATATAAGATAAAGAATATGAAACAAATTTTTCCCATCCCACTTAAATTGAATCAAGGATAAATGTCTTCATTATTGATATGTATTGATTTACACAAAAACTATACCATTAATTTATAAACTCCAAAACATACCTTTCACTTAAGCCCTGGTAGAGAATAAGTTGTAGAAATTAGTAACAAAATGATCTCACAACAATTGAAAAATTCGATTATTTCATCCCTATAGGCATCATGGCAAAACCCAATGGACAAATTCAGATATGAAATGACTTTGTAACAGTAAATTAATGATGTGCTTGAAAAGATAAAATTTGGTGGCCATTTTATATCAAATTCTTAGCACAAAAAGTCTAGCTAAAAACATGGCTTTCACAACACACATAGGTCTCTCCCATTGTAACAGATTACCATTTGGAATCCTAGAACATATTCCAGGCCAAGATAGCCACATTGTCATAAAAAGCATAATTTTAAACATTCATGCATTCCAATAATGGTTGACCTAGAATCATCATTAAAAACATATAATCAAAGTCTGTGAATAATATACTTTTAGAGCTAGAATAAATACTTCAAAATGGATCTGATAAATGCATGAAGTGAAATTTTAAAACCATACTATTTTGTATTGGGATATATAACCCAGTCTTGATAAAATATGATATAAATGCCACATGATTTCATAGTCTTAAACACTACAGATTTTTTTGAGCCTGGTAAATTACTTTGTAATTCTCCTAAAAGTGAAAGCACATATAGATTATAATTTATTAAAAAAAAATTAGAGAAGATGGACAAGGGAGGGTCTAAGAATGATCTTATGCCATCCTGTATATAGTGACCAGTGACCAATTACATTTTCATCCAGAATGCTCACAAGTGCCAAGAAAAAGTGTACCAATTAGATACAGCAGTATTAGCCATCATATTTGAATGGAAAGATTCACCAATACTTATATGACACCATTTAAAACAGTCACTGATCATAAACTTTACTTAGAATCTTATCAAATAAAAACTCAACAGATCATCTAAACTTAAGAATATTTTATTAGTTAAATACATTGTTGGATTATGAGTTTGAGTTTGAATATTGTAAAGAAAATCTAATACAACATATTGAAAAATCTCAAGACAGACAGAATCAGAAGCTATAAATTTATCAGTAAACTATAGAGACAAATTAAAAAAATTTAAGAGTCATTAAAATTCAAAAAGTAACAAACTGGATGGAAAATGATCCAGAATATCAGAATTTGATAAAGTATAATCATGGACAATTGAGCCTATCCAGTACTTTAAATTGCTTCATAAAACATTTGGGAATCAATGCCCATAAATATCCATCAAAAAAAGGATTTATTATCATGAATGGTAATGCTGCAATTTTGGGTGAAGAATGATATAAAGTTCTCAAACCATTCTGTGAAAGTCAAAGCAAAAGATCTATGTCAAGATTACATATGATGATCTGGAATCAGTTCAAAAATAGAACATTTTACCAAGGAGTATAAAATATAGCAGTTTAATCCAAATTTGACACCTAGAAGATATGCATCAAGGTATTTTCTTTGAGTCAGGTCACTGAAAATTTAGGTAGATCAATTATATTTGTGTGATCCTAGTTTTTGTAAATGCATATTTTAGATTAGTGGAATATAAAAAAAGTAAAGACCACAGGTGCAAACAATTTCAAAACTGATTTTTTTTTTTTGCAAACTATAGATTTCTTGAAACTCTAGTATTCAATAACAGGACTACTTTAAGATCATCCAAGTTTTAAGATTATGTGAGGAAATGAGGAATAAAATATTTTTGCACTTCAACTTACCACCACATTAAATGGTCTGGTTAAAAACGCTAACTAATATTTTGAAACAGATTTTAAATAAAGCCAAATAATATTCAAGATATTATATGCATTACATTATTACATAAACATGTGATTTCTTTAACAGTTACTGAAAATTTTTCGACAAAATGTGGATAGGATGAAAGTTATGTAATAAATTGTCACCACTTTCACTTGAAACCTAAGACATAAAGGTATCAGAAGAAAAGATGAGTGAATGAAAATATCTGGATAAAAGATAACCTAAAAATGAAGTGAGTAAAAGAAACTTTTAAATTTTTTATTAAATTATAATAGATAAAATGAAATTAAGCATTGGTTATAAGAAATACATAAATCATAATTCCAACAACGCACAGTAATCACATATCATAAACTCTTGAACATAGAAGCCTAGTGAATGCAGAAAAACAAAAACAAAGAATACTTCAGAAGTTAAATACTGCAAGTAGCAGTTAAAAACAAAGAAAGTAACCAAACAAATCCAATAGAAGAGCAATAAAGAAGTTAAATCCTAGCTTAAATTCAGCCGATGTAGAAATAAAAAATAACCAGCATACTTTAAAAATTATATGGCAATGTGACAAATAGAATTTTTGGAATAGGTGAAATCTCATGTGTTGTAGGTGCATATACATATATATAATCAAAATCACTCCAAATTCGCAACTCAACCAGACTAGATAAAACAGGCAAAACTCTCCATATAATACTGTCACTCAGTGCCTGAGTATAAGAAATAGTGATCATGTGATATTTATTGGCTTTTCAATCAGGCTAGCCAAGAAAATAAACTCTAAAACACTTCCAATCTGGCTAGTCTAGTTGAGTTGTGAATTTGGGGTAATTTTGCTTATTTATTGACTAGTTTAGCTTTATGATTTTAATATATATATGTCATTTATTTCATGTGTATGTCTATATAGACATATTGTTTAAGATTTTAGTGAGATCAAAAGTTCAATAAATAAAATATTTGCTTACATTTAAACTTAATGTTAATTATTCCCTTTAAATAAAATAAAATAATTTTAACTTTAAAAAAAGAAAGCAAATAGTTTTAAAATATGTAATTTTTGGCAAACTCTCTTAATTTAATTAAAAAACACACACACACACACACACACACACACAAAAGACTACATTAATAGATTAAGACAGATTATCAAACTAATTATTGAGTTTGGAAACAAAATTTTAAAAAGAATGGGGAAGTATGGAGGTGTTTATTATATCTATAAAAGTAATAAAAATATCTTTTTTTTTTTAATTTCAAAAAAAAAAAAGTAATAAAAATATTTATAGAAAAACCTTTTTGGTTATCGACTTAAATGTTTTGTGGGAGAATTTATAAAAAGCAGAATAAATTTAATTATTTCAAACTGTTGAAAACAAGTGTTAGGACCATTAAGCTAATTTGTCCTACTTTCTGAAAGGATGATTATATTGATAACATAATCTGCTAGAAAAAAATCAAAAGGCATGGATAAGCGATCCAAAAATATCTGAAAGTATAACTACATAAAAGGAAAAACAAACGTAATTATTTCAGTTTGTTAAAATGAGTATATGTAATATAGGGTATATGAGCACAGACTTTCACACCACCCACCTCTCTCCACTCTATCTAATAACACTGATACACCTAAACACATATATGCTGAAAAGATAAATAATCACCAATATCGTATTTCATGCTAAACCAGCAATCATCAGTTGGTCCAGACTATCATCTTTACACACATATATAGTATAAGTGCTCAGATATATATTAAGATAGACTATCCTCATAGTTTAATGGACAGGCTTCAATCCACTCCTCACTCCAACTCTTCAACCGTCCATCCAATTGAAAATCTGATGTTGGAATGCTCAAAGGCCACCCTGAGGCCGAGATTATTGTCACACCCATGTTGACGTAAGGTCAATCTGAACCCCACATGTACAGGACATAATCCATTTAATACATATGCACAGTCTGGACCAACTGATGATTGCTGGTTTAGCATGAAATACGTATATTGGTGATTATTTATCTTTTCAGCATATATGTGTTTAGGTGTATCAGTGTTATTAGATAGAGTGGAGAGAGGTGGGTGGTGTGAAAGTCTGTGCTCATATACCCTATATTACATATATATAGCCACAGGTATATAACAAGCCTGTGTTTTAGTTAAAATGAGTATATATGGACTACTAAGCTAAATTATTCTTACTCTATAAATTAATCATTATATTGAAATGATGTTTTGCTAAAGATATTAAAAAACATATACAAGTTATTCATGAATATCTAGAAGAATACCCTATGATCATGCTTTTTCTGAAGATTAATTTACCTGCATTGGAAAAGATACCTAGAATTTAATAATTATAAATTATCAATTTCTTGCACTGGAAAATTATTAAATCTATAGCAGAATATGTTTAAGCACAAACAAAAAGGAATATGAAGAAAATTTAAATGTTGAAAATAAGTCTATATCTATATGGACTTTTTACACAGAATATTTTCAAATTATTCAGGTAGATTGATTTGGACAATATGTATAGTTATAAGTTCATTTTATTTAAAATAAACAATATTTAACTTCCACTAATTATCTAAAATTTTATTTTCTTATTATCTTTTTAGGTAGAGAATTTTTCTGCAATTATATATGTATATATGCATACATATGAAATCACTAATTTATTTTAAAAGTGGATAAATTTATTAACTGTTATTTTAAGATCTTTCCGAACTTCCTTCGATACTTTTGCATAAATGAAAGAGATTCATGTTAGTGTCTCAAATAAAAATCTTTTTAAAAGAAAAAAAAATTGCTTTCCATTCCTTAATCTACAATCATAATTGATTACTTCTACATTTACTTAAATAATTATTATTCATTTCTTTATTAATTGTATATATTGAGGCTTATACATTTCTGTTGATTGCTAATTTATATATCACCGTTTCTGATCTTCTACTTTATTCAAACTAAATCCAATCATATACACAGAAGACAACATTTAGGAATTTAGAAGGTATTGTTATTCCTTTACTTTAATCAAGAATGTGATATATTCTTAATAGTCCAAATTAATGGCATAATACACTAATATAAAATATTGTATGGTTAAACATGACAAGTATTTTGCATAAAACAAACACATACTACATATATGCAGAATGTCATGAAAGATGTTATTCTATCACATTTATAAAAAATTCCAACAAAAGGACTATTATAAGTAAATGAGAAAATCTGTTTAGCCTCAGAAATTGTCAATTAATAATTAAAAATTGATAATTTCTTCATAACATCAAAGGTTAAAGGTGATCTCTATTTACATGGTTATTATGTCATTTTATTCTTTAATATATATACAGATTTGTCACTTCCTTATGGAAATCTAGCTAGATAGCTAACATATTCTCTTTTTTTTTTGCTTTTAGTATGATTATTAGAATATTACAGTATTTGTATTTTTGATATTGGGTTCTTTAGATAATCAGCATCATGACTATTGGTATAACACCAGCTAAACATAATGATACATGTTATCTTTTCACTAACAATATTTAAAGACATAAAATAGCACAATAGCACGTGTGGCTAGTAATATATATATATATATGTTAGCTAATTTTACTCTCATCTGTTGCAAAATAACTTAATTTAAGATTTGAATGCTACCATGAAAACAAGATAAACCAAAATATTTTTATATGATTAGAATGTTTAAAAGCTTTATATAATGTCCTCATACCTAGAGATAATAATGGTATTACACTTCCGGGGAGCAATAAATAGATAATTGAATTAGAAACCAAAAGAAATATCATCAAAAAACAACTACAAAAAAAAAACAGAATTTTTAGAAAAATAAAGTAATCCAGCACTATAATATAAAGGGACAGAAGCAAGAATATTCATAGGTAAGAAAGATTATATAAAAAGAAAGCATAGAATAGAAACCTGGAGATACTTATGAAAGCTGGTTTTAATGTCTTCATATCATAGTAAAAAGTGGTACATTTAATTTTTTTAGAACGTATAATATTGGTAATCATTAAAAAAAAAATGAATTGAGTATAGTTAAAAATTGAAAGTATTTTTGAGGAACAACTTGCTAACCCAGTATGGTGAAAAATTTCTTTTACTCATAAAAAGTATAAATGGAATGCTCAGGAACATGGATACATTGAGGTATTGAGAGAAAGAAGAATCAGACAAAAAATGAGAGAAGAGATAGAACAATACTTTGAAGAACTATAATGAAGAAAATAAATATCGTGACGAATGAATTAAAAATACTGAATTTGTGTAAAAAGAAAGTTGAAAAAAGCAACAATCATAAAATGGATAAAGAAGAAGAACATGCTGGGACTAATAGGAAAGAAAATAGAGAAATAATAGATGAAAATAGGAAAAAAAATTGAAAAAGAATTAAAAAAAGATGATACTGAAAGAAACTTCAAAAAATACCAAAAATTTTGCAAAAAGAAAAAACAACAACATACAACCCAATTGCATGCCAGAGTCTAAATATAGTGTGGGAATGAAGGAGAATAAACATGCTGCAACTTAAAATGACAAAAATCTTTAATAACGCAATGTAAAACTCCCAAATTCACCTAATCATAAAAGTCATGTACTGTGGTGAAAAGTTTTTAATAAAGCAATGAAAGAAGCTAAAATTCAGTATGGTGAATCTCTTCAATGAAGAAAATAAATTAAGCATCATAGATGAGATAGATAATATTGCTGACAATTTTGAAAGATTATTTAAGGATTTCTGTGATACATTATCAGTAGTTGACTCTAATAATTTAATATGGAGTGTATTGGTGAATATAAAGTTAATGTAGAATATATTATTAATTCAAATATTGATGTTGGTACAAAAAAAAGACTAACATGGATGTATAAACTACAATCTGAGTACAGAAACCAGAGTACACTAAACGTTATACAAGAGTCACTCCAGGATAATCCCTTAAAAGTTGATATACATCTAGAACATGTGCCATGAAAATAAAATTTTAATATTTTCTTATTGCAAATGTATGTTTGCAGGCCTCTACATTTACAGACACACACATCTATACATACAGATGAAATCAACTCGTTTTAAAAGAAAGTAAATTTATTGTTATTTTTAAGATCTTCTTGAGCTGCCATTTAGTCTATGTACGTAAATTAAAGAAATGCATGCTGATATCCTAAATAGTAATCAATTTAAAAAGAAAAACACTTTTACTTTCCATTCTTTAAATACAGAATAAAAAGAGGAAAGAATGTTCTAAACCTTGTATCAAATTAATTTTGCTCTAAACTTTTTAGAATTTATTTAATCTAAACTTATAAATAATCGCTTGTACTTTTTACTCAGAATTTCATTCCATGATTTATTATTAGCTACTTTATTAATTGGGTGCACATTTATTATAGTTTATGGATTTTTGTTATTAGACTACGTCAGGGGTCTCCAACCCTATGCCTGCGAGCACCATGGTGCCTGCAGACCATTTTAAGTGTGCCCACTGCTATCCTGACACAATAAAAAATTATTTATCTGATACAAATAAATTTAATTTTTAAAATTTCTTATAAATTATTGTATTATATTGTAATCAAATTGTAGGGCATACTATACTTTTACAGCGTAAAAATATAAACATTAATTATATGTTAAAATGTTATTTTTGAAATAAATATTTTTTTGTACATTATGTGTATTATTAACAATATCCAACTATAAATTTACATTGAAAAAATAAATGGTGCCCGCCACCTGGTTGAAAAAAAAAATTGGTGCCCACCATCTGGCCAGTATTATAGAATGTGCTCTTAAGTGCAAAAAGGTTGGGGACCTCTGGATTATGTAATATATCGCAGTATCTGACTCTTCCGTTTTATTCAGATTAACTCTGATCACATGTAGACAGAAAATAATATTTAGAGCTTGACAAGTCGTCTGCCTCTTTTAGTTTAATTATATGATGAATATTCTCTTAATAATCCTAATGAATGATATGGGATCCGCATTGAAAGTATTATTTAAGAATGTCATAGGTATTATGTACAAGGGAATCATATGTCATATATATAATTATTTGCCATCAGCCATAATCTAGTTAAATAGCTAATGCATCTCATTCTTTCTTTTTATTCTGGTGCACTTTTGATATTTTTACTTTGGGTGATCATCACCATCATCATTGGAACTCCACTAGCTAAACGTAATTACATATCTATTATGTCTTCGACAGCAATATTGAGGTACATTATTTTAATGTAATGCACCAATATCTTCAGCCTATTAATTTATATATACAGTATATATTGTAACCATATATTTTAGTATAAAATATAATAATTGATGTAACTGGTATAAAAATTTCTCTGTCTTCTTTTGGTGATTTGATTGGTTTGATTTGCACTTTGAACAGATTACTCTCTTATATTCAAAATAATTTATTAGAGAGAATGGGTAATATTTTGCCTTACTTGTTGTCTATATTATTTTAATAAATTTAAATTGCTTCTTTCCATATACTAATTCATATCAAAATGTTTAACTTTTTAAAAATTTTGACAACACATTAAATTTGGTAAAATATTATTAAAAATAATAATAATTTTTATTTGTTTGAAATGGTCTTAAAAATTATTTCCATTGAATTTAAAAAAAACCATTTGTTCAACTAAATTTAATTATTAAAAATAAATACAGTAATTACGTATGCGTTTCAATGTAAAAAAGAAAGGAGCGCGAATTAAAAAAAAAGATCGTCTGATAGTGTTGCTTTTGGGGGAAAAAAGAAAAGAAAATGGTAAAAGGCAAATGGTGTAAATATGATAAGCTTATTTTAAAATAGTTAACAAGTAAACGGATTACCACAAAGTTTTCTATAAACGTAAAAATAACATAGTGGTATTTAATAATAAGATGAATTGCTAAATTTAAAAGTCTGTTCAAGTCGGCTAGCCAGGTGGATCAAATCATCAGTAATAATTTTCCAATATTACATTTGAAATATGTTGGAGCTTTCCAGTTTAAAAGCAGAATTAATTGCAAGATTTTGGTATGTTTTAAAATATTTATTATTCTACAATTTGGAAAAATTAAATAAGTATTTTAATTACAGAAGTTTTATAAATATGAAAATTTGCTTTTAAAAAAAAGAAGAAGTTTAAATTAAAGTAAAATGTTAAAGTTATTAACATAGTTTAATATTTCCGTTTATAATTTTTAAAAAAAAATATAGTATTGATTGATATTTAACTTTGCAATGCCAGTAATATATTTGCTAGTTAATTTGTTTACCATTTGGATAATAAAAACAGTCTTCAAATAATTAATCAAAGCTATTTTCTAATTTTATCGTCAATTTGGAATGATTAAATTAATTGCTATAATTAGTATTCCTAGATTTAAGCGTGGATAAATAAATATTAGCATGGATGTGATAAACTTGGAACAGTTTTAATAGAGAAATGTAGAAATTAATAACTTATGAGAAAACATTTTCATTTAAACTCTGTGTGTCATGTTTTGGAATTGTTTCATGTTTATGGAGCCACGTAAAATCGTTAATCTAATAGTGCTTATAATAACTAATACAAATGGATAAAATTACATGTATGGAATTCAACTATAATTGTAGCTATTACTTCGTATATTTATTGTTCGACACATCGTACATGGATTTCACGGATCATATTTGTAGTTATAAAATGCTATACAATTTAATTTATGATACACACACCTGCTAGAATTCATGTATTGAACTATAATATGCTATACATTTAATTTATATCACACACACACCTGTTAGATTTTATGTATTTGATGAATAATGCATTACTTTAATTTTATCGTTAGATGAACTTGCATGTGAAGTTCATAAGTTATATTTTATTAAGTTTAAATTAATAGGGGTTGAATAAAATACTTATTCAAGAGAATAGCGCTTGCGAAAAAGCTTGAAAAGTACTAAATGAATTTATGAGATGTATCAATTTTTATGAGGTATTTTGTGAGTCTTTCCAGATTTCTATTCCTATACTAATATTACTTATATTATATTACCTATGTTTTATCTTAAGCAAGATAAGTTAGTACATTAGTTGTCCTGATTAGCGTAACATTTATTATGCAAGAACCCACATTTGCTAAAATGTTAGTGTTTTCTGAATGGTCAGAATAACTGAGGAGGATGATTTTGCACTTTAATGTGAAGTAAATAGTAATGTTGTTTTTATAATGTTAAAGGGCATTAATCTGTGCCGGTGGTTAATCCGCAGATTACTTAATTGCCATTTTTTGTATTTTACACTCATTCCTGTGCTGGTGATTAATCCGCAGAATTGTGTAATTATACTTATTACTTTATGATAGTGTATAAATTCACAAAGCGTTTAGTGTTATTCAATTCCTATGTGTAGATGAATGCATCCACAGGAATATGGTTTTACTTCATAGATATAAGTTGGGCAAAGTATTTTAGTTATTCTGCTAAATCATCTTCTTCCATTTGTAAGTATAATTTATAAGTTAGATTATTAAATTGTAGCAGGACATTCTATTCAAGTTACCTCATAATAATTAACTGTTGGTTGATTATTATTTACCTGAATGTAAGTTTAAATTTTCACTTTATTTAATGATTGCATTATAGCTAAATCCTACAGATATAATATTATTTATTATATTATTATAAGTTTACGGTATAGATTTATTGAATCTGGAAATGACATTAGATGTTTCATGAGTTAATGTTGAATTTAATATAATTTCCTCAATACATTCATTATATCAAATTGAAATATAAGGTATGATTAGGTTTTAAAAAACCATACCTATGATATGTTATTGAAGAAAGTCGATGGAATTATAATTTATTTATTTTATTTGTTTATTTATGTCTTTAATTATAACATTAGAATTAATTACTTATTATTCATAAATTTGTAAATAAACGTTGATTTATAATTAAACTTACTGTGCCATTGCTATTTGTCATTAGTAAAATCAGAAATCATAAACCTTGGATAGAGCATACATTGAAGTACCTACTATCATCAACATGATATAAGAGTTTAGTGATATTTTGAGAAAACATTTGGATGCTTTTCGTCTTTGGTAGTTTATGATGTGTAAGGTACAATAAAATCCCATTTACCTTTTCCATCATTTTAGCTTTGCGTAGTTGATTCTAGTATACAATATAAATTGATTATTAAACCTGTAAACAGATTTCCCAGATAATGACATGATTGAATATATTTACTTAACGTTTTTAAATTGTCATTTGTCAGTATAATAAGAGTCTCAGTGATATAGTAAACTATAAAAAAGAACCCAAGTATTTATGTTTATTTATTGCAAAGCTTTACCTGGACTAGCATTTAATTAAAAATCATATAGATGGTTTAAAATTTCATAATCTTATGTAGTTCCACAAATTATGCCATCTTGTACATGGTCGGCCATCGGGTCTCATACAATGAAAATCGCAAATTAAGGTTTGAAAGATAATAACATTACATACTTATAATTTGTTTAATGTATTTTATCATACTACTATGATAGGTCTTCGCGGTACACCCTGGCTGCGATCAAATTAAATCATAAAAAGTTTATGTTATATCATTGGTTTGGTCTGTGGTAAGTTGCTCCAGATGTTGGTTGTGGTCTTTGGTGCATAATATAGATAGCATGATATGCTTTTGGTTACAGCTCTTAATAGCTGACAATGTGCAGCGGGAATTGATCGGTGATCGAGGTTACAATTATTAGCGCACTTATGTTTTGGTGATATTATGTAGTTGGGACAACAATCGAATGGTTACAATATATATTAGTTAATTCTACTATTTTCCATTATATCTTGCTTTTATACATATATCATGTGCACACGTATAATGTGCAACCCATTTTTCCCAGTAAAAATTTTCAGATTTTTTTTGAAAAAATATTACAAAAATCTATAAAAAATATTATCTATATTAATGAAAAGAAAATAATAAAGAAAGTTATTATATTAATCATTTTAATCATAGAAACTTAAAAATTTCACATCACTTTCATTCTTATCATCACTATCTTCCACATCTTTTTTATCACATTAGTTTCTTCATAAACTGCCTTATTTTCTGCACTATAAGTGGCATGAGAAATTCTAGACTTCTTGAAAGACTTTATAATGATTTCTTTCTTGATGATGTACCATAATTTTTTCATTCAATTTTACACCTGACAAATGATAATCTTTTTAATTTTTATTGTTGGTGTTAAATCATGATTTTCTGATATCATGCAACTATTCCAATTCTCTTTATACTATAAATAAATCATAGATATAATAAAATATCTTTACTAACAACAAAATGATATATGACAATAGCTGTAATATAGTCATATAATCATCACAAATAAAACATATAAAAGCTCTTTTCGGCAAATTTTAAATTTTTGCCCTTTTCAATATGGCTTAATTAATTAAGCCATATTGAAAAGGGCAAAAATTTAAAATTTGCCGAAAAGAGCTTTTATATGTTTTATTTGTGATGATTATATGACTATATTACAGCTATTGTCATATATCATTTTGTTGTTAGTAAAGATATTTTATTATATCTATGATTTATTTTTAATTTGGATAAGCAACATAAAGGATTTATTCCTTGTATTTTAGATTCTTTATACTATGTATATGACATGCATTCCATTTTTTTCATTCTAAAAGTAAAAAAAGCAAAAAAAAAAAAACATTTGCGGTGCATACACATAAAATACAATATATATTATGAATAAGTTATACATAACACATATTTGTTATAGAAAAACTAATTAGCAAAAGCTAATTAGTGGAAGACTTATTAATAGAAAGTAATTCCACTATGAAGAACTCTTAATCTAGTTGTTTCTCTGAAGATTAAAGTAATCCCACTATGGACTTTTAATCTGATTGTTTATCTAAAGATTAAAGTAATCTCCTGGTATTGTTTTCCTGAAGGTTTGTGATGATAGTGTTTTAGATGTATTTTTACATTGGACTATTTCCATCATCTAATATAAGTATTGAATGTCTTTAGAAAAATTTAACTTTATTTAAATATTCCAAATACATTCAACTGTTAGTAATAGCACATCAAACAGGTTAATATATACACAATGTTTTGAGAGGTCTTATTCTCCCTTCCTCTTTAGGCATTGCTGACCTGACCAGTGACAGTATTAACATGGGATTTGAACTTGGACCCTTAGATTCTTGAGTATTGAATTTTAAGGTAATGCTCTAACTGTCTTTGGCAGAATGGCTGTTGGTTAGAGCATTACCTTAAAATTCCTACTCAAGAATCTAAGGGTCCAGGTTTGAATCCTATGTTAGTACTGTCAGAGGCCAGCAATACCTGAAGAAGAGGGGAGGATAATACATCTCAAAATGTTGTGCATATACTAACCTGTTTGATGTACTATTACTAACAGTTGAATGTATTTAGAATATTTAAATAAAGTTAAATTTTTTTAAAGACATTCAATACTCATATTAGATGATGGAAATTAGACCAATATAATATCCTGGTATGGCATGTTTGTAATGTTGGAATGATTTCCTTCATGTAGTTTTTTAAATGTTTTTAAAAACATTTTTTTATTTATACTTTTTTCAAATATATAGTAATAACACACAGGTTCAAGAATAACACAATATTTTTCCTTCTTCTAGTGAAGACGGCCTGTCCAGTGACAATACTAGCATGCAAATGAAACCAGTGACCTTTAGATTTATAAATAGTGAATTTAAGATGATGCTTTAACCAATTAAGTCATTCTGTCACTGGCCAGTCAGTTATACCTACAAAAGGGGCAATAAAATCTCTCAAAAATGTTCTATAATATATTAATCTGCATGTTATTACAAAACGTTGAATGTATTTGAAAATGTATAAATAAAGTTTAATTTTTTCTAAAACATTTAACAAATAAACTAGATGTTAAAACAAATTCGACATATAATTCCAAGATGAGAAAAAGTTGTCACGAATAGACTCCAGAGAACAACAGAAACTCTTTTATACAATATATGACAATTTCTCAAAACACAATAAGATTTATAAAGAGATGGAAAAGAATAATCATCTGTTCAGATAGTCACTGATGAAGAACTGACATTCCAGTACATTTTACCAATGATGACACCAAAGCAGGCATAGACTACTACAGCCTATCTTGGAAACTTAATTAATATTTTATTACGTCTTCAGGTAAACTAGTATTTATAAGTACTCTTTCTCTTTGTAATATATATTGCAACTAACAATAATAGCGTGCATTTGCAGTATATCTGAAGATCATAGAGTAGCGAGTATTCATTAAAGTTCAAGACACAATACAGAATATGTGTTTGTATACATACATATATACGATCAATAACCCTCACAGTCAGTTAATTTATAAATAAAATAATGCATTGCCTACTTAATTTAAAATAATGCTAGTACTTAATTTTAATGTGATTATTGTTTACCTATTATCTATTCATAGGTATAGACAATTATAAAAAAGAAAACATGATCGTAACTTGGTAAATATTAATATTGCACGGCGTGGTTTGATGTAGTGGTAGACCTTCATGGTTAATGAATCATTCAGCTGTCACTTTCCGTGCTCGAGTTTTTTCTGAACTTCCGAGTAATAAACCGTTCGATATATATATATTGCAAATACTGTCAAAATATATTATAAAAAGCCATTCATAATTTTTCTTGAATATCTCTATTGATCTAAGAAATTATGAATTATTTCGTTAATTATTTTTTGTAAAAAGATTATATTGATATTTTCTTAAGAAAATCTATAATTTCATTTTCGGTAGTAGTTAATAAAAAGATAAACAAAGAAAAGTAATTATAAAGTTTTAAAAGCAAAGGATTGGTTCGCTCTTTTATTATAGCAAAAAAAAAAAAAAACTATAGACACTCGTCTATTAATTTACGTATTGTGAATGGCAAATAGATGATTCCCAACTCTATTTAGCATGTCATACTAAAAGATAAAAAAATCATTACGTTATTATTCCATATATTAAAATTTATCTCATTACTGTTATTAATACTAAAATAATTAAATTATTAATAGATACTTAACAAATGTAAGATGATATCTGAATATAATTGCAAAGTAGAAGAACTGCGCTTATATTTGTAAACATTTATTAATAATTATCGGTACAATTGTTGCCGTTATTTAAATAAGATTAACTTCGTCAACAGCTCTGCACCATATGCATCAAGTAATTATAATTAATATATTCTAAATAAACACATAAAATAGTACGGGCACGTTGATTTTATGTAAGTCACGTTACAATCCATTTCCTGTTTGTTTTCGTCGATGCCTTGACATGTGGAATTTCATATGAAATGATGCAACCAATTAGATGCATATATGATGTAATTTTTAACCAATCATTAATAATTTCACTTTTTTAGTTCGCCTAGAACTCACGTGTACTCATGTGTGAGTCGTTTGGAAATAGATATTCCTTAAGAAATGGATATGAATTTTGTCCGAATTTTACATTAATATAATTGAATTTAGAAGAAATTGGATTAGGCTATTTTGGTTTTATCATTAATAGGTAAGTATGAATAATGCATGCAATTATTTAAAAGAAATATTTGCAACTTCTTGCATGCTGTTATGTCTTTTAAAAATTTATTCGTATTTTTGCCAAGTTTTGTAACTTATAGTGTTGTCCGTTTGACATATAAATTTATTGCATACTTTATTGAAAAAATATTTACGTCTTGTGCCAAAAAATGTTAAGAGCCATTTTGTAATAATATATACTTCCGGTAAACAATAAAATTTCCGCTTTTTGTATACGTTTCGTTTTGCAAAAATTGTAAATACTAATAAAATATTTAATAAAGTTTTTGTTAATATTTTTCACTATCTTTTAAATGTAAGTGTATTTTAGCTCAGGAAAAATATTGACATTTACTCGTAATGTAAACGGTATAATTTTTCTTTAATTAATGTTACTACTAGTAGTTAACAAAGAATTATTAGTGGCAATTTAAAGAACTAAAATCACCGAGTTTTATATCCACATTTTACCTATTTATCTTTTACCAGTTTTTATGTATATTTTCAGAATTATTTCATGGAAGATATTGAATAATAATAATTTTTTTTTTATATGGACCATAATCTATATTGTCTGAAATGTAAATTATATTGGAAATATGTACCACAAATAAATATACCATTAAGTAGGTAAATCAGCATTTAAATATCCCATTATAGGTCAAAATTTCATAGAAGAACAATAACGAAAGTATTACCCGAATTGCCTGTTATTGGATGGTGATGCTTTTGGAAAGTGGTTCTCCATTCTTACCTCCCCCCCTCCACGAGCCCCAAAATAGGTAGATTAGACGTCTATCCACTGACTATATTGGATGGTTAGCGTATTGGCTATGATTCTACTACTTAAAAAAAGAAAGCCAAAGCAGAATTGAAACCTGAAATTTTTTTCAAATTTTATCTGGCCAGGATTCTGATCAAAATGAATAAAATAATATTTTAATGCCGTTAATAAACAACAAGTAATCACTATTTTTAAAACTTTATTTATTGCATATTTATGTTTAAATATACGTAAACTTAATATAACTAACACCTTTTTAAAATAACAATGTAAAAACCCTTAATTAATGTCTGTTGTTAAATAAAGTATAAATTAATTAAGTAATGCAGGAATAGTAAAAGAGAATTTAAAAGCAAGTTGAGTTAATTAATAATGCAAGAATTGAAGATATGAAATCTTTTTTATTAATATTGTAAAATGAGTGAAATTTAAGTGTAGATGAATTGGACATATTAAGAAAGTAATTAATGGACAAGTGGAATTTTTGGCTGGATATCAAGTGAAGTAAAAAAAACTTCATAGAAACAAATATAGTTTGAAATAGGATAATGAAATTAAAGTATGCAAAATAAAAATAAGTTTGTGAAATTTTGAAATTTTTTGCTTCTCACATGAGTATTACGTGATGATAAATGTATACAATGTTAAAAATGAATCTTGATTTTAAAAGAAAACATTATGCAGGCTAGAAATACTTTCGATAGAGATTATGTATAGTAAAATATTTTTTGTACTTGAAATTTTTCTTGAGTATGTTTTACCATTCAACTACTCATATATATATGTACTATGAAAATAATTGTTATTCAATATATAATAATCACATCTACTTGCTATCTACTTAAGTGATAAACTTCAAAAAGAAAAGAAAATGTTGCTTTTGACAGTGAAGTAAAAATAATTAAATAAAAAAAAATATTTATAAATAAAATCTTCTAGATATGTAAAAAAAAAAAGAAGGCATTATATCAGTTTAATTAAGTAATTGAGATGTTAAGAGAGTGGCAAGTATTGGCATACTCGGAAATATTTTATATTTGAGAGTCTACATCATTTATGTTCTAATTTGATGTTTAAAAACCAAGAAAAAACTGCTATAAATTAGACTATTAATCATGATAATAAATCATAAAGTGAAATGATTCTATTCTAATAATAATTCATAGATTATTTTTGATTTTTTTTTTTTTTTATAATTTGATCTGAAAGAACTATAAAAATGGAAAGTGATAATATTAATTTTTCGGAAATGTACTTTGTTATTCGCTGCCCATAAAAGATGAATACCAATACAATTCTCAGTTTTTTGTTATTGATTCTTTCTCTCTACTTTTTTTTTCCATATATGTCATAGCATCGGCCGGGAGGTGAACCCACAACCGTCTGCAACCAACTACTTGCTTGCAAGGCGGCTGCGATGACCTCTCAGCTAACAACGCTTGACTTCTTTCTCTCTACTTGCATTACATTATAATATTTTTTTTTCTCCATATGTCATAGCATCAGCCAGGACGCGAATCCACAACCGTCTGCAACCAACTATTGCTTGCATGGTGGCTGCGATACCTCTCGGCTAACAACACAAGACTACATTATAATGTTTTTAGATGCCTAAATAGCACACTTTTCTCTTCCAATTTGATCAATTGGCAATCTCCTTCAGTATTATAAATAACAATATATTCTCATTTAATTGGATAGGATTTAACTTACGCTATTTGGATATGTCTTAGAAGATATCTGAATAGTCAAATAGGTTAATAGTCACATGTTTCGAGAAGTATTATGCTCCATTCTTCTTAAGGCTTTGCTGATCTGACCAGTGGAACTTACACCTTTAGATTTTTGAATATTGAATTTTAAGATAACACTCTAACCAATTGAGCTATTCTATCAAATTTAAAAGTGCAAGTTCGACTCCTATGCTAATATTATCACTGGTTAACCAGCAACACTTGAAGAAGAATGAGAATAATACTACTCAAAACGTGTGATTACTAACCTGTTTGTCTTTATCTGAATTTTTTTTTTTTTTTTAAATTGCTGCTCTAGATATTAATATTTTAAACTTAAATTTTTAAAATTATAATTTTTTTTATTTTATACTTATATTTTTTTAATGAGATTTTTTATTTCTCTAGACTAAAACTAAACCTGTTATCAAAATTTCAAACTTTGCAAGTGCTATATTAAACCATTTTATCCAATTTCTTAAGATTTTTTTTTTAATAAAAATTATCAATTTTTAAAACACATATTAGTAATGTGAACATATTGTTTTATTGATATAATGTTCTTTTTTATTCAACCCAAATTAAATTAAATATACATTTTTTGTTTAATTAATCTGAAATGGACAATGTAATAAAATTCCACATGGATAAGAATAATACTTTCTTACCCTGCATTGACCATTCCATATTTAAGACCCAAAATTAGTTATAAATATATATTTACACAAATAACTAAAAAATACAGTATTATAAACTATATGCAATCTCTCGAATTTTCCAAACTATTAATTTCAACCAACCTTTCTATTAAATTTCCTAGAACATGTAAAAGGCAACTTTGACAAATGATATTAATCCAGCAAATTTGAGTAATATCATATAAGTAATTATTTTACTTATGGTTAGACCTTTGATAAAGAGACTGGTGAATAGTAGTTGGAAAGTTGATTATTTCATTGTACATAAATTATACAACCAAAATTACCCCAAATTCACAACTTAACCAAACTAGCCAAAAAATATAAACTCTAAAACATAACAATGGTTACACTTGAGAAGTCTGATTGTAGTAATGAAACCATTGGTTACATTTTAAAGTTTATATTTTTTGGCTATTAGTCTGGTTGAATTGTGAGTGTGGAGTAATTTTGATTATTGACTAGTTTAACTTTAGGCTTTTAATATGTAAATTATATAAGTATATAGAATATGCATGTTTGTGTAATAATGACAGGATAATTTTCATTGCAAACTTAGATCTAGGAATAAAAAATGTATGAAAAATATTTATATTTGCATGTTTTAAGAATAAATTTGGGTTTAAATTTTTTTCCATTCCAGAATATTATAATAAACAAACGGGGATCAGATTATTATAATTTTTTGTCATGAAAGTATAAATATAAGCTACTATTTGTATAATCATATTATTTTATCATTTATGTGCATGATGTAGTACTTTCTGAATGGGAAAAAAGGGTACTTATGTATTAATCCGAAGGTAATGATCATTGCCAGCACAAACATGTATATAAAGACCAAATTAAACACATTGACAATCTGCCAAAAAGAAAATGAATTAATTTTATAAATGGACAGAATTGTGCAGTTTAATATATATTTATTATTTATTTTGGTTTGGTTACCAGTTGTAATAAATGTAGATTGTTAAAAGTTTATGTGTTGAAAAATCATTTCTCACAAAAAACATAAATGCATGTTTATTTCATTTCCACTGAATAAAGTTATAGGTGGCCATTTTTTAAAATAATTTTTTTTTTATAAGTTTAGAAGGTGAAAGATAATTTTTCATACAAACGCAAATGTGTTTGTAGATATTTGTATCATTTCCAGTAAATAAAGTTAATAAGTCATCATTTTTCCAAATAAATCTTTAATTGATTGATGAAATTTATCAGAAACTCCCACGTATTTGGTATTTCCTGAGATCACAAGATTAGAAAATTATTGCTGGTATGTGAAATCTCACTCTGTCTAATATGTAAATACCAAAGAAAGTGTATGTGATTTAGAATAATCATAATTTAATAGTATAATATTATGACAATCTACAAGTCTTGTACAATCTTAATAACATTTTACTGTCATTTAGATAAATATCAATATTATCAATAATTATTTATTAGGCTAGAAATTTGTCTATTATTATTAGTTCACATATAGACTTTAACTCAGTTCAAGATTAATATATCTTTTATTATAATCTTCAGTCAAGTATAATGTGAAAAATCTCAAATACTACATCACTTCAAACAAATGAATAGAAATGTAAAAAAAATGAGGGTGTGTGTGTGAGATGGGAATAATCTCCAAAATGCACCCATATTGTATTAGCTTCATCATATAATCCAGAATCACATGATCACTATTTCTTATGCTAGCACATTACTGTTATTAAAACAGGCAAAACTCCATACAGTAGTGCCACTCAGTGCCAACCAGAGTAATCAATGGATGCCAAGACTTGTGCATAAAATCCCTATCTAGTGCCTACTCATCCAATATCCCCAGACTAGTTTCTGGCTTGTGGCCTTCGTCAGTGAGGAGCTTTGGATCTGAGAACACTGCACCTAGATCTTAGGATCTAATGCAACCCTCCAGTAGCCACCTTTTATCTCTACTTTAACTACAAAACTATGAGTATAAAATTGAAAACACAATATTTTCAATCTAAGCTCAATAGCTTATTTAGTCATATGGGTCTGAACACAGTTCAGTACCCATAGATTTTGGTGTCTTTGGCTCTTTAACAACCATACCACCACTATTCTATTAGGCTATTGAGCTTAGATTGAAAATGTCTCTAACAACCATACCACCACTATTCTATTAGGCTATTGAGCTTAGATTGAAAATGTTATTGTGTTTTCAATTTTATTCTCATAGTTTTGTAGTTAAGTAGAGATAAAAGGTGTCTGCTGGAGGGTTGCATTAGATCCTAAGATCCTCTCAGATCCAAAGCGGCTCACTGACGAAGGTCACAAGCCAGAAACTAGTCTGGGAATATTGGATGAGTAGGCGCTAGATAGGGATTTTATGCACAAGCCTTCAGGCATCCATTGATTACTCTGGTTGGCACTGAGTGGCACTATTGTATGGAGAGTTTGCTAGTTTTAATAATCCAGAATCATTATAATTTTTCAGATGCCTTCATTGTTATTGATTATTTATTAAATATACATCTTTTTAACAATTTTAAGGATATTTTATTAGTTTTATAATAAATATAAAGATGTTATTAATAATTATAGTGATTGTTATATATAATATTTGACAGCTGTTCAAATATATAATATTTAATAGTATGTTTATATATAAAAAAAGAGAAATGAAGTTAAAATAATAACATATGTGATTGCTTTTTATAATAATAAATATATTAACTTTTAATGACTTTTTAAAGTCTATATTTGGATTAATCTCTAGCTTAAAGATAGTAAATCATTATTAATGTTACACAAAAGGTGCAAACTTATAGATTCAGTTGTAACAAGTTATAACAGACAAATAATGAATGATGTTGAAGTCATTTAAATAGGTATAATGATTTGGACACTTAAAGAAGCTAGTTAAATAGAAATTCATTTCGGGGATTATTTATCTATTATCTGATATCTTTATTCATTTATTTGAAATGATATAATATTTGGGAGAAGAGCTTCAAATATAGGTATTAATAATGTAATTGGTTAAATTCTATAGCCTATTTTATTACTGTATAATGAAAGAATAAATTCATTTTAAAATAAACATTCTATTTGCTTTGACATCAAAACATATCTAATATTTTTTGTCACTAACTTCCAAGAAACAAACCTCTTAAAAAAAAGAGTCATATTTTTAATCATATTCTATTTATCGAGATTATTCTAGACTTCATTCGATTCCAAGTCTTCTTTTGCATACCGTAAGCCTCCAATAATATTGAGTCTTATGTATATTTTCAACATATACACACATAAATATACGCTTCATATATTTTTAACATGTATTTGCAGTATTTATATACTCATGATACAAATTAATTTAAAAATTATATACATTTAAACTAGGAATGTCAAACTCATTTCAGCCATTGGTAAATTTTTTTAACAAGTTAAATTCATACCAGCTGCATAATATATACTTATAATGTTATTCATTTTGCTTTTCAAACTTTGTTTTTTAAAAATATTTATTTAAAGAAACATCAAATTAATAACAAAAAACAGAAAATCAATTGGTTTCTTCCATTACCAAGAAACTATAATTAAGTCAAAGAAAAAATATATCACTGACAAATAATCAAAAGAAAACAATTATACAGAAATAATTTAATTTTCATCCTTTTTTTTTGAAATTTTCTCACTTCTTCATTGATCTTTCATTTCTTTGTCAGACTGTAAGATTTATATAAATGATGTAAATAATTATTTAATAATTAAACTTTAATTACTTAATTTTTCCGAAATATATTCTGTTTGGAATAACAAAAACAAAAATTGATTGTAATCAGCCTATTGGAACTGAACATGTGAACACAATAGTTATCCTGTCAGAAAAAGAAAAAGAGCGATTTGAATTTTATAATTAAATTAGTATTCGTTGGAATCACATATCTTCCAAAAACCAAATCAAGATGTTTATTTTCTGAGTAATTGCATTATTAATTAGTTGATATTTTCAATACATACAAAGTAAATCTTTCAAATAAATTGTTATATTATAAGTCATCATAGGCCATAAAAGTACATGTTGTGGGCTGTCAGTTTGACATCCCTGCATTAAGATATCAACAAAAAATAATTAACAAAAATAATAAACATTAGTGCTCTTATAATAAATTGAGAGAGTGAGCACAAGGATGCACACATGTATAAGTAATATAAATTTAATTCCAATATAGAATTTACTTTTAAAATAATCAACAACAAAAATTAAAATGCAGCAATTATTTGTTACTCCAAGTGTGAAGTTAGCTTGAGTATTGTTATTTGCTGCACCACTACTTTGACATAGTTTAATACTGACAAAAACTATTTTTAAAAAATAGATTGTTAAAATATTTTTTAATTTACATAATATATTCTTTTATAACATTGGGTGTATTGATTTGTTGGCTTAGCAATTAGAAGAACATTTATTTATCTTGCATGACTATGATCTAAGATTGGATTCAAATGTGGAACAGATTAATTTAGAATTTTTTTTAATATCCTCCAAATAGTTGACATAGGTAGCCATTCAGAATTAGTTGGCAAATGAGTGTCCAGCCATTCTTAGTTATACAAGTAAAAGAAGGATGAAAAACTGCTAAAATCCTCTCCACCCAGCAGTTGACAAATCTCATGGAGGGCTATTGGAAGGGTCTTTGCCTTTCAGTGAGCTATTTATTAAAAGCTGTACTTATTTACGATTTTCATCATTGTTTCTTATTAATAGGGTTTCTATAGAAAATAATGCACAACTAAATAAAAAGTTTAAATATACATTTGGTTTTTAAATAGAGGAAAGTGATTTCTTTTATTTTTTTTCTTTCTCATTTCTTATTTAATACTTGACTTTAAATTATTAACAACACCTTGAGGACTAATTTAAAAATATATATTTTTTAATTTTTAATGTTAATGACCTCTCGAACTCAGGAAAATAAAATATTAGGAAATTTGTATTGAATGATTTAAAAGCATTTAAAAAAATTATTTACCAGTAACATTAAAATCATTTAATTGCATAATAGATAAAATAACTTTGAAGTTTATCTTAATTTTATGAAGTTGTGACTTAATATATATGATGGGTTCTAATACAGTAGACTTTAATGAGGTTTTTGCAATAAAAAGAAAAAAAGATTCAGTCATTTCTTAAAAAAGTGAAAAAGATTCAAGTATAACTAAGTTTGGAGGCTATTTAGATTTTTTCTTTTTGTAAAACAAAAAGAAATTTAAAAATGTGCTGTCAGTTTTAAAGTGTTTAATTAGTTTTTGTAGATGTAAAAGAATGACAAAAAAGTTATTCATATTTTGATTAATTAATATCTTGCTTCCAAAAAACTTATCAATGAAATAAATCAAATAATTCAACAAATCTTATATTTTACTATTTAGAACTAATATTTAAATACAAGTATATTGCTTATACTGAACTTGAATGAGTTCAAATCCCTTTTATATAGAACTAAATACATTTAAATTTTTTAAATTTATTTAGTATTATTATTATTTTATGTATAAATATGGATTCAAGAGATTGTAAAAGATCTAGAAAGAGATCACATGTGAGATGCATGAAATAAAGAAGTTTTCTGCAGTGTTGTTAAAAAAGACCTATAAGTTGGAGAAATTTGACTTGGAAAGATCTTCATTCTATAGTAAATGAATAATGGTTGAAAGTAATAAGTATAAATGTGATGATAAAGAAATATGTAAATGTTTATATTGTAAATATATTTTAGTACAGAAAGCCTTGACAGTAGAGGAAAATTCTACAGATGTCATCTCTTTTTCCTATTGATAATCTTTCTACTGAATATATTAAAACTTGTTTTAGCATTATCATATTTCTATGAACTGTCTATCAATTTCACCTTATCTATTATGCAAATTTTTAAACTTTGTATTTGAATTAATCTTCTCTTCAAAATTCTTTCTATAGAGGATTATTGTAATATACAATGACTTTAACTGTGATTCTTTATATTTCTTGTTTGGCTCAGCATATTAAAACAAACAGCTCTTTCTAATAAATAGTTTTTTCTTCATTATTTTTAAACTTCCATTGGCCTCTGTAAGACTTATCTTTCACACAATATATTAGGAATATTTTCTTCACTAAGACATGATTCATTTCCATGTTGCTTGACTATTATTAGGATATATCAATTTCATTTACTATTTTTTCCAACTCTTATGGCTTTTCCTTTAATAGTATTAATGTTTATAACAAAGCAATATCTTAATTGTAGTATTTAAACTCCTGATAATTTTTGAATACTTAATCATTTTTAAATGCTTTTATTTAAGTTAGAATATCTGTTTGATGTTTGGGTATGTTGTTTGTAAACTTTTATAATCACTTTAAGAATATAATTTTAAAATTGAGGTTTATTAGATTTAAATTCAATAGAATTGATTCAAATTTGGTACATAAGTAAGAAACACCAGGCAAAGCAATATGAGACTAATTTTTAAATAGGTAACATAGTTTCTTAGATATGGAACAAAGGGTAGGAAAATATTGAATATTTTGATATTAAATTTAAAAATTGTTCTTAGAACTTTAATATGTTTTACATAAGATTCATGAGAGGGTGATATAGCAATTTTTTTTTTTTGCTTTCAATTTAAAGTTATATTTTTTAAATCAAGATTTATTAGATTTAAATTCAATATAATATGTTAAAATTTTGTATATTTTTTAAAAATCTTTAACAAAATGATAGGGCACAATAATATTTTAGATAGGTGACTTAGTTTTTTTTAGATATGGAAGAGTAGGGGAGGGAGTTGAATATTTTGATATTAAATTTAAAAATTGTTTCATTTAAGTTAGAATAAGGAAGTTAGTTTACAATAAAGTTTTTTTTAAAAAAAAAAATTTCAAATGAAAATAAAAAATGGCCAACATTTTTCAATAAAAGAAGTTAGTTACTTGATGTTTTATTATACATATATATAATTATGTACACATACTAAATATGGAATATGCATAAGGGATATACATAGTAACTTATAGCAGAAATATCTATTGATATATGTATATATCAACTATAAGTGACAAAGGTACTTTGGTATTAGAGCTGCAACTTAGGGGAGATAGGAGGCCTTTTCACACCCGCAATTAATGTGTAATGTTGTGATAATGCCAAATTTCTTTATCAATGCAATCTCTTTTTTTTAATACTTCGACATTTTGAGTTATTTTCCAGATTTCTTTCTGACAACAGCTATTCCAATTCATATACAGCTGTATATTTTCAGTTTTTTTTTTGTGTGTAATTTATTTATAAAAAAAGTACATCTATTAGCATTTCTGTTGAAAATCCCAGCATACTCTACAATCACGTGCTACATTTTCGAGAGGAAATTTTTTGGAGAGATCTCTATTTTCTGTGATAATATTGCTCGTGAAATGTTTTCTTTCAAGATGACATTTCCTGTTATATATTACATGATAAGTATTGTATGAATGTACTTAATGTGTTTTTATAAATATTATTTAAAAATCAAAATCATTTACTGTTTGTTTAGTGCCAATTGTTTAGTAACAATTTTTTTGTGTAATTGGGTCATTTCATTGTGATTGCAAATCACTTTTTTTTTATTTGGAATGTTGTTCTTGAAAATTATTAGTGTGAAAGTTGTACGTATAGTTAATGTCTTTTTCTGAATATTATTAAAACACCAAAATCATTTACTGTTTACTTAGTGTGTTTTTAAACTAATAATTTTTTTTGGGTAATGCTGTCATTTCATTAAGATCACACACAAATCTTTTTTTTTTTTTTGATTTCAAATGTCGTTCTTATTAGTGTCCAAGTCATACATATTTGAATGTTTTGTTATTTAAAAACCAAAATCATTTACTATTTGTTTAGTGTGTATTTAAACTAGCAATTTTTTTGTGCAATGCTATCATTTTATTAAGATCGCAAATCATTTTTTTTTTTGATTTCAAATGTCGTTCTTAAAAGTTGTTAGTGTCTGACTCACACATATTTGAATGTCTTGTTATTTAAAAACCAAAATCATTTACTGTGTGTTTAGTGCATATTTAAACTAACATTTTTTTTTGTGTAATGCTGTAATTTCATTAACCTTTTAACCGCTAATTATATTATTGGTTGTATGAGGTAAAAATCAAATCTTTTAATTGGCCAACTCACAAACTGAAGACAAAGCCTATTGTTAAAACATATTCGCCTATAATATTAAATTCAACTCAGATACGTTTATAAAAAGTATAATACTAATTTTTCAAGTTATGAAGAGAACGAAAGTTCTTTCAAAAATAAATTGCTATTTATTTATTCTAAAATATTCAATTTCGGCAACATAAAAGCTGTAATATAAACAAAAAGGTCGACTTTTACGTTATAGAAAAGTAAATATTTTTTTTAAATATTTCTTTAATATTTTTACTAAAATCTTCAATATTTTTCGAAAATAATTTTGTTTTTTTATTATTCTCTCTGAAAATAATTTGTAATTTCCATAAATATAATTTTATAATAATTTATATCATGTTCGAAATGAAAATCTCAGCGTTTTTCTTTATTTTCTTTGATCAGGCGGTTTCTTTGTTCTTTCCAGCCAATCAGAATGTCTTTTTCGGCTGAGAGCATGCTAAGAACCAATCAAAACTCATGTTCTTTCTTTATTTAGGTTTAAATGCGTTTTTTTTTATTTTTTACTTGTAAAATAAATCGGAAGAGGTCACCATCTTACAGAACTTTCAAAAATCTATTCAATACCTGTAAAACGAATATTTTAGCATAAGAACTGGCAGAGTTAGAGTGACGTCAGATGTCTACGAGGAGCTTCGTAAGAAACAGTCTTTTGGTTAATATGCAAATCAATGAATGTCTTGTTCAAAATCATACATTTCTTATTGAAAATGATAAATATGTTTATTATGTTTTTGCTTTTAGTTATTTTTAGTCCTGCAACACGAGCATGTATTAGACCTACTGTGCCCATTTCACATTTGTATCACCCCCCCCTAATAACTTTGTAAATGTTGCCAAAATATCATGTATAAGATACGTGCACACGTTTTTTTTAACCAAAAAAGTCATGTACAAGATCCATGTACACATTATTTTTGTCGGATCCCAAGATTACAAAGTTATCAGTGGATTGATATGAATGCGAACAGGTGCAGTAAGTCTAATACATGCTCCGTGTTGCAGCTCTAATACCAAAGTATGATGACAAATCAAATTAAAGTACAATATAGTTTTACATTTTTATTTACTGTGCCAATACTAAAAAGTTAAAAATAAATAAAGATAAAAAAATATTTTTTATTAAATGCTTTTATTTACCATGCACTAAAAAGAAAAAAAAAAGGTTTTATTAACCGCAATTGGGATTTTTATACTTCACATAAAATAAAAGCATGGGGAAGGGGATCAAGAAATTACTTAACTCAATCCCTATTTTAACCACAATTGGTGTTTTTAGATATAACTTAAATAAAAGCCTGGGGTAGGACATCTAGAAATTAATTAAGCCAATCCTGATTTTTTATAACAAAGGGATTGTCTTAAGTAATTTCTTGACAAACCCCCCCCCCCCCCTTTTAAAAAAAAAATCCCAATTGTGGTTGAAGAAACAATTATTTTTTTATTTTTTAGTGTGCAGTAAATAAAAGCATTTAATATAATTTTAAAAAAAATCTCTATTATGAATAAATTCACATGTCTCTTAGTGTAAAAGATAGTTGCTACAATCAGAAAATGATAATAAATAATATTATTGTCTCCCAGTATTCTTTTAAGTAAATCATACACAAATATGAATACTGAAAATAAATCCAGTTTTTTTATATTTGTATGCGAATTTATTTATTTGTGAATATGCATAACTATAGGAAGTAGACTAGAAAATAAAAAAATAAAATTAATTAACAATCATGGATTTAAAATGTTATTTCTTCTAACAGATAATATACATAAAAACAAACAAACAAAAAAAATTCTAAGCCTGAAAAACAATTTTATATGTATGGGCTATATTTATATAAAATAATACATATATTAATAATTTTTATTGGTCAATCATTAGACTAGAGATTATCCAATAATGAATAATATTTCTATAGTGTGTATATAATTTTCACTGCACCACTGTCACACAAGATAGAGACTGGTTTCTATCCACTTTCAATACCTTGTGGAGGGATGTAATCATAAATATATAACCAAAGACATCCCCAAGATGCACATTTCATTCTGAACCAACATTCATCAGTTGGCCCAGATCACAATCTCTTAGACATATCTTTATCAATGTTCAATTCATATATATAGATAGCAAATTACTAAATGTCAAATGTGGAATTCGAACTTCTTATGAATTCTTGAGCAATAAAGTAATTTGATTAAAAAATTAGAAATAGAGGTAAATAAGAGAATCATATAATACAAAATTATAATTTTGTTTCCTTTTCTTTGAAAATTATTAGTACATTACTTTTATACATAAATGAGAGAATTCTCCCTAGACAGTTGGCCCAGACCACAATCTCTTAGACATATCTTTATCAATGTTCAGTATATATATATATAGATAGCAAATTACTAAGTATAAAATGTGCTGCCACTTAATGAAAGTATAGTAATAATTTTTATTGATATTGATAAAGATATGTATAAGTGATTGTGATCTGGGGCAACTGGTAAGTGCTGGTTCAGCATGAAATATGCATTTTGGAGATCATAGATCTTTTTTACATGTTTTAGGACATATGTTTATGATTACACTCCTCCACAAGGTGTTATAAGTTGACTACAGACATATTATTCATTACTGGATAATCTCTAGTCTAATGAATGAGTAATAATATTATTAATATACTTTCATTGATTTGTGTCAAGTTTGTGAGGGCAGCATTTTTGACCCTTATCAATTAAACCCTAGTAATTTTCTATCTATATACTGAACATTAATAAAGAAAAACATATATAAGAGATTGTAGTCTGGACCAATTGATGAGTGCTTGTTCAGCTTAAATGTGCATCTTGGGAATTGTAAATCTTTTTCATATATTTGATCAAAAGTTTATGATTACATTAATAGAACCCAATCCCTACCTTGTGCGAGAGTGGTGTAGTGAAATTACACTACAGAACTATTATTCATTATTGAGAAGAAAAAAAACGTAGACTTCCCAATTAAACATGTAATATGTCTAAATGCAGTAAAACAAAGGCAGTGGTGAAGTTTAAATACAAATAGTGGTATTGCCTATCCTCTAATTAGATTCCTTACACAATGTACAAGATTCCATGACCCTAAATGGGTTGCATTGATATATACTATGGTGAATCCTGCACATCTCTCTCCACTTGTATTTCTCAGCATTGTTACTTATACAAAAGAGTTCTTAATAAACCTGAATATAATTCCATCTTTTTAGAACACCAAAGGTCTACTGGTCATATGTTTGAACTGTTTTCTATTTCCATCACATGCTTAGAACGTCATGACTCTAAACCAAATCAAAGCATGACTTACACTATAAACCAAAAGGAAGCATATTTTTTTCCCTCTCCAAAAATGGACTTTCTAATACAGTTTGCTTATATGTAAATATTTATTGCATACATATTCTACCATGCTCACACAAACAATTTGCTGTGATTGTGAGAAGATAAAAGTTCTCGAAAGCACTCGGCCAATTAGTACTACAATTTATACTTAGCTTCATCATTGTCTGTATTTTAGCGCATTTAGACATATATTATTGAATACATATATTATGTTCTAATTAAATGTTATAACCTATCATTAATAATAAAGTTAATGTGTGTTTTATATAAACATATGTGTAATCATAAAAATAAGCTCCATGAATGCAATATATATGCACATAACTCTATTAAAAGCAAATCTTTATTAACAGTTGTTAATAAAGCTTTGCTTTTAATACAGTTTTTGTATTTGTATATATAAAAATAAGGTAAATTAATTTTTGTATTATTTCTATCATTAAGATCACTGAGAAATAAAAAAAAATAATAATATAGAAAGTATATAACAGTGCTAAACATAGACAGTAGTGATATTTTAAGCATAGATTCAAAAAAGCACACTAACTTGTATAAAATTATTTTAATAGCTATTTCATTTTTGCCTTTCTGATAATCATTTTCTTTTTGTCGTCTTCAGTTTCATTCTAAACCAATTTTAAATAAACAATGTCTATAATTTTGTATTTTTATTTTATGATTTTATTTGAATGTGTTTGAGAATGGATACATTTCATATAAAATATACTAACTTTTCAGTTGTTTTGTAATTTGATTTTGAGTTTTCTTGTTCCCATTGAATAAATTTGTTCAATTTATTTGATTAAGCAGTTTGATTTTTAAATTTTTGCTTGATGTGTTAAATTTCATTTTTACACATTATTTCTACAGTCACACAGAAAAATAGTTTGATCGTTCTAGATCTAATCTATGTTTCAGTGACATAAAATAATGGATAAATAATCATTAATCATAATACAATATTTTTATACATTTATATAAACGAATTGACTACTAGGGATTATACAATATTCATAAAACTTTCAATGCTCTCTTGTTCAATTTGAAATATTTTGCTGCTGATATATCTACATCATAGTTGCCAATATTTTTATTATTGCTATCCGATATAGATATTAGTAAGAAGATATTAATGAGACAAATAGAAAGTCAAAAATTACATGATTACATCATAAAGAAAGAAGTTAAACCACTAAACATCATATGATCGCCATTTCTCATGCTTACTCATAACTGTTATTAAAACAGGCAAAACTCTCCATACAGTAGTGCCATTCAGTGTAAACCAGGGTGATCAATGGATGCCAGGAGGCTTGTGTATAAAATCCCTATCTAGTGCCTACTTGTCCAATATCCCCAGACTAGTTTCTAGCTTGTGATTTTCATCAGTGAGGAACCTTGGATTTGAAAGCATTGCACCTAGATCCATTGATTACCCTGTCTTGCACTGAGTGGCACTACTGTATGGAGAGTTTTGCCCATTTTAAAGAAAGAAGTTAGTACAAAAGATATAACGAGTAGATGAACAAGATTACCATTACTGAAAGTTTTTGTAGTTAAAAATTGAAATAAAAACAAGTTTTGGAAAATGCTATGTAGAAGTTCTAATTTAAAATAGAAAGGGTCAGGTTTTTGCAAGTCTTTAAAAAATCTGATTCACAAATGCAGAAAATGAGTAATCAACATTTTGATGAAGTCTCATTCATCATTCATGGATCTATTGTTATCTTTGAGAACTATTGTAATGATTTCGCAACTAATATTGATAGTGACTGCACTTAATAGTCTTTTCATTCATAGGGTTTTTTAAATCGGAATTGAAAACAATTATAGATGAAGAAAGTTGAAAATAAACAGTTTTGTGGCTAACTAACTTTGTGAGTGAGGAGCAAGATGTAATAAAAGGTCTTCTTATTACAGGCATACATTTTCTTATTTCACTTCTATTTAAATTATCATGTCTTTTTACAATTTTAAGACTTTCCCAATAGTTTATAAATCATATTTTTTAAATTTTGGTAATATTTTAGTGCTGTCAAAATTGGGACTATGGTTTGCACCTACCTCTAAAGTAATGTATAATTAAGATAATTATCGTTAATCTTTACTAAAAATTATTTATTTGTTTCTAATATTTATATTGATTTGTTTATGTGATTGATCCATATAGATCCCATGGAAACCAAAATTTAGAATTTCATAAACTCCTCAATGTTCAAGTGCACTTGATCTTTATTTAGGCTTTAGTAAAAAATTATCAAATTTTTTATGTTTGGTAAAAATGTCTTCATATTTAATTTAAAATAACATCTGTTAATCTAATCATACCAATAATCTCTATTAATGTATGAAATATTTGCTGTATTTTTGGAATTAATTTTTTTTCTTAATTTTTATTATTTTTGCCACTATGGTATAAACCTTAATTAATATTATGTGTAAACAATTATCTGTGATCAGAATATCTTTAATCATAGATATATATTAAAGATGATTGCAGTCAGATTTTGCAGAAAATATATGAGCAGGATAGTAATAAGAATAAAAGTTGAGGGATCTCATTGATTGCAGTCTTAGTGAAAACAGAATGCAACAGTATGATATCAGGCATTGTAATAATTAAAACATTCACAAAAGGTAGAAAGCTATTTATATCAATATCCATGATAAACTTCATATTAAAGTGCTGGTTGTTGAGAAAAAACCAAAAGCAATATAAAGGCATCAATTTCATGTTACCTTATAGCAAATATATTACCTTTGTATTCAAGGCAAATTAGGTTTTTACTTTTACTTGCATATATTTTTAGATTTCCTAAAAAGATCAATGATTTCAGGAGGTAAAGTCTTTGATTGTTTAGTTTAACACTGGTAAAATGGTGGATTCTGTACCTTTCCTAAGTTCTAGATCACAATTCCAACTCTGTTTCTTCTGGTACGCAAACTTCTTGTAAACTCATCAAGTTTGAAAAACTATAAATAAAAACTATACTTTCAAGATAATATTTTGTTAGTAATATAATAAAATTAGAAATGTTTTTTTGCTTTTGTACAACAAAGCCTCTCCTATAACTAGTATTATTTCTCACTCTTTGACTTATTATATATTCTTTGAACTTTAAAATTGCATTATTTATTTTTGTTTATAAATTGCTCAAAATTCTGCTAATAACAGAAACAATCAATCACCATTATTTTAGAAATTGTCGTCATAGCTTTCAAGTACACATTAGACCCACAAAACATGAACAAAATTTTATCAAAAGGTTATCCATTCTTATAGAGATTGTTGTGCATTTATTAGCATAGTGGTGAACATTGGACTTTAAGGTTCAATATTCCTGATCAAAGATCATTTTATCACTTGTGTTCTGATGTCATATAATCTCTCGAATGCTAACTCATTCAATTATTATCTTTATATATATATGAATCCTGCACATATGAACATGCAATACATCGATATACTTTGTCCATGATCATGGGTTAGGGTTAGGGTTTTTTGCCCTGTATAATGTAGTACAGAGATAGGATGATAGACTGAGAGGATTGAAGCTCAACCTGTCATTTTCAATACGTAGATATCATAAGACACCACTTTTATTTATTTTAGTCTTTTTCAAGACTTGAAAACATCTGATCCATTTGGTTTCTTCCTTGTGTTCCCCAAAGCCTGTTTTAATATGCCCTCAGGTAATGAGCTTAATAAAAAAATGTCAAAGGGATTAGTGCAAGAATTATATATATCATATTCGTTGTTTTGAATGTATGTATACATATATCAATGCAAGTCTTAATTTAATTAATGGAAAATTTTAAAGGAAAACGAAAATTCTTAAAAAACTATTTGAAATTTTTAAACTAATTAAAAATTACTTTGTTGATGAAAGAAAAACTAACTATTCATTTCTGTTTGTTTTAACAATTTTCAGGGTCAATTTATTTTGAAAAAAATAAAAGATAATGTAAGAAAATATGTAGTTTTTGTCCAAAGAAATTTCTGAGAATAATTGAATTGGTTATTCTGGCACAAATAATGTAAATAATTAAATTCTCACTGTCTTATAAAAATTTGCTTACAATTCCATGAAATAAGCTGAAACAGGCTGATCAAAAACAGGAAATTTTTATACTAATATGCATTATGATTTAATCTGTTTTATATGCTTATAAAATAGCTTGCACGTCTATAATGGGCATACTGTTATGTGTATATTTATAGAGGATGAATTAATAATCTTCAGACTTGTAGGTTAATTGCAAATCTGCTAGTAGAGATGTTTATTAAAAAATATGCATATATAAAAACAGTAGCTGTATTCATGATGTTTGTGTGTGTGCGTTTGCATATATTAAAGATATGTAAGATTCTTAATAGATAAAGAAATGGCTAGTGGAATGACTTTCGGATGTGAAAATTATTTTTAATTTATTAAATAGTGTTTTAAATTAAAGATGGTTTGAACACAGACTTTTAAGCTTCCTCCAGCTACCCTCTCCATTTTATATAACCAACCAGCACTCATCAGTAGGTCCAAATTATCATCTCCCATACACACACATATATGTAATGAATGTTCAGTTTATATTAAGATAGCAAATCTTCAAACTTTAATGGACAGACTTCAATCTTTCCGTCCTGCAACTCTTCAGCCATCCATATCATTGAAAATCTGATGATGAAATGCTCGAAGCCCTTGTTGGTGGCCATATTTAATAGATGTGCTATTAGGCTTATGCAAATGGTACATAAAATCTTTGATCCCAAAATTCAACTACTTAATAAAAATTCATAATGTATTCATAATAGTACATGATTTTTTGAATATTTCATCTGTGATATTGACCATTAGATCCCTTTTTTAGATCCCTTTTTTAAATTTTTGCCCCTGACTCTAGTTTTAGAGGGGTTTTTTTTTGCACACCATAACCATTTTTTTTTTTTTAATCTGAAAGCATCTCATTGATAATTTGGTTACCTTAACAATCTCTGTTATTTATTAAATCCATCAGTGGCAGATGGGGCATTCAGCAGTACTTATAACGCAGAGATTATGAATTTAAATTACTGGTGTTCATGCTGAAATTGATTTGTTGATAATTGGTATTCTTTAATCCTATTTGATGGCTCATGCATTGGCAAAATGGGTCAAAATAGTATTTCCCATAAGATTATTTAGAATCGTAGTCAATATAGATTTTTATTAATTTCAATCAAAATTATTTCTGCTTGAATGACTGCTGTAACAAAAACAGAATATTGTTTATTAGTTAATTCATTTTTGCATTAGACGAAGACGTCTTTTGAAACCTGGCAGCACATTCAGATGGACAATGCACTGATTATTCAGAAGAAATGATTATGGAACCTACATCTTGCCTTTGAATATTCAATCTTTATTCAGAAAATATTCAAATGCAAATTTTGCAGAACATTTATTTCATTATGATTTAAAGTATACATTTTGCTAAATAAGCTGCATAATATGTAAATCTCATTGTAATTTTGTATTTTTGCTTATCTCTTTTTCTTTGTTTGCTTTTACCATCTGTAATTAAATAATAAATTAATTATAGATCTATATGACGTAGTAGATTGAACATCTTCATTTGAAATCTCAAGAGTTCTTTATCTTTGATAGGTTTATAAATTTACGTATTTACTTTGGATTGAACAATTTCAAATAGCCTTAAACAGGTAATGTAATTCTGGTAGACATTGATAAAATTTTCTTTTTTATTATAAATGATTATAAAAAGTAAATGTGAATATATATATAAAAAAAAACAATTTTGTTTGAAATAATCTTTTCTAATATTGATATTTTTATATCATTATTTTACCAGTTCTTTAAAACAGCAGCATCTATGTCTTTCGCCCTAATCTTAACTATTTGAGCACACATTTTTTTATTATTTTTTTGTGACTTTGTTGCAGCAAATATATCTCACTTTCCAGGAATTTCTTTCCCTACAAAGAACTCTCAACAATATCTGTTCATTGGTAGGATATTTCTTGAATATGATCACAATTTTAATTACTAAACTTGTGATATTCATCTATTGTCTAGTCTATATTAAGAGAGATCTTCTATCTTTCTATGAATAACATCATCTAACCTATCATATGCTTCAAGGATTACTTATCTTCATTTTATTTTAGAGCCATCTATTGTAAGCTTGAATAATCAACAGACACCAGATAGTATAAAGCTACCATCTCCAGATCATTTAGTTTTTGGCTTTTGCTTATGTCAGTGAAGACTACGTTTCACATCTGAAACTAATGCTAATAAGTTAACTGGATTTGAAACCTTAAGTTTTTTAAAATTTCAGAATATTGGCTAGATTAGTCTAAAGAAATAAAAAGCGATTGCTAGACTAGCAGAACTATATTCAGGTTTGAATCTAGTCTTCACTGACAATAACGAGCGAGAGACTTATTAGTCTGGATATGGAGGTTTTATAGCTCTATACCCATCGAGTATTCATTGAATACTGAAACTTATGCTATACTAGAGAAAAAATAAATTGCTCATGTAGAAAATCTATTTCTTTGTTGTTGCTGATATTGTATATTTATGGAGTTGGAGGTTATGTTATTGCATCAGTACAGTTGTCATTGACATTTCAGATGCTACTCGATGACTGAAATCTTTTTTGAATTCTCAACTCTTAATTTGAGTGATAATAATTTTAAACCCAAGATTAATATATTTTTATATTTACTATTGATCTTAAGTTAAGGATTATTACTCTCTATCAAGAACAACAATTACTTAATGTATCATAGAATCATTTCTTGTAAGCTTGAGAAGTCAGTAGTCACTATATGGCAGAACTATATCTATATTTCCAGACTTGAATGAGTTGTAGGATTTTCCAAATTAACTATCAACCTTCTTTAGTTCTTATATTCATCATCTGTAATTTTTGAAAGGTAATGGCACCATATAAAGGATTCCATTTTGTCTTCCTTCATACTTGATGATTTTGGATTTTATGTAATATCTCAGTGACTTAACTAATCTGATCTTTCCATACATTTGAATGTATTATGTGGATGGTGACCTTCCACTTTTCCTTCAGTGATAAGTTTTTCTATTATATTGATTGTCCTCATCATCTCTTTTAATTATGCCAGTACAAATTAATCATCTTTTTCACAAACGGTTAGTAACTATATAGAATTTTATATTAATTTTAGGCAGCATTCACGCTTTGGCAAGCATAATATATACTAAACAAAGCAGCATATAACTTTCTTAGGATAAATAGTATCAATTCATACTTCATGCTCTAGTCTATAATCTTCTTTTGTAAATTTGAATGAATAAGATTCTATATTACAGACAAGTTTTTGGATATTGACCATCTTTATTAAATTGAGATTACGAAATAGAATTATTGACCTAATATCAGATCTATATAACTATATAAGCAACTTGGTTTGGGTTAAAATCATGGAGTATATTTGAATCTCAGCTTGGATTGTATTTATACAAATTAAGTAATTGCTGGATGTGATAATATAAATCCTGTTTTCATTATAGATAGTCAATAGGCAGAAATTAATCTACGAATCTAATTGTCATTCTTTCCATTGCTGTTCCTAATGCAAATGTTTAAACAGAAAATTTTTTCTAATGTGGTATAATTATTACTCTTGTTAAAATTAAATGTTATATTATAACTAATGATTTAAGGGAGGGGGGGGATATTTTCCCTACTATGTTATTATTGCTCTGACATATCTTATTTGGATACTGTTGTCTTTTATAAATACATTATGTTGTACAAAGATTTTTTATGAGATATTTTTCCATAAATAGTGCAAAAGATGCTCAGATGAAATAATATCAGTCTCGAATAATGAGGTTTTAGTATACCGTGTAACTTAAGCTTCCACAAGTGATGAATTGAATATCCAATCATTTTCATTGTTTTAATGCTTTTAGGGTAAGTGTATTGCTTATGTGAATCTAACATTAAAGCCAACAATATATAATTCAAGGATAAACAATTTTTAATAATGTTATTTATGTCAAAGAATATTTTATTTATATACAGGATTGATATATATGGACTTATTCAATTTTGTTAAAAGCATTGCCTTGTTAGCTTCAGATGAATGAAAATATATACTCATTGGGTTAGCCTACATAATTGTTTTTGTTATATGCTTTACAACAATGTTTAATTTGTTAATTGCTATTTTTGCACAATTTGTTACTGAGTTATTGTCTGTAATGAAATAGTTATCACAGTGTTTCTTTTTTCTTTTTAAATAATAATTGTACTAATGCAATTATGTTTATTAAATTACAAGTGTCATTTTTTTCAAATGACAAATATATAGCTTAGATGTTAATTTTAACTGACAAAATACATTTTGACATTCTTATAGAAATTTTAAATTTCATTTTTTTTTCTGCACATATAAACTTTGAACTTTTGTTTATATGCATGCATACCATGTAGCTATTATACATTAAATCTTCACTTTTTCAAAAAAAAAAAAAAACATTACAAAAGAGAAACCTCCTTCCATGATATTTTTGATTAAATCATTTATTTCAGGCCACCTAGGCATTTGCTGTGTATATCTGAACAAATTTATGGTTATTAAATTGCAAATATTATTTTTTCAAATGATAAATGTTTAGTCTAGTTATTAATATTATTGGTACTTGAATTGAATGTTTCAATTGCAACACTTTATGGTGGCAGGGTTACAGTTATCTGTGGGGTTTTTTTTTTTGGGGGGGGGTGTTTTCATGTAAAAGTGGTTGGAGATTTAATTAATGTTAATTGCAATTACACAATATATTTTATTATAGACTTTAGTTACTTATAGATATAGTTTTTTTAATCTTTATTAGTAAAGTTTCACATAATTGAGTACAATTTTTCAATATATATGTACAAATCCAAAGTCGTGTAATAACTTTGACAGAATTTTGGGAGGACTACAATAACCAATATGGTATTTAGAATACTGGTTCATTCTTAAATAATGGCAAAAAATTTATGTATCTTTTACCCCATTTTATAGTGTTGAAAGTGCAAATTAATAACATTTCAGAAAGCATATGCAACTTGAATGTAATTTTGGGTTTCAGCATTTGTGTTCTACAAATATGCCCTAATATATTGAGTTTCTTTCAGAAGAGCTTGTTGAAATGTCTGAAATTGACTACAAGTGAACACAATAATTGATCTCTCATCATACTTTATAAAATTGAATGTAATTTCTACAGTTTTTTTTATTTTTTATAAATGACTCTTAACGGCAAATAAATGAAGTTTTTGAGCTAAACATGCTATAGAAAATGATGTTTGCTGCCATGGAGATATATATATTGAAAAGAAAGAAATATATAAAATTTACAGTATTACAAAGAAATGTATAGTATTGATTAGCTTTATATAAAGTTGATCAATATTATATATTTTTTTTAAAAAGACAACATTGTGGACAATTTAAAGCTTGAAAATTGACCATCTGTGAAATGAAAAAAGAAATGTATATAAATTTTATGACTGAACTTTTTTTTTAAGAACAATAGAAATTTTATATTTTATTGATAAAAATTTTTCAAAGTTACATGATATAAGATATTTTATAATTTTTGTCATTTTTGATATATTCCATTATATATAATATAAACTTAGCATTATATATAATATAAATTCCCTGATTATACTGTAATAATTTTGTGAGTCAGTATTAAAGCTAAAATTTTATAAATCCTATTAATTGAATTTTGAAATATGTTTTTAATATTGAGCATCTTTTTCAAAAATCAAATGTTCACTAAATATATCATAGGAAATAAAGTAATTTGAACTTATACATATTCTAAACTGTACTTAATTGAATATTTTTGAATTTGTACTAATAGCCAACCATGCTTTTTTGTACTCTTTATTATCTATAATAAACTGATTAAGGTGTTTTCACCAATTTGGGACTTTCTCAGTACATGTTTAAGCATGCTTGCCAAAATTTACAGATAATATTTATTGAATTACTGACATGCTGAGCAGTTTTTTAGTAGGGGAAAATTAATTATTACAGAATTTTATTGACATAATTTTAAAAATTAGTGTAGAATTTTACAAGGATGAATTGTCCTAAATTTTTGAATGAGATTTTTGATGCTGTATAATAGATGGACAATTGAAATCTTAAACCGGATTCCAAGAGATTGTAAAAGACCCAGAAAGAGACCACATGTGAGATGGATGGATGAAATAAGAAAGGGTGCAGGGGTGATGTGGAGAAGAGAAGCTGAAGATCGAAGAAGATGGATTGAACTTGGAGAGACCTTCATACTGCAGTGGATAGATAATGGTTGATGACGATGATGATGATATTAGATGCTAAATGCTTTATATCAAAATCACATTTTGTCCTCTTTATAGTACACATGCCAATCTAGATTTATCTTTTATTCTATTTTTGAATTTGTCTTTTATGAAATTATTTTCTGAAAATAAAGATTCACATGCACAAGTAGAAGAAAAAAAAAATATAGCTATTGCTTGTGTTTTTAAACAACTAAAGGTTCTGGGAATGGCATTCCAAGTTTTTAATCTTTACTCTTCAACATTTCTTTTATTACACCCAAGAACTGATCATTTTCAATCGCTTCCAAGTCATTTCTAATCAACAAACTTTTGTTTTCATATAGAATTAGATTGAAAATCGATTAATTGCAATTCTGTATCATTCAAATTCAACCACTCATGAATTTTCAAAATTGAATGATCTGCTGATGTTGTGTCTGGATATAAAATAAATCCTTGATGTTCTTTAAAATTTCCCAAGCTGATCATCAACTGAATTACAGTAGAAAACTCTTTTATCAATTTATCTTCATTTGGGTTCTCATGAGATTCTATATTTACAATTTGGAGGGGGGGGAGGGGGAATATTTATAGGTATTTGAAATAACATCACAAAATTTTCTAATTTAGCTTCAAATGCTTTGATTAAATCAAACATGACGCTGACTGTTTTATTAACACCTTACTGTTTAATGCAATACAAATCAATAAAAAACATTACTTTCAAAAGCCATTACACATCTATTAATTGGCTATGTTATTCAATGATATCCTATTATATATAAAAATTTAATTTCCTCTAAACATTAATCAAATCTTTGAAACTTTTCCATGACTTAATCATTGAACATTATTATACATAAGTAAATCAATGTATGGTAAGTTTCAATTCCAGAAATTTTCATTTATTTAAAGCATGTGCATTTATAAAATTGATTAATTTTATTACAGAGCTCATAAATCTTTTTCAGTATCTTGAAAATAGTCTTGGCACATAATACCTGCTGATGTATAATGCAGTGAAAACCCAGAATTGCATTCAGTAAATATGCTTGGTAATAAAATTGACAAAACCATTTTCCCATTTGATTGTACTACAAATATTATCAATTGTTACTGATATAATTTTGGAAAGATATATATTTTCAGCAAATACACCCATAACTGCATTGCAAATATCTAACCCTTTTGTTGCCAATATTAATGATAATAAATTGATTAATTCTTCCTTGATATTATTCTCAACACAATAGCAAACAAAAATAGGTTAACGAGCTATTCCAGTTATGTCAGTAGTCTCATCAAAATAAAGAGAAATGAAACTAGATTTTATATCTATTTTTTTTCTGATGGATTATATTTTTAGCCATTTTCAAGATTCAATCTTTTACTGTCTTTCTAGCCAAAGATATACGGTTTATTCTTTGAATATCTTTTTCTTTGCTTTCAAAATTTTAAAAAGAACCAGTACATATTTTAATCATGCTTTTAAATATTCACCATTGTCAAAAAGTTTCTTGTGTTTGGCAATTAGATCTGAGGCAGTATAACTAGTAGCAGTTATATTTGATTAAATGCTGATATTTTAATTAAAGGTGTTAGCTGAGTATTTCTATTTTTAGTGGACCGAACAGCAAATTTTTTTTTGTTCTTTATTTTATCAAGAAGAGATTTATGGTTTGTTTTATAATGCCTACTATTGATGTATTATTAATCACAGTATATTCTTTTGTGGTATCAACTTTGGAATACTCTGCTGTTTGATTTTGATAATTTTTTTTTTTTTTTACTTACAATGGCTGTATTAAGTATAACAGCCATAAATTTTTCTAAAAAAAAATATTGAGAAAAATCTATTTGCAAAAAATAATTTTTAAAATCCATTATATATATATATTATTACTTTAAAATATATCAATATTGAAGCATCTGTTTCTGTATTGTGTTCAGTACACTTATACCAAATAATGCATTTATCACATTTTTTATACACTGTTGGCATGCTATACGGTGTATGCTAGTCACCAATATACATAAATGAATGCATGGCTAGAGGTGGAAAGAAAGACATGTACCTGCTATGTAACAGAATGTGTTATTGTGAGGAAAATAAATTTTTGATAATATCTCTCACATAAAACAACATTTTATAATAAATATTAATAAATAACTTTAATAAAAATAGGCTAATATAGACATGTTAACAAAATTTTCTTACCTTCTCTGGTATGTATGCCAGAGGTTTGCTGCAGTGGATATAAGGTATTGTTATGCCTATAAGCCTATGCATATATAATTTGCTAGTTTTTTCTTTTAGTATTTACATATTAATTACTTTTAATAATTAATTAATAATATATATATTTTTAAGACAAACAAAAACAACCTACTTAATTAGAAATTTCATAGTTAAATGAAAATATTTTATTTACAAATAATTAATTATTGTAAATGTATGCAATTAATTTTAATAGTTGTCTTTAGATAGATTATTTAAAATAAATCCGTAAGGAGTAAGATGATTTGGGGAGTTTTATGCTGGTATTTTTTAATGATGTACAATGAGTAAATTTTGTTAAATCCATAAAGTCGGATACGTTAGGAAAAATAAATGAAAGTATCCTGTTAGGAATTTCATTTTCCAGGTTTGAGCAGCTCAGTTCATAATTTAATTCAAAGCTCTTAGACTTAAGAATTCATATTAAAATTGTACATGGAATGTTATAACTATGAATAAAGCAGAAAAGATGAAGAATCTTTTATTAGAAATGAAAAAAATATGAAGTATTATGTTTATATGAAGGAATGTGAGTTATGAAGGGAGAAATGAAGAAGATATTAATTAAAAGTAGTTATTGTTTTGTAATCTTATAAATGATAAAGTTGTTGTTTAAGGTTGAAAGTTATTCTGAGGAACCTAGTGATTTATATAAGTGCACATGCTAACTTGGAAAAACATTAATTAAATAGACTTCATTATCAAGAAATTGAAAAATAGTTGGAAAATGGATGTAAAAATAGTTGTTGATTATAATGGGGATTCAAACATTATGGTAGGTCTGGAAATGTAAGATTATATGGGATTATGGATTAGTGAAAAGATGTATTTATAACATGAGTAAAAGATTAGACATGTTAACATCTGAAGATCAAGTAAATTGAGCAGTTGAAATGATGAGAATTATTATTGGGAAATATAAAAAAAGAATAAAGTTGCTTTTTTTTTTATTGATCTTGAAATGATATTTGATAGATTAAATTTGATAACTTTATTAGATATTTTGAAGAAAGGTAAAATTGATTTCTCAAGTAATTTGTATATGAATTACTGGACAAAAATGTTATCTCCTGTTTTGTTTAGTATTTATTTAGATAAATTTCTAAATGAAAATTATTTTGATGAGGATGTAGGTTGTATTGTTTTTTTTTTATATATGTCAAAGCGTTGACTGGGAAGTGAACCCAGGCCAGCTGCTTGGAAGGCAGCTATGCTTACCGCTAGGCCACCAACGCTTGACAAAGTTGTATTGTTGAAACAGAAAATATGCCAGATGGCAGAGGACAGCTTGATGATAATGATGACAATAGTGATAATGATTTTGGAGATAAAAATGAAATAAACAAAGCTACCTTGACATTAGATGGATATCTTTCAGGCTTGATTCAAAAGAAACATATCTCATTCTGTACCTGAAACAGAAATGGTTTCTCTCTTTGCTTGTGGTATGAAAGCACTTGCAAGATCCAAATCAATGATTCTTTATATGAAATCATCTGGAATTTGAAGGTCATAGTCCTTGTTAATATTCTAAATCTTGATGTTCAGTATGCATCTGATCTGTGTAAGCATCATTAAGCATCAAATTCAAATTATCTAAATTATCAAGTTGATTACACAACTAGTGGATACCATCATCTCAAGCAAGAATGATTAATTCCATAGTAGATCTTTTCTCATAATTTTAAGATCTTGAAAGTGATTACATTCCATAATAGATCTCTTCTCATAATTCTAAGATTTATCATTTAATATTTGAAATATAACAGATACAGATTAAGTAGCAATTTTTTCATTGCTAGAATACAATAGTTCTGTCAAAGATGCAATAGCTCCTTATTCAATCATTTTTGCACCTGTATGTGAATGTTGTTTTGATGAGTATGAAGTTACATTGGAAATAGGAAAGTTCACTGCATCAGTTTTGCTGATGATTCAGTAATGAACACTAAAAATTGTTAAATGAAATTAATGAATTTCTTATTAAAGTTCGTTACATTTAAGTTTAAAGAAATTATTGCAGATAAATGTGAAGATAAAAAATAAACAGACAAAAAGCGTTAGATAAATATTCTTTTAATTAATAAGGATAGGGAAATATTTTTACAGCCCATTTAAGAAAAGGTTTTTAAAGATTTTCTTTAGAGTTTAACTTTAAACAAAGCAGAGACTTGAATCATTTGATAAAGGTAGGACAAAAAGATTGGAGATTTTTAAAATATGGATTTGGAGAAAAACAGAAAATAAGATCAGAAAGTAAAAATGTTTTAATAGATTAATTGAAAATTATTTATTTAGACATTTATGAAGCAGGAGAGAACTCTTATTGGGTAAATTATGCATTGATGTAGAGGAATTATGAATATATCAAATCTATAGAAGATTAGAGAAACAGATGTAGAGAAAGAAAAAGTTGATTGCTCTATAGATCTAGAATTATAATGTGATATAACACATAATGCAAGCATCTGGTTACTACATATACATTAAAGTTCTTGATTTTGGAAAGTAATGATGAATTTTTTATGCGAAGCATTGAAAATCCTCGAGATTTGCACTGTGATTTTAAATTTAGAAATTATTATGATATTGGATTGTTAACAGTTGTATTCATCATATGGATTGTGCTTCTAGTTTTATCATTTGATTTTTATCAATAGTTAAGGACCTCGTGGATTAAGGCTTCTAGTTTTTTATAAGTTCTCTGGAAGCTGAAACATGATGGACAAAACTAAAGTTTCCAAAGAGTTCAACTGTGATTTGAACATTGGATTGGGGCTACTGTGTCACTCATCTTTGCGGTCTTGAGGACTGAGTCTGTTGCTTGAAGAGCTCCCAGGGCTTGCTTCCTGGTCTTGGAGGGGGGCTGGAATGTGGGTATATTGGGTTCTAGTATGGGCTTCAGATGAGAGTCTGGAACTTGGGAAGATTCCTGGGGCCTGAACTCTGGTTCTTACGGGGGGCTGGGATGTGAAGTGCTATGGGGATTAGTACGGGTTTCATCTTTCTCATCTTCAGCAGTGGAGATGATGTGATGCATTGTGTTTTTAGTCTCTTTGTTCTCTATATGATTCATAGGTTGGTTATTAGACTATGTGATAATCTGTAGATGGCATATGATATAAGCATGTGAGATTTACATTTTTGATTAGTGCTGCAGCATTGCTTGTCTTGGCTGTGAAGATGAGAGGATCTCATGCTTGGGTGACTCAGGCCAGAGATTTCTACTATGGTTTAAACTTCAAATCGGGACTGCTGTATCACTCATCTCTCCTATCTGGATGGCAGGTTCTGGTGCTTGGAAGGTCTCACAAGCCTGGGTTTTGGAGGGAATCTGGATGCTGTGGGGATTAATAAGGGCATTGGATGAGAGAGTCTGAGCTTTGGAAATACTCCAAGGCCTGGTTCCTAGTTTTTAGGAGGGGGCTGGGACATGGGTGCTGCAGGGATTAGTATGGGTTTTCACTTTCTCATCTGGATGGTGGGGATAATATGATTCTTGGTAGCTGTGATCTACCTAGTTGCCATTAAGGCCAGAGGTTACTTAGTAAACTATGAGAGAAGCTATGAATGACAAGATATATGCATATACAATTCAAGGTTTTTCTGTTCACTTGGTAAATCAAGTTCTGCATTGTAAATCATAGTTTGAATCTTGTATATAACTACATATAACATGTAAATTCAAAGATTAATATTATGTTAATAAATCACATTTTGAGAAAAAAAAAAAAGTTGATTGATCTGGAAGAAGAAACTACTTATATTTGAATAGGGAGTTTCAGTTTTTGAGTTTGCCCCTCCATCATTGCATCAAATCACATAGGGCATCATAAATTATATTTGATTATGAAATTATATAATCATTAACAATATCTTATGTGCTTATCCACATTTCAAGAACAGTTATTTTCACTGTATTCTAGATATCTCTACTGTTAGCTTGAGTAATCAGTGGGTACCAAATGGTTTAGTGCTATAATATGTGAAAGTGATGGTACTATAGTTCTATACCATCTGCTGGCCTTTGATTTACTTAAACTTGCTGATTCTAGATTAAAATTGTCTAATCAATAGGAATTTTAAATACAGTATGTTCATTATAGTTCCTGTTGTCCTTTTATTCTGAAATGAAAATTAGGAATGGAATACTTTTATGTATTATTTGTCTGTTTAGCTAGATATAATTTTTAACCTAGAAAAAAAAGAGACAAAAATAAAAAAAAATCAAATGATGATATTATGTAATAAGTTTTTTTTAAATGATGTGTTTTCATTTGTATAATGTTTTAAATTATGAATAATTCTTAGTAATCTTTGAGAACTTGTGTAATTTTTAAAACGAACCTTCCATGTAATGCAATCCTTGTAAGATTTAAGGTAATATTGTATTCAAAATATGTATTGTAGAATGTTTTGATTAGATAAATCCAAATCCCAAAAGCATTAAGCAAGATCCAAGTTTGAATATCAGATACAAATTTTACTTGAGTCAGTTTAATATATTGTACAGGCTTAAACCTGCATTTATATATGTAAGATATTCGGGATTCGAACTCAGACTTTCACACGACCCACTACTCTCAGCGCTTAGAATCAATACAAAAGTTCAATCACAGGGTGAATAATGAAAAATATATACATATGGTGACATATAAAGTAAAAATGGAAAAAAATAAGAGTAATGAATAAAAATATCGTCGGAGTGTGCTATATCGAATTACTATGGTCAGTATTTAATGAAGTAGAATATTTTACACTCACTATATAAGTTTAGTAAGAATAAGGAAGTCGTCCATTGTGAGAAGTTCATAATGATGTGCAGCATTTTATTTTAAATGAAAATCAGAATTTTAATCTAGGAATTGTGTGCATGTGTGTGTGGGTGTGCTGTAGAATTGATTTAAGTGTAATTTTATAACAAGCAAAATTATGTGGCCAATTATATTTGTTAGTTTAATTCCTGAAAATCGGGGAGAATTATAATTGCTAGTTTTATATCATTTTAAAATATGTGAAAAAGTTGGTTGGAAATGTAATATAGGTATGTGGCTTTTAAAATTAAAAAGATAAAATTATGTTTTCAAGTTAGAGTATCAGACAGAAACCTTTCAAATCTGTGATATTTTTTTTTTTGTTTTATAATTAAAATAAAAATGAAAAATAACTAAAGGTAATTAAAATAAATTATTAATTTAATTAATTGGTTTTAAAAATAATAAAACGGTTAAAAAAAATCAAATTAAAAGATTATTGCATCTTGAAATGAGCAGCTGAGCAATCAGAAGCATGGACTTTTGAGTTATGAAAAATATTTTGGGTCAATCATTGGAAGGGAGACAATGATAGGCTATATAAAGAGCGACATTGGTTGAAAAGTTTTCAGTGAGCTGAAGCAAACCACAGAGATTAATAGAAGGAATCAGATATCTGATCAAGCTACAGTAATCAGGTGTCTATCAAAATAAGAAGCATCAAATGAATAGTAATTTGTATATAATACAATCTTAAAGCAAGATAGTAATATTTCTGTGTGGGGCTGGTTTCTATCTGCTTTTAACACCTTGTAGAGGACCGTATTCTTAAACAGATTACCAGAGACATGTCAAAAAGATGTATAATCTCCAAGATGCATCTTTTTCTCATGTTAGATCATATATTTATGATTGCACCCCTCCACAAGGTGTTAAAAGTGGATAGAAACCAGTCCCTATCTTGCGCAAGAGTATTTGCGTCAAAGTTGTGAGGGCAACAAGTTTAACATTCATCAGTTAACTGTAAATTAAATTAAATCATTTATCAATTAACTGTAATAAATGGTTATACATATATACTGAATAGTAATAGTACTTTTTAGTGCTAAATCTACCTGGCTAAATAAGGAATGTATATATTAAACTAATTTGCAAAATAATGTGCTGATTGTTCAACCAAAGTATATTTTTCATTGCTGTTTTCATGTTGCTTGCTCCTCAGAATTGAAGAAATACAATGCTTTTTAATCCAGAAGATTATGCCTTAAATAAAATAGAATTGCCTGGAACATCTATATCAAGAGTTTGCCTACTTTGCTGATAATAAAACTATTGATTCAATATTGCAGAATTACCCAGCCAAAAAAAAATTGGAAATAATCTACAAAAAAGAAGTAAATTGTAGCCACTGACTGACCTAGATTCTAAAGCCAATTTTTAAATTAACAGAATAAAATCATGATATCATTATCGTTCTGCTGTGCAGCTATAATGTAAGATATATACTTAAACCACTAAACATCACATGATCACCATTTCTTATGCTTGCTCATAACTATATGGAGAGCTTTGCCTGTTTTAAGATATATACTTCAAATAAGGTATCATATTATAAAGTTATAATCATTTCAAAATCCTGGGTAAGAAATTTCTTATTTTATTTCGGATCTAAATATTTTATTTTGGATATGAATCAATTATTTTTCTACTATTGTAAAATTTCTTTGCATATTGTATATATATATATGTTTATTGAGTATATTAATTAGTATGGTAAAATGAACAAAATTCTTTTTTTGACTTATTCAGTCCTATATTAAGAGGGTATAGGGTATAAGTTACTGCACTAACGTGAATGTGCGAAATGCAGGATTGGGACTTTCCCTTGCGGTTAATCTATTTTAAAAGATTTCGCCATTCATTCATTTTAAATATCTTTATGTATTGCTATGTGTATTATTTATTAACTTGTCATTCAATAAACCTTACTATTGTTATGTAAAATAAAGTAATCTGTAGCCATTCATAGTTAAAAAGTTTCATTCCCTATACTCATTAATTACAAGCGATCATCATCATCTGGGATCATGCCCAAAGTTAAGCTATGTTCAGAAATATAAACAGGAAGGAGTTAGGAATTACAGTTAAGGATAGTCATATTCATCATCATCAGTAGCTCTTTCGCAAAATAGCACTCAGATGGACATATTAAATCAAACAACCTATGTAAGTGATCCTTAAAGCAATTATAGGAAGATAGCTTCCAAGTTGATCATCAGGAAATATAATCAGTACTTATAGAGTAGGCCTTTTCTAGAATTTTTAGAAATCTAGATATTTTGTTTGGTCATCATCAGTGACCTTAAAAAGTCATTAGTAGTTAATTGTATATTCGAATTTAAGATTATTTATAGGGTAGGTAAGCAGCCTATGTATACTTCATATTATCTTTTTACAATACAAATGGTTTTATTAGCTTGCACCTATTTTTGCCCAATTCTATATTTTAATTTAAAAATAAATAAATCAAGAAACAGTAAAGGATGTTTTAGATGGGATATTTTCATGTGAATTAATTTTATCTGATATAATTAATCATGTTGGTAGAATTTAATTATTTACTTGATTGACTTATCGATTTCTTTTTCTAGTTGTAATTATTTTCATTTTAGATGTAAATGAAATGTATACAAACGTTTGGTGTTTGTGAGATATGCAAATGATAGAAATAGAGTAGATTCTATTAAACAAAACTGCACAATTCATGTTTGATTTTAATTAGAACAGTACTGTTTTTTATTTAATTACGCTAATTACATTTCTTTCAATCAAGTGCTGAAATCATTTTAAGTTTTTTTAGTCTGTCAATTAGAAAGCTCCTTTGCAAGAGTATTACTGCTATACTATAGACACATTCGAAGTAAAATATTTTGCAGGCATTAAAAAAAGAAATACAAATGGTTTATTATATATATTCGTGCATATTTGTCAATACTGTATTTTATTTTCTATACGCATGCACACTGGGTGAACCATATTCTTGTAACATATTTGATGATTTTAAAAAGTATTGAAGTAAGCAAGTGATAAAATAAACAATTTATTGGTTATAATTTGTCTTTACACAATTTATATTAATATATTTATCTACAGAATAGTTATATTGGATATAAATAGAGTAAAATCACAGTCTATCTTGGCCTATTTCAGAAGCTTTTTCTAACAGTATTCCAAAAAGAAACCATGACATTTTTTTTTACCTAATTGGCTTACCAAATATCAGGTTTTTGCTTTACACTTCAACTGAGAATATGAAGATATCCATATCATCATCATCATCAGCAGGCAGCCACTCATAAGTATGGTCAATACATTTCCAAGGGAAAAAAAACAATCTGAAAATGAGTTTTGGTATGACTTTGCAAACCAATTCTGTGAAACACAATATATCCATGTATAGAACATGTTAATCCATTTTCTGTTTATTTGATATTTTGCAAATATGTCTTTTAACTTTTATTTGCAAGGATGTCTTTAACTTTTGAAATATTTCAATACGATATCTTATTGTAATTCTAATATATTCTGCTTTTTTCCCCACATCTTTTCAATAAAAACTATCATTATTGCATTTTTTAGAATGTCTTTGAAATAATCTTTGTAATGTAAATAAGATCTATCGCTTCCACAAAAATTCTACCCTAATTCATTGTTAAACACCCTTTCTGGAAGTCTTGTATTGTTCATTTGTTTTACATATCCAGTCTAATGAAGTTATGATTTGACAATAATAGATTCTATACTACCACATCCAACAAGTTGAAGAACTTATTAATTGGGTTTATAATCTTGCCATTATATTTTTAAACTTATCCAAAGCATCTTTAAATGAAACTTCTCTAATGATTTTATCTTGTGCTGATAAGCTGTCTAAATCTCACTTCTGAAAAATGAATAAATTCCATGGGATAGAAGTCTATGCTATATGTTCATAGTCTCAAATTGATAACCAACCAAGTTAAAAGTTTCTGTGGATTTTTCTTTCATCATTGGTTGATAAAGAATTTCAGTTTTTTGGAATACTAATTATTAAACCAAAGTATTTAGCTGTTGAGTAGTTTTCGGTTATGTGTACTGTGGCTACCAGGTGACACTGCAGAAACACCAAGAAGCCTGTAAGTGATAAATTTCTATGCAAACCATTAAGCATATTGTGTAAATCATCTTTTGAACTAGAAAAAGTAGTGCAATTATAGATACACTGTGATTACTGAATGTAAGAAGGTGAAGTTCTTGTTTTCGCTTTCAATCAATTCAAATTAAAAATTCCACCATCAAATCTATATTACATCTCAATTCCTTATCCATATTGGAACAAGGACATATTTTTGATTAATACTATTTTCATTTTTTATACTTTATATTTTTCATCTGTAGTAATAACATTTCCTATGGGTTTTATAAGAGAGATAGACTCCATCTACATTATAATGATTATCTCAAAGACATACTAAAGAAGGGCAATGTCAATTGTTTCCATTGGGAAGGGGATGGCAGAGAGTGAAATATATTGGAGATCTACAATTTGTTGAAGTATTTTTCTTAAAAACTTTTCTGCTGAGGAAACTAAAAAACAATATCTGTAAACTATCAAATAAGCAGAAAAATGGACTAGAATGTTATATATGTGGATGTATTTGTAGTTCACATATTGTTTTGTATAGTCATTGCAAAATTCATTTTTACATTGGTGTTTTTCTCTCTCTCTCTTTTTGGAGTTGGACTGGCCATACTCATTTTTGAGCAACTGTTTATTACTATTAATTAATAGTCTTTATCTCATTTTATTATGCAGAAACTGTATAATACTATTACACTTTTGATGGAATTAGACTTATTCGATTAGTAAAAGTATTATTCCAATACTTTACTTGCATTTTCCTGACAACAAAAACTATGTTTTTTTACTAATCTTAAAATTGGATTACTGGTTGAATTTCCTACAGTCAGATATCTGAAAGAAAAATACTAAAATCATGTGGAATCTGAAAAATGTACCAATTTTTATTTTGCCTAAAGTGAATCTCAGGTGATGAATATATCAGATGGATATTTTAAAATTCATATTAAATAACCAGCATTTATTTTCTGTATTCTTCTATATTATGGATCACCTATGGAAAATATTTTTAAGAAACAGGACATTTTGCATATTAGTCCATTCAACATGGATTAGTAAGAATCACAACCAAAAATGCACCCCTTTTTTACATATCTATTGCAAAGATTTTGTTCATACATTTTTATTCTTATTGTACTTTTGCTTTTAATATATTTTGTTTATTTTGTTAGAAAAAATATATAATTAATTACAAGACCTCCCAAAAAGACATTTTTTTTCAATTTTATCTAATAATAATAATAATCATAAATTTGTGCAAAATTTGAGTTAGAAACATAAAAATATTTATTTTATTTTTTTGCAATATATAATATATAATCATTTTAAAAATGCAGTGAGTTTTTGTAAGGTAGTCTCACTGTATACTGAAAGTAGTCCAGAAATTCCTACCCTCAGTTATCATGAATAGTTTGAGAACATTCTGCACTTTATTTAAATACATTTTAGCAAAAAAATGTCTGACAACTTTTGTGATGCAAGTTTCAACCATATACAGATTTTTTATAGTCTTACATCTTAAAGTGTTTTTGTAAAAAGAAAGTAAAGTACAATTATGAAAAAAAAAAAAAACAGAAAGAGCTATGAAAATACCAAAACACAATTTTGACTTACTCCATGAAAAAAAAGGTCGAATGCTTTATTGTCGGAAGGTTATAAAAAATTCAAACTCTGAAAATAACAGAGATGGGCTACGATTCAGAGTCTGCCATTTAAATCTCTCGGAACATAATTCCACTGAGAAAATTAGTCAGTCTTGGATTTCATTATATAAGAAAGCAATTTTATTTCCAGAAACAATTATTTTATGGCATCAGTGAGATAATATTTATTGCAATTTAGTAGTAATATTTTATGTTTTTACTAGAAATTTGAGCCTCCACAAATGATTAAGTAAAGATAGACATTTTTTTTGCATAATCTCATCTCAATCTTGGATTTATTTTTATTTTTTGAGAGTAAAGAAATTAAAATCCGAAATCATTTTTTTACTTTCAGAGGAAAGTATAAATCGCATCGCTTGCCGTGTATGTTTAATAAATTATACTTTATGGATCAGAAACTTGGACATGAACAAAGATTAAACATTTACTTTGAAGAATTTGAAGTGTAGTATTATTGTAAAATGGATGGATAAAATGGATACAGAGAAATTAAGAAGAGAAAGCTGTCTTGATGAGGGCACAGTTTACACCATTTTAATCCTTCAAAAAATGTTCTCGAGATCAGAAAATAGAATAGGGAAGTGAGAGGAAAACCAAGACATTCTTAACTTTGTGCAAATATGCTGAGATGCATTAATGGATTCTTTTGCAGAATTCAAGAGAAAGACCAAAGATCATCAGCATTGGAGTAATATATTGTGACTTCTTCAAAGATATTTGAAAACTAAATTATTGGTGATGATGATGACAACCCATCTGTTTCATGCATATCCACATTTTTGGAAAGAAGCGGCAGTTTTTGAGAAATAATCAATGGAAAATGATGTAATACATTAGTTCCGTAGACTTTTGTTTTATATTACATTTTTACTATAATCATTATTATAGAGTTCTTATTTATTTCCATAGTGATTAACAATTAATGCTAAACTCTTTTTAAATACCAAAGTATTACAACAATTCGTATTAAGATGATAACAATTTTTAGGCTTTTTCCATAGAATATTTAACAACAACATAACTTTTATGATCATAACAGAATCATTTTGGGTTTTTTCCCTAATTACAGTAATAATTGATACATTGTCATTTATTACTCTGTAGAGTAATTTATTCAGTTGATTTATCTTTTATTATATTTATGCTAGTATAGATTCCTATGAATTACATGATATTGCATAGAACACATTTGGCATTAGCACATATTGGATATGAATAAGCTTAACTGAGTTGTTTACCAAGTTTGTTTTTTATCAAAAAAGAATCAAGTATATGCACATATTCATTATCTTTATAAGTGATTCAACTATATCATATGGCATTTTTATAATGTTATATTATTCCAAAAAAGCCTTTGCAGAAAATGTCCTATATACTATAGAGTATTAAGTATGTAATACTATTTATACTCTTTCATTAATCACTTTATACAATGCAATCAATAAAAAAAAAAATTATTCATTGATATTTTCTCACAGTTTCAACTGACTATATAGTATTAAGTATGTATTGTTTTTTTTTCTCTCATGTGTCATAGCATCAGCCAGGAAGCGAACCCGCTAACCTGGGACAACTGCTTGTAAAGCAGTTGTCGCTGACCTTTCGACCACCAATGCTTGACAAGTATATTGTTTATCTAATCTTTCTAAGGATTTCACAAGGCCTTTATATGACCATAAACTGACCATCATTCTCATCTATGATTTTAATTATTCTGACTGACGATATAAATAGATCTTACTTTGTAATTTAGTACTATGGTAGATTAATATAATCTGAAGCTCAAGGTTATAGATTGGTCCTTCATGTGTGTCATTTCCAGTGGTCAAACTTTTTATGAATTTGTGAGCAATGAGCCCATTGCTATTTTTTAATATATATGGATTCATTAAAGAATTAAAATGGATTTATTTTGTAAATGAATTGGCACATCAAGTGCTCTATAAAATTAACTGCAGCCAATGCTGCATATTATGGGATGTCAAGGGCCAATCTGGCAATAAGACTGGCCCAACATAGATATTTACATAATAAAACCTTCAGAGATAAAGAATTCACATCAATATTTACCGATTACAAACAGAAAACCACCCACAGATTCGAGCTAACAAAAGCAGAAATAGTGTACAGAGAGAGAGGGGGGGGCAGAAAGCAGGTCAAAGAAGCATGTGCAATAGCTAGGGACCATTTTTCTAGCAATAGAAAAGAAGCAAGCATATCTATATTAAGAAATGAGCAATCTGAATAAATCTAAATTTGAATATGTTGTATAGCTTATTAGATAATTCTTAAAACACTGTTGCAAAGAACTTGTATTCACATGATTCTATACCACCAATATGATATATTAACTATATCGAAAATATGTTAGGCAGTAATAAAGCTGAATATTAAAAACTCTTTTTTGTGAGTATATTCATTGATTACCAGATATGATCTTAAAAGAAATACTTCTCTAATGACTTGCCTTTTTAGAAAATTATGACAAATTATTTAATTTAATCAGAGATTTGTTAGGTACTTCTAAAAATTATACCTATTGATAATCCAATTCTTTGTTTATTAAAACTTTGTGATTTAAGGCAATTATTTTCCTGATTAATGTTAACTACTATAATGAACTTGGTATAATTAGATTGAAATTTTGGATAACATATGGTAATATGAGTTATTTTATTCTTCACATGATCACTATCTCATACTAGCACACAATTGTTATTAAACAAAGCAAAGCAAAACTCTCCATACAGTAGTGCCATCTTGTGCCAACAAGAGCAATCAATGGATGCCAGAAGGCTTGTGCATAAAATCCCTATCTAGTGCCTACTCCTCCAATATCCCCATACTAGTTTCTGGCTTGTGGCCATCATCAGTGAGGAGCCTTGGATCTGAGAGCACTGCACCTAGATCTTAGAATCTCTGCCACAAGCCAGAAACTAGTATGGAGGATATTGGAGGAGTAGGCACTAGATAGGGATTTTATGCACAAGCCTTCTGACATCCATTGATTGCTCTTGTTGGCACAAGATGGCACTACTGTATGGAGAGTTTTGCTTTGCTTTGTTTATTTTATTCTTATTAAAGTTTTGCTTTTTCTAACAATAAAAATTATATTTTTGAATTATTCTCCTGAAAGGTTTTTGATATGTCATATCATTACTATCATTACTTACAGTATATTTTTTTTTGCAAAAATAATTTAGTATAGTTTTCCAATAATCGCAATAATATATACAAGCACTTTAAAACTCTGGGTGTTATCCCTTATAATCATAGTTAAAATAGATTTTGGGTATGATTATGAGGGATAACTCCTCGAAAGTGCTTAGCCTACATTGATTTATTTTGATTGGTTGCCATTAGCAGCTTTTTCATCCAGCGTTTTAAAGCGCTTGTATATATTAGTATATATTTTTTCTGATCGGCAGTTTTTGTCTTTTCAAGTAGTGTGCTGTAGGGATAGCAAGATCATATGTCCAGTCTAATATATTCTACAACATGGTGGATGTAAGGATATTAAATTTGGTACTAAATATCAGTTATTGATAGCCCAAATATAGATGTAATTAATATAGGAACTACTGAAAATCCTCAGCGAGCTATATGTAAGCTAACGATTTATAAACAAAAAATATAGGATGAATCCACCTATACTTTAACTTTGATCATATATAAGCATTCATTTTATTGACAATATATTAACATACAGAGCATGATATATATACATTTTAACATAATTTCAGGACAAAAAGCTATTCTGAAATGGCTATAACAAATCAGAAAAAGGCTGAGCATAAGTCGTACTCTGCAGCATGTTAATACATCAAGAAATCGAATGCTTATATATGATTCAAGCTAAAGTGCAGGTGGATCCATTTTGTACTTTTCGTTTATTGATTGTTAGTTTACATATAGCTCACTGGGGGTTTTCAGTATCTTCCTCATTATTTAAATTTGCTATTGCAATGGCACATCTATGTTGTGTTAGGATGTGAGTATATGAATAGTAAAAGTCTTAGCAGTAAAAGACTTTTTAAAAAAGTATTTATGATGATGATGATCTTGTGAGTGATTATCTTACAAAAGACAACCCCATTTTCATTATAAAGATTTTTGCAAAGTAAAAATGTGCAATATAGAATTCTGATTGGATTTGTCTGTTGATGGAATATTAAAAGTCAACATAAATGGGCAGCACATAACTTTATATATAAATATATATTTGTAGTTTATAATTATATTTTGGATTATTTCCATCATCTATTTTTAATTGTTAATTGTTTATATATAAAAATCAAAATGCACTCATTTGACCCCCATGCTAGTAGTCACAGATTAGCAATACCTGAAGAAGAGAGAATACTATTATTGGAAATGTTACGATAATTATAGTTTGTGTAGTAATTGCAAAAATCATTTAAACTTTTTTTTAAATTGTCAGCTTTTCCTTTTGTGAAATTAGGATGATCATACTTCATACATATTCTATGCTTATTTATGAATGACTGTTACTAGTAATGAATGAATTGTAAGTCTTTGTAAATATAATACATTAATTCAGAATAAAATTTAAAATGAAAGTAATTAAAATGTATAATATCGCTTTATAAATTAAAATGATGGAAACTATTAATATTGATGTAAAGGAGTTCATTAGTTTATTAAAGTAATGCTCTAAATCCAGAGCTCATGAAAATTTACAATGCAAAACTTAATATAAGATGCTATGTTAAATTGTATTTAGGTCTATCACAAGCGGTGGCATAGTATATCATTGATCACCAAGTACTTTAGCTGGGCTTAATCGCTAAACGTTTTTCAGGGCAGAACTTAGCAAAATATAAGTTGCCTTGATATTTATTCAAACTATAGTTTAAAAGAAAACCGAATTCATATTTTAATTTTTTCTCTTTATTAATATTATGTATTTATAGTATTTTATATCTCTGTATAAAGGTCTTTAAACAGTCTTACTGCAATTTAAAGCCTCCCCCCTCTCTTCCCCAACAGCCTCCCTCCTCTCTTCTCCAACAGTCAATTAATAGGTTGTGAGAGATACATTATGTATTTTTATTGAACGTACACATTTGTATTTTATAGCCGATGCCGTAAATCTTTCTATTTCTCTCTTTCTAAATTAATAAAACTTAAATAATTTTTTTTTTTTTTTTACTTATGAAAGGAAAAAAAAGAGAATGAAAATGCTTCTTTAATTCATGAAATCTGTTTGTTGAAATTATTTCCCATGTAGTAATTCATAAAAACAGTGATCGTTATAATGTGCATTTGGTTTGTTTTTAGATCATCATTTAATTTGTGGGAAATAACAGAAGGCCGGCCTGCGTTGGTTACAAAAGAAACTTTTTTATTTAACTATTCACCGAAGTTAGAAATATACATTGCATGTTTGTGCTGGAAAATAGGTTTGTTGACTCCAAAGAATATCTTATCTTTCTACCGCTGTAATGATAAGAAACAAATTTGCTTTATGCTTAATTATTAAGAAAAATTTTAACATTTAACTTCATTACAAAGCAAATAACCTCTTGCAACAAGTATATTAAATCCCATTTATTTTAATTTATAGTTTTAAAATAATTGGATTTACCGAAATATATATATATTATTTGAATTATTCTAAATCATTTTTATTGTAAAAATCGTAACTTATTAAAATTTACAGCCATATTAAATTTATTCTAAACTATCAGACTACTATGGAGTGAAAATTACACTACAGAAATATTATTTACTATAAAATATTTTTACATTTTGTTTAACGGCAGGGAGAGAGGGTGTGTTGTGACTGGGAGGAGCTAATTTTTTTTTTTTAATAGTTAGATGTCTTTTTTGAAGGAAGAACTTATTTAAAGCTTTATGTAAGAATAAATCGATATCTATTTATCAATTCGTATTAAATAGCTACCAAGTAAATGAAAGTGCCCTGGAATTAATGCTCATTCTCTAGTTCATGATGATGATGGACTACTTATTCTATATAGTTTTTTTTTTTTTAAAAAAAGTCAATATATTAAGACTGTTGAAAGATGGAATGATTGATTGGTAGAATTTTAATGTAATACTTTAAAATTTAATGATTAATATTACTTGCAGGACTCATTCAGCTTGTATAAATAAGAAATTTAAGTTTTGCTATGAATTAAAAAAAGCAATGTGTTGTTATGTATGAAAATTTTACAAATAAAAAAATTATATCTCAATATAATAATAATAAAAGAATCTATCTGGATTTTATTGAAGATATATCTACTTTTTTTTAATTTGTCAAAGCGTGGGAAGCGAACCCCGGAACAAATGCTTGTAAGGCAGCTGTGTGAACCATTCTGCCACCAACGTTTGACTCAAGATATATCTACTTTATAAAATATTTAAAAATGTTTACCATTTCATTTGCTTGGGACTTTCTTAGACAAATTCTTTCTAATTGAGCATAGTTTATAGTTTGTGGCAGAATAATATATTATGACAGATTAAAGGCTTCATATTTTTTGTTTCTTTTTAAGTTAACGATATAATTATTAATCAGAAGGTAAACTGCATTCTAAATTTTTTAAAATAAAAAGACTGTTTGCATATATATATATTTTTGTAAATAGAAGGATTTTTCAGTCTATTCTTCCTCCATTCCATTTCAAGCACCCGAAACACATGGCCACACACACATATGAAAAAGGTATATGATTCCCAGTATATAAGAAGCATTCAGTGTAAGCAAATTGAACATTGTCTTAGAACAGGGGTCCCCAACCCTATGCCCGTGGGCACCACGGCGCCCGCAGACCATTTTACGTGTGCCCGCCGCTAACCGAACACGCTAAAAAATTATTTATCTGATACAAATAAATTTAATTTTTAAAATTTCTTATAAATTATTGTATTATGCTGTAATCAAATTGTAGAGCATACTATACTTTTACTGCGTAAAAATATAAACGTTAATTATGTTAAAATTTATGTGTATTATTAACAATATCCATCTATAAATTCACATTGAAAAAATAAATAGTGCACCTGGTTGAAAAAAATAAATGGTGCCCGCCACCTAGCTGGTATTATAGAATATGCTCTTAAGTGCAAAAAGGTTGGGGACCTCTGCCTTAGAATTATATATATGTGTGTTTATATAAATAGTAGTTTTCAGAAAGTGCATCCTCTCTCACACCCATACATACACACTCACGGATAATTCAACCGATGACGTATTACCTTGAAGGCATATCAGTCTGTTGTTGTGATTTTTAAAATAACATCTCCAAGGTATCTGCGGACACATGTAATCACTAAAATTTGTCCGCAGATCACGTGAACACGGTACATTAAAAATCACAAGATCAGACTGATATGCCTTCAGGATAATACGTCATCGGTTGAATTATACAGGTCATGTGATAAAAACTATTCAAAAATTACAAAATGTGACGCAGGTCAGACAAATGCTAAAAAAAAATAAAAAAAATGTACATGCATACGTCAAAATAATTTAGAAATTAAAAGTAATTAATATAATAATAATTATTCATGTTAAAACAGGTTCTAGTCTAAAAAAAAAAACTATATTATAATTTATAAAACCACCCTATATTATGCTCAATTATAAAATACAGCGCGTAGCGCTTGAATTGGCAGGGGGGGCTCCAATGTTTTTGACGAGCCAAAGGCTCGGCGTACACCTATATCAGACATTGTATTACTCTCATAGCTGTAGTTTTTATAATTGCCGATGAATTTATGCAAAAAAATTTTCTGTATGATATAATTCAGAAATTAAACAGGTTCTAGTCTAAAAAAAACTATATTATAATTTATAAAATCACCCTATATTATGCTCAATTAATATACATCAAAATGGCATTATTTATTAAAAACAAAAATGAAAATTACTTACAAATAGCGTCCATTGCAGTGGACTAGTAGCAAAAGACAGACAAATGACAAAATTTCCCAAGGCTCTCTCCGATTTTTAAATCTCGCGGGTCAAAAAAATCCAAAAATTGGATTAATCATGTCAGTGTCTTGGTTGACATGACAACGTTGTCATGCAAAAATCGATGATGTCTACTGGAAGGGAAATCGGTAAATATAATACGTCATCAGTTGAATTATCCGCAAGTACCATAGTGGTTATATGTGTGCATACACTAAGCAATTTTATTCAATTCTAATTCTTCATATTTATGTGAAAATAATATTATTAATAAATAAATAAACTTAATTATTTCATTACCTGTCTAATCTATATTTATTAAGTTATTAAACCTGGTATCCTCATATTTATAACAGGGTCGTTTTAAAATATATATAAAATACAGACAGAGAGCTTTACAATAGTTCATGCAGTTGGAATTAATTCCAGTTACAAAATTAATATTCAGAGCTTTGCAATATATTCCAGAGATATCTAGGAATCAAACATTCACAAAAATAACACATTATACTTGTGCATTATTATTTTAATACCAGTGCTTTAACGAGTAAATGCAAAAATAATTTATTTACTATTGTGTAAGATTCTATCTCCCCTCCTTATCCAATAAGGCTCAAAAATTTACACTATGTCTTTACTTTGTTTATAGCTAACATTTCTACACAACAATTCAAAATTACAAAGTGTATTGTATAAAATAGTTTACAGATAACTGAAAATGGTCTATTTACTGTCAAATAATATTTTCATTTAACTCGGCCATAGTATTAAGAAAACATCTCTATTTTCAAACTTTATCAATCCATTGCAGGATGAAGGTCTCTCCAAATGTAATTTAATTTCATTGATTTACGCCTTTAATTTCCACACTACACCAACACTCTTTTTATTTCTTCCATCCATTTCACTTATCTTTTTTTTTTAATCTTATATAATTTTTTAAGATCCAGTTTAAAATTTCAACTGTCCATCTATTATTATTTTTTCCAGAAATATATCCAGCTCAATTTCATTTCAGTCTCTCTAATTCTTTTGATCCGTATTAATGATAACTGTGTGTTCTCCTACTCATATATTTCACTTTCTATCCCTTCTTGTTATTCACAAAATACATTTCATCATACTTTGTTGAATGGATTGAAGTCTCTGAATTGCTTTTTTGATAAGTATCCAAGTCTCATATCCATAAGTAAGAATCAGATAAAGCATATCTACTAAAGTTTTTCTTTTCAAACATGGAAAGCATAAATTATTTTACCCAAAACACTCTATTCAACTTTAATTCTATGATTTATTTCATCCATTATATTTCTATCTATATTAATAATCGGATAAAGTTATTTATAGTTGTTACCATCCAATTCATGATTATCAATCTCTATTTTCTTTTGACAAAATCGATAGTATATTGCTTTTTATTAGGAAACAAGAAAAAAACATGCAAAACTCACTATATATATTACCACACACAGCAAGCTAGAATAATCAATGGATGCCAGAAGGCTTGTGCATAAAATCCCCATCTAGTGTCTACTCACCCAATGTCCCTAGATTAATTTTAAGAAATGGTGATCATGTGATGTTGACTGGCTTAAAACCAATCCTGCCTAATAGGATTGGTGGCTATGGTTATTAAAGAACCAAAGACACCAAACTGAGTTCAGACCTATATGACTATATAGGCTAATGAGATTAGATTGAAAATATTAAGATGTATTCAATTTAAGACTCGTACTTTTGTAGTTAAGTGGAGCTAAAAGGTGGCTGCTAGAGGGTTGCATTAGATCCTAAGATCTAGGTGCAGTGCTCTCAGATCTAAGGCTCCTCACTGATGAAGGCCACAAGCCAGTAACTAGTCTGGGGATATTGGATGACTAGGCACTAAATGGGGATTTTATGCACAAGCCTTCTGGCATCAATTGATTACTCTAGCTTGCTGTGTGTGGCAGTACATATTGTGTTTTGCCTGTTTTAATAACAGTTATAAGCAAGCATAAAAAATGGTGATCATGTGATGTTTATTGGTTAGAAACATAAAAAGTAGAATAGGTTTTCTTGTAACCAAACTTGTTTGCATTTTTTAGACTGTTAAAAAATGCATCAAAATATTTTCATATTCCACTGATAGAACTATAATATTTATTTAAAAACAGTAAAGTGTATCCTATAAACTTCTTTTTTAATGGTTTTTTTTTTTTTATGTTATATTAGAGAACTTGGAGTGAAAAGAGAACTAGTGAATATAATAAAAATGAGAAAGATTAAGTTTTGAGATGTATTTTAAGATGTATGTTTTTTAAAAAATATTTTGGAAGGCACAATTTTGGGAAGAAGATTGAGAAGCAGACTGAGAAAATACTATTTTTATAATATGATCAGTGAAATTGAATGTTTTTCATATGCAGATATGAAACCATTTGCTAAAGATAAAATGATGTGGCTGCAATAACAGGTCATTGCCTTTAGAAGCTGATGACATTAGTTTATTACCATCAGAATACCCTATGAAATTTATCTCACTGACATAAATAGAAGACTCAAGAGAGAAAGTTTTCTGGAATAATTGTCAGCTAAGTTAAAAAAACACAATCATATTTATCAAATGGAATTGTACTTAACCCACTCAAACATTCACAATCTCCTAATCAAGTTATCCTACAATTATTTTATTTTACTGACATTTAGTGCTGAATATGAAATTCTAAATGTATTTAATTTCCTTATCTTTCAACATACACACTTACACTTATAATGAAGTTTGGCTAAAATAATATAACACGGGATTAAGTACTATTTGATTGAATATAATAATATAATTTCTAGACATAAGATCTTAATTATTTGTAAAAAAATTTAAAAGTAATTGAGGAAAAAAAAAAAGAGCTTTATGATTTCAAATATTTGATAAGAAAAACTGGCAGCTTTCTTTAAACTATGTCTGAAGTTTTTCTATGATAAAAATTATATTTGAAGTTTTATGTAGGCGGGATTCAAACTCAGATTTTCATGCGACCCACCACTTTCAGTTCCATCTCATATTGCTGACCCACCTGATCACACTCATGTTGAAAAGATAAATAATCACCAATAAATGTATTTCATGCTAAACCAGCAATCATCAGTTGGTCTAGATTACTATTCTCACACACACACACATAATCAGTGCTCAGCTTTATATTAAGATAGTCAATCTTCATACTTTAATGGACAGGCTTCAAACTATTCCAACTCACAACTCTTCAGCCTTCCACTTCATTGAAAATCTGATGATGGAACGTTCAAAGCCCTTATTAGTGCCAAGGTTGTCATCCTATCCATGTTGACATATTAGTCATTCTGACCCTCATGTACAGGAGAATAATCTATACATTCATATGTGAGGGATGGGCAGATCTTTTATACACTATTTATATAAATTAATACATTGAACAGGCTTAAACCTGCATTTCAATGAAAATGGAAGCCTGAAGAGTTGTGAATTGGAATAGTTTGAAGCCTGTCCATTAAAGTATGAAGATTGTTTGGGATGTGCTATTCATCACAGGATGCAAACATTGTTTTCAGACAATACTGACATCATTTAATAACAATCAAACATTCGTCTGAGTAATATAATGATGAAATTACCCATTTCATTACTCTCCAATCAGCTAATTTAAATATCATTAAACACCGTCTAACAAATTTTGAGTTTGAATTTCTTACAGATATCTCTCAGAGAAATTAAGATTTCTCACCAATGAGAAATAGTACAATATTTTCTTAGATGCAGTTTAAATGTTAAATATTTATAGCTTAAGTAAAATACACCTAAACATAACATGATCACCTTTCTTATGCTAGCACATTAACTGTTATTAAGCAGGTATCCATTGATTACTCTGGTTGGCACAGGATGGCACTACTGTATGGAGAGTTTTTGCCTGTTTGAATAAAATACAAGTAGTAAAGCAAATGTTTGTTTTGTTATATGTTATTATTTAGTTTAATTCTTGTCTATAGATATATGTTTTTTACTCTGTTTTCAGATCTGAATCCATGGCAAAAAGTTTTGATGTTGATATTGAAATGAATGGTCTTGAAAATGCTGGATCAGCACCTAAACTTAGTCTTAGCATTATTGAGGTAATAGATAACGACCAGCTGCCTCTCTGTAACAAAGACTTTAAAGGTATTATTTATTTATATATATATTTTTAAGATCAGTTTACCTTTTTATACAACTTGCTCTATATTTTTGTAAATTGTAGAGATCACTCAAGCTTCTAGATCCATTTACTATAAGCTTATGGATGGTCCAATACTATAAAATTTCTAATTTTCAACTGATCAGTTTTTTACCTTTGCTTTCATTGGGGAAGATTAGGATTCAAATATGGAACCAATGTATTTATGCATTTAATAGTCAGCATTTACTTGTTTATACTATTCAAGCTAATAACCTGACATTTAATTAGTTTGAATAGTATGAAGGAGTAAAAGATAGTTGCTAGATGCATAAAGTGCATTAACTCCAAGATTTGAATTTTCATCGTCACTGATGAAAGAAAAAAGCCAGAAACAGATTGGTCTGGAAATGAAGATTTTGTAGCACTGTACCATCTAATGTCTACCGATTCCTCAAGTTTTACAGTAAATCGCTCTAAAGTTTTACAGTAAATCGCTCTAAAATAGGATGAAAATAACTCCTCTTGATGGCATATAAATAAGCATATGATAAGTCATGTGATGTTGGGATTTAAGTTCTTATATTTCACTATTAATTTTTTAAAATAGCCCTTATCATTTCACCATTTTCCTTTTTTGTGGGTTGGTCTGAAAATGAAGATTTTGTAGCACTGTACCATCTAATGTCTACCGATTCCTCAAGTTTTACAGTAAATTGCTCTAAAATAGGATGAAAATAACTCCTCTTGATGGCATATAAATAAGCATATGATAAGTCATGTGATGTTGGGATTTAAGTTCTTATATTTCACTATTAATTTTTTAAAATAGCCCTTATCATTTCACCGTTTTCCTTTTTTGTGTGTGTGTTTTAACTACTTCTTCTTCCTCTTGTAGTATTAATATTTAAAACTTTACTATGTTTTTCCTTCTTAATTGTCATTGTTTCTACTACATGTCTCAACTCTAATCTTATCAGAATGCAAATATTATTTTTCTAATTTTCATGTTATTGTATTTTTATATCTCCAATATATATTTTACATACATTGTCTCATAAGGGAACAGGAAAGATGAAAATGGCATAAACAACAAAAAAGGAATTTTAATTTATTGAATGTGAAATATACAGAATTTATCCAGTAGATTAAACAAAATAATGTATGAAATGAAATGGGTAAAAGTTGAATAGGCTGGTGATCTTCTCAGAAAGAAAGGATATAAAGCTCAGAAAACCTTAAGCATTATGATCATTTGTATACTGGAAATTTCAAAGAATAGAAGACTAAAAGTAGTATTAATATTGATTTACAAGAATGTGAGAAGATATATTACACGGGAAGCAATTGACTGCCAATGAAAGTAATATAAACATTTGTGAATAAAAAATAATGCTAATAGAAGTTTACGCTATGAATGATGTGATGATTATAGAAGTGTACTATCTTTAGTTTTGGATATTCTATACTTCATAGTGAACAGAAGTTGTTAAATATGAAAGAAAAGTTTGTCTTTTTGATAAATAAGAGGGAATATGTACAAATAATTTTTTACCCTTATTTTTTACTCATATTATTAACTTTATTTGATTCACACTTATTTAGCTTATTGTAAAGTATTAAAGATTTTAAGACTTCTCATTCGATAATTTAATATACAAAATTAACAAAGCGTATGCCACACTTGAATGAGAAGCTATAAAGATACACAGAAATTATTACACGCTAAGCGCTTTCGAGGTCTTTTGCCTCATATTCATAGCGGTACTGTGAGCTGTTCTGCAGCTCACAGTACCGCTATACCGCGCTATGAATATGAGGCAAAAGACCTCGAAAGCGTTTAGCGTGTAATAATTTCTGTGTATCTTTATAGCTTCTCATTCAAGTGTGGCATACGCTTTGTTAATTTTGTATATTAGTTTATTGTATAAATTTATAGATTTACCTTAATTCTTATATTTTTTTTTTTTTGCAATTTTTGAATGAGTGATGAAGTGATACAATTTAACAGTTATCATATAAAAACATTATTTTCATTTCCTTTAAATTATATTTTTTTTTTTTACGAATCATACATTTTTTTTTATAAAATTTTTACTCTACATTTCTATCATATTTTATAATTATTATCAAGGATAAAAGTTTTGTAAAAAAATATTGGATTTATATAAAATTGATGTTTATAAAAATAAAAAAAAAAATCAAAAGAAATATTTTTTTACATGATATTCATCAAAGTATAAATCATTTGGAAAAGGTGAAAATTAAATGTTCAATTTTTATTAATTAATAAAGATTGCTTTTATAATATTATATGTCTGATACTAATATTTTTAAATATAAATGTATGCATGTTGTCTCTTCATATTTAGGCTTAATTAACTTTCAACAATATTTATCATACTCTATTCTAGAACCACATACTGTAGACTTGAGTAATCAGTGGATATCAAAAGGTATATTACTATAAAATGCCCATTAGCAGATCAACTGTTTTCTGGCTTTAGCATTACACCATCTAGTATCCATTGATAACTTAAACTGATAGAGTAGGGTGAAGGTAACTGTTTTTGGAAATGTAAGATTAAGCATATGAGAGGTTACGTGATATTATTCTTGATCAAGAATACTGTGATTTCGTCATCATTGGGAGTTATTGGTCTTTTTCTTTTTGTTTTTAATATTATATCAACTTTTCAAATTTTTCCTAAAAAGTTCCAGCTAGTAATTGAATGAATTATTTTAAAACAAAAAAAATACATTTTTAATTCAATGAATTTCTATTAGCAAAATATATTTTTATGATTTTTAACCAATTTTCATGGTATTGTCATGAAGTAATCTGTTAAATGTAATTTCAGAGATATGATGAAGGATTTAGAATATGAAAAATAGTTTTGCTATGGGCAAGGTTTTATTTGTAGGTTTGTAAGAGGATTGGATGAAGGATGATTTTTCAACTTTTAAAGATGTAGTACTACAATTTGCAAATCGATGAATTCCTAAAGATTCCAAAGATGATAAGTGAAATCGGCATCATTCTGAATAAATGAAAAAAGAGTTATAGATTATCCTTAAAAAAATTTATTAAGAAAAGTTTTTAATTAATTTTAAGTTTAATTATTATAAAGTGGGTGTGATGGAGGGATAATTTCTTTAAGTTTATAAATATTAAATCTGGGATTTTATATCAAATTTACATCTGTAAAGTCACTTTGGAATTTTTGTATGTTCATTGTCATGTAATGGGCATATTGCATATAATAACTCTTCATTGACAAAATATGTTGTTATGTCCATTGCATGGCATCATTAGCAATCACTTGAAAACAAATGTAGCCTTCTTCTAGAGAAATAATGGAGAAAAAGAATAAAAAATGTTGAAAATGAGTTTTGTAGTATCCATGCAACGACATGTGAAAGGCCTGCATAGTTTGGGCCAGCAATAAAGAAGTGAGTTTAGATTGTGGCCCAGTTTTAGCACTTCCGTTGCTGTAAGACTTTAGTATCTTGCCAAAGTATAGTTTTTTCTATCAACATATTTTCCTCTGAATACAATTGATACTGCATCTCTTTTAGAATTTTCTAAAATAATCCTTACAGTGTAGATTGGATCTGAAAAATATACTGGATTTTGTAATCGTATTTTTATTGTATATAAATCTTAGTAAAGGCAGTGCCATTATTTTGTTTCTTAGTGAATTGGGTATATCATATTAGGAATGTCTCATTGCTTGATTTATTTGTGTCATTTATAGTTTATCCAGTTTGTATTTGTAATATTTTACAGATAAACAAGTTAACATTATTATTATTTTGTCGCAAATTATAATGTCTCAACAAATTTTTTATATACAAATGAAGTATTTTTAGAAATTAAAATAACTCACTACTGTATGGAGAGTTTGCTATTGTTTTTAACAGCTTGGGTAAGCATAGGAAAAGGAGATCATGTGATGTTTAATGGTTTAATGCCAATTCTGCCTATGGGATTATAGCTATTATGATTATTAAAGAACCAAAGACACTAAAATGTATAAATACTGAACTGTGTCCAGATCTGTATGATTATACAAGCGAATGAGCTTGGATTGAAAACATTATAGGGTGCCCATTTTGGGATCATAGGTTTATAATTAACCAAATAGATAAAAGATGGCTGCTGGAAGATTGCATTAGATCCTAAGATCTAGATGCAGTGCTCTCAGATACAAGTATCCTCACTGATGAAAGCCACAAGCTGGAAACTAATCTGGGGATATTGGATGAGTAGACATTAATAGGGATTTTATGTGCAAATCTTCTTGCATCCATTGATTACTATAGCTTGCATTGGGTGGCACTAACTTTATGGAAACTTTGCTACTGTTTTAAATATGCACAAGATGGTGTCATCCAAAATTGTTATTGAAAATTTACAAAAACAGACAGACATAAACATTTAGATAAAGTATCTTTGTAATTTAAAAAACAATACTCTTGAGAATGCAAGACCTTGAAGTCTGCTCAAGAAGTCAACAGCCCTGTATCTGTATGAAATTTTAATTTAATAACAATTTAACTCAATAAACTGATAAAATCAAGGTTTGTAAATATGCGAATTTTAATCTTATCAATATATGAATGTATAAGCTTCCTAAATGTAAGGATTAACCTTTATTTAATATATACATAAGCATGCCTATCCCAAATTACTCCTTCAAATTTCCAGTTCAGTCAACTGTTGAAAGGTCTTAATAAGGCATACAACCACTTTTTTTATTATTATTGACACTCTCACTGTATTGTTGTAATGAAAAAATGTATGTGTGGTTAAAAACTAATTTTCATTTGTGAAAGGAATATTGTTCTGCTATATTTTGTAGCCAGTCACAAATCTTTGTGTTCAAATATATATCAACAGTTCTATAAAAATCCCATAATAAATAGCTATTATTCTGTTATAACTGCAACACTCCTGCTTTTAAGTTTATGCTTTCTTAATACATAAAAATGTGTTATTAATAATCATATTCCATTAAATGAGGGCTGCTGATAGTCAATGATGATGCAAAAACTTATTTATTCTAATTTCTCACATAGCATTTGTTTATAATATTTTTTTTCCAGAAAAAGAAAAGGAATGTTTTATTACTACTTACATTTAGAAATAACTAATACTGTTTTGACATATAACAAATTTATATCAGACTCTCCATTACTAAATCTATTATAATCTAAAAGAATAAATTAATCATATACCTTAGTTGTGGTATTTTATTCATTATTTCTCAATCCCCAGCATTAATTGAAAAGGATTTATATACATATATATACCTATTAGTTACTATGTATTAGCACACACATTTATATATCTCATATATTAATGACATGGATAAAACAGATTAAAACAACTGCAATGTTATTGTTTTATATTGTCAGAGGAATCACTTTTAAATAAAAGAAAAATATTCAAAAATATACTTTCTGGAAAATCATTAATGTAAATGATAATTATAAAAAAATATTAACATTTCCAAAATATTACAAATACTGTCTAAGACTGAATATTAGTTATAAGATATATTATTGACTAGAAATGAAGTTTTTTTTATGTACAATTTCTCAATTTCATTTCAATATGTTATTATGAATATTTTTAACTTGATGCAATTTCTAAGTTTTACTATTAGCTTTTAAAATGTTGAATTTTTTCAGGAAATATATGAACTCATCAACTTTTATTGCTTTATCTTAAGAATACTTCTATTGTACCAATTTTTTAAAAATAAAATATAAGATTGCAGTAATTATTGTGGAATATTGTAGTTATCCACTGCAGTAAAGTTATTGTTAAGAATTTTGTTGAATAGGTTGCTTTCAGTGACAGATGCTAGCTTCGATTTTTTTCCCTTTTTTTGGACCTATATTGTTCTTTCGGCTATATTTTTGTTATTAGTCTATTTTCTTCATTTTTATTTGAGAAATTTAAGAGAGAAAAAAAAAACCTTTGGAGTTTAGAGATTCTTGACATAGAAACTATTTCTGATTTGGTCCTAGGTATCATTTAGAAAAAGAGCCATTCACACAAATATTTCATGGTTTCACTGTCATTCACAAATTAATCCATCACTTGGAAAGGTCACAGCAATGCAAAAGGGATATTTAGCCATAATTTTGGGTCCTATATAGATTAATATGTACTCAGTATATTTTGGAAGATTTTTACCATTTTCTTCTTAAGGCTGCAGCCTACCTTGACTACAGATATAGTACTATAATTTCTAACAGCTATTTTGTCTTTTCTTCTCTTTTTCTTAGTCTTCTTTATTGCTAAACAATCATGATACTAAGCATTGTGCATTTGTTTAACCATTGGTCTTAACTTTTCCTCCTGTTTTTCTAATCTGATAATTATCTATATGTATACCTCTTTTTGCTGTGATAGCATGGAATACAAATAGCACACCACCCTCCTCTCCAAATCTCTTGGGTTTTTTTTTCAAAGTACATTATTATTATTTTATCATTATTTGCTCTGCTTTTAATTAAAACATGTTTTGAATATATTTTACATTTTAATTCCTTTCTTAAGTAATGAAAAATCATTCAGATCAAGTTTGAAAAACATATTTTTACTTTTTATTACAAATTTCAAAATTATTTCTTACTTAGATATATATTTATTTGCGTAATTTTCAAGCAATAACATTCTTTGTGTGTTTTAATTAATGCCATATAAAAAGAAAAATATTTTTCACTGCTAACAAAATATTAATACTAATAACAGCATCACATGATCTCTTAAAGTATTTATATTTAAAGGTATTATTTTATTATTAACATATTTTACGTTTATTAAAATTGTTTCAAAGTAATCTTAATAATATATTAGCAAAATAAAGCAAATATTTTATTACCTTTTTTTTAATTACTAGAATAATATATCTTTCTTAACTTATAATATTTTAATTTATTTACATATGAAAATACAATTATTGATGTACTTATTGCTTATATTTTGGACATTCTTATGCAAACGTTTTGTACTTGATTAACACATGCTTTTTATCCAAGCATTCATCTTTACATTTCTTTACATATCTTGCTTATTGCTATTTGTTTGAACTAAACATCCTGCTTTATTTTTAATTTATACATATGTGAATGTATATTCAATCACATTGGCTACATTTAGATAGAAGATTCGTATTTAAATTAATTGAAATGTATTTAGTAATAATTTACAAAAATATTAAGTTACATAAATTCTAATATTTTGTAATATTAACAGGCAATAAATTGGGAAGATTTTGCCATTGTTTTTTTTTTGTTTTATACAAATAAATTTTTTTATCCTGTAAATTTAAATATGTAGTTGGGTCACTCTGATGGATAATATTTATTAATAATTTTTATTAGTCATTTTTTAGACGAGAGATTATCCACTTAATGAATAATATTTTTATAGTGTAATTTTTCACTACACCACTCTCACCCAAGTAATGACTTGTTTCAATTTTCTTTTACCAATCTGTAAATGGATATAATCATAAAGAAGATGTATGATCCTCAAGATGCACATTTCTTGCTGAACCAGCACTCATCAGTTGGCCTAGATCATAATCTCTTAAATATATCTTTATCATTGTTCAGTACATATAGATAGCCAATTACTACAGCTTTAATTGATAAGTATCAAACTCTATATACTGAACAATGGTAAAGATATGTGTAAGAGATTGTGATATGGGCCAACTGATGAGTGCTGGTTCATCATAAAATGTGCATCTTGGTATCATATATCTTCACATGACGTGAAAGCGGTCTAATGAAATTATTATATTACAGAAATATTACTAATGTTTATCATGATATACCTAAAGCCTAAAGTCATCTATATTTATTTATTAATGCAGTTTAATATTATAAATAATGTTTGTTTTAATTTAATGTAATTACTGTTTGAAATTATTGTATTCAATTTTGATTAGTAGGAACAAAGTCTAAATTAATAGTATTTGTAAAGATAACGTTTTATTGCTTTATCAATTTGAAGTTGATAACTATTTAATTTTAAAAATAATTTCTTTATTATTTATTTAGGGATTAATTTAATAAATAATATATTCAATTTAGTGCTCCTGTACTTTTATTTTGGAACTTTTTTTTTTTTTAAATTAAAAAAAATATATATTAAAAATCAGCAGTTTGCATACATTTTTTTTTTTATGTTGGAGGAGATGGGTTTTGCTGAAGACGACTTTCTTAATTAAGCTTTCAATTAGCTCTTTATGTTTTCAGTATTTATAAAATCCAATGAGATCTAGGATCTTACAGGAAAAAATATATATTATATTTGAATACTACAAACTTAAATTATAAAAAAAATACATTGTATTTGTTAGACAGTTTTAAAATAGTCCACAATATACTTTTGGCAAACAGGTTAACCATCTCCTTTATTATTAGGAGGATGATTAAAAAAAGTTAAGCATCTTGTTTTCATTAAATACCTTGCTACAGAAACTGCTAATCTTAATAAATTCATTAATGAGAGCTTTTCACTATTACAGTTTTTTTTTCCTTTTTTTTTCATATGTCATAGCATCGGCCAGGATGCGAACCCACACCTGTCTTCAGCCAATTACTTGCTTGCAAGGTGGGTGTGATGACGTCTCGGCTAACAACTCTTGACTACTACAGTTTTTAGGAAATTTGCACTTAAGTTAAAAAATCAATTAGTTATTGCTTTGAATATGTTACAATGAGGTGCAACAGAGATTTTCCATTGACATTCAATTCCCACTTAGTGTTTAAATTTAGATTATTGCTGCCTCAATAGTACCCAATTTTTTTTTTATTTGTATTAGGGTAAAAATTGACTTTTGAAAGGGAAATGGAAAAAGTTAATCTATAAACAAGGCAGTTATTTCTTAGTTAACATCTCCAATCATCTTATTAGGATTTAAAGTGTTATTACCCCATAGTTGAGATTTTATTCATTTGAATTTTCTAGACGTTTACTCCCCCCCTCCCACTTTTTTTTTTATAGTTTCTTTCTGAAATAAATTATGAGTGCCACTTAGATTGAAAATGCACCATCAAAATCGGTATTAGATTTCATTGTGCTTTGTGATAAAATATTGATATTGCACGTTGGTGCATTCTCACTATTTTCAAGATCGAAATATTTTCTCATCAATAGATTTAGATGAGGGAAGATTTGGACCCTAATATTAATTTTTTGAGTGATGTATTTATTGCAACTTTTAATTGCAGGAGCCGATTTTTCATTTCTGTCCTTTGCAAAAATCCCAAATTAAGATTTTAATTTCTTTATATATAATTATAAAATGAGACTCAACATGTTGAATATATAAACTGCCCATTTGTACATATTTATAAGTAAATTGTGTTAATATGGTTTGTAGAGATTAAAGAAAGTAAAAAGTATATTAAATAATCTGGTAGAAAGCTGGGGGCTTTGATCCTAATAAGTTTTCTTTTTTTTTTTTGATAATCGAAATTGTAATAAAAATATTTTAATTTCATTTCTTGCAATTTTCGGTTAATGTACTGAAAATTTTATAAACATTTTTAATTACACATTTAGAAAACGTTGATGTACATATAGCTAACATTTTATTAAGGGTTAAAACTTGATTATTTGTAAATGCCAATAGTGCATTTTAATTTTTAAAATTTATTCTGTAATTATTATTTTTCTTACTTGGAATTTTGTTGTTGTTATATTAACAATGTTACATAAACAAACATTTCTTTTCTTTTTTTGTACAGAGAATGTTGCTACTATATTAACAATGTTACTTTACAAAATCTTTCTTGTAATATTAAATTATAATATTAGTGTCATCTATATTCTTTATTACTTTTTACAATGCTTTTTTACAACTCATTATGACAGTTTCGATTGCCCCAGCAATCTTCTTCAGAACTTCTACTTGTATTTCCAAATCTTAAATAAGAAAAATAAAGTTATAATATTAAATTACAGTATAGTCTTATATCTTTGTATTTTTACATTCTAATAAAGATAATTGTTATAAATGGACCAAATTAAATAATGAAAATCTAAATGTTGCTTTGTCAGCCTGCTAGAACTTAATTTTGTTATAGATCCATCAGTTAAATATTTCATGTTAAAAAAAGCAGTATTGAAAAATGCTAGTAATTAATTATTGAAGAAATTGACTCTGCCGTTTGGAAAATAAAATGATTTAGTTTGAATCTTTGAAGGATTTTTTTTTTTTAATTTAGTAAATTGAGTAAGAAAATAAAACTGAACTCTGATAGTTGAATTAATAAATATTGTAGTAATAAAATCTTTTTCAGTTCTTGGTGACAGTGAACAGAAAATGAAGACATTTAAGGAAAACAAACAAACAAAAAATTTCTGGCAAAATAATGATTTGATGTAAATCATGAAAATATGGTAAGATTAATGGAATCCATAGATTGGGATATATATTTTAAACCTCAATATCAGTTCTTTTGGTAGCCAAAAAGTTAAATTTTTCAACCTAGAAAACAGAATTTAAAATGATATATATATATGATAGAATCTCTTGCAAAATTAATAAAATGAGGGAAAGCATCAGAATTTGAAACTACATTTAATGTCATACAATACATAGATTTCATCTTTTTAAAACAGTCGCTAAATAAGGATACAAGCTCACCATTCGCCATCACTTATTAAATTTTAATTTGAAACTTTTTCTTCAAAAATCAATGGGCCTAGAAAAAGTTATAAATATGCTTCAAGACTTAGATTTATCATTTGCTAGCTCTGTAAATGATTTAACAGAGAGTCTTATTAAAATTTGAGGAGGAATGTCTATTGGATATTATTTTACAACATATAAATATTGGATAGATGCCTATCTCACTTATTTTTTAAGGACCATAAGTCGATGCATTTAATGTTTCCAATTTAGTTGTATTGGCACATGATCACAAATTTGAAAAATCTCCAAAATGATTGAAGTTACAACTGTAACTCTATTCTTTATAACTAGGGAATAAGTGATGAATTATTGAAATATAATAATTTTTTTTCTTAACAAAATCATTAAAGAGATAATATTTAGAATTTAAGATGTTTTGTATTATAGACATCTAACCTGTATTTGATTGTTTGGTAAATTTTTAAGACTTTAAACCACATTTTTGCTTTTACTTAATTATACATTATCATTATTATCATCATCAGCAGCAAACATTTGCAAACAAATATAACCATTCTAACCCCAAGAGTGAGAAAAAAGACAAAAAATAAAAATAATTATATACTAGAGATGAGTTTTACAGTAAGTATACAAACCATTATGTAAATGGCAAACATGTCCGCATATAGAACACGCTGATTCTTTATTCTTTTTATATATTATGTTGTGATGCTGTCTTTTAACTTCATTTGCAGCAAACTTTTCTTGCTGAAATACTTCAGCATTAGGTCTATAAGTCAATACTGTATTTCTTTAGAATGTCTTTGAGATAAATTTTATAATGTAAGTAGACTCTCTCTCTCTCTCTCTCATGAAAACCATACTCAAGTGTACCATAAAATGTTCTTTCAAGAAATCTTGTATTATTCATTCATTTCATATGTCCATTTCATAGGATTGTAATTTTGCACTAATGGACTACTCTAACACACCATCAATTTTAAAACATATAATATTAATAAAATTCTACTTTTTTTATTACTTTTACAATGCTTTTTTTACAACCTAATATGACAGTTTCGATTGCTCCAGCAATCTTCTTCAGAACTTCTACTCATCATAAGTAGAAGTTCTGAAGAAGATTGGTGGAGCAATCGAAACTGTTATATTAGGTTGCAAAAAAAAAAAAAAAAAAACATTATAAAAGTAATAAAGAACATAGATGATATTAATATCATATGGATTCGGCAATGCAATAGGAAAGATAACATTTAAAACATATTGATTGGTCTTATGATTTTTGCCATTGTGTTTTTAAAACTTTACAGAGCATCCCTAAATTACTTTTTTTTTTAAAAAAATCCATTGTTACATTGGTGATGTATCAAAGTCTCACATCCATACAATAAATTAGGTAAAATAATAGCTCTATAAAGCTACCAAGATATTTAAATTGGTTTACATTCTCAAGTTAGTAATCATCCAAGCTAAGAGTTGCTAAAGATTTTTTCTTTTATGTTTGATTTGATTTAATACAATTTTTAAATACTACATCATATCTTTTTACTAAGAAATTAAAAAAAAATGGCCTCAAGTTTCAATGCTAAAATGTAAGAGCAAGTCAAGTTCTTAAAATATTAGGGCTTACTCAAATTGCACCCCGCAGTATTTAGATGTTTATTGACACATGGAATTAAAATTATATGCTTGAATTATTAAAACTAATTGCATTTAAATATAAGCTGAGGTTCTTTATATGTACATTGCCTTTTTTTTAAAAAGTACATATACTTGAAAAGCCATTTTTAAAAATAAGAATTCATATGCAAATATATATACAATTACTATATGTGTAAGATGTTATAAATCAACATATTTGAAAATAAATTATTTTTGATTCGTTATCAGAGTTATCTCTTTCTAAGTTTTCAAATAAACTTGACACACCTCCATTTTTTATGAAATGAAAGGGCGATAAGAATGATTGTAAGCAATGATAAAATTTATTCAGTACATTCATTTGAACGTTACGGTATAGATATAACTTTAAAAAAAAAAAAAAAAAACTGCTATCAAGAAATTGAGTAATTTTTCCATGGTTTATTTCTAAGGTTAGTATAAAAAAAACGAATTTATTTTCCTTTTTTTTTTTATAATATATTTATTTACTGTTATTCCACTTTATTAAATTTTTATCAAGTAAAGTCACTGTGTTTATGTGTGTGAATACATATATCCATTAATTTAGCATTATTGATTCTCTGTATGTGTATATATATAAAGTAGTCTAATGGAAATTTATATTTAAATTTGTAAAAGTATAAAATCAAATTATACTACCAAACTGCAAACCAATTTAACAGCACTGTTTAGATTTTACAAGTTTTACTATACTTTCGTTTATTAGCTTTAGCATGAAAATTAATAATGGAGATTGGTCTTAATAATTAACTTTTTTATTCTTCAGAATCATTTTCGAAAAGATTATCTTTCATGGTTTTCTTTCCACTGTATTTTAATTCTGAGTCTCTCTTTCACATTCTTCGTAAAATACTTGTTCTATGAGTAATATTTTGCTCTAGATTTTTTTCTTCACTTTTTGCTCTGTGAAGTACTTAAATTGTTAATTTCTCCTCTCAACCATTTCTCAAAATAAACCCTCCAATACATCCATTATCATTTCTTGTGGAATTGCCTTTCTAACATTCCAAGTATTCTCAGATTTCTTCTAATCATCTACATTTCAAAAAGAAATAAGTATTTTTTTTTTAGTTTGGATTATATGTTTATTTTCCCTTCCTTTTTTTTGTTATCTGTTTAAGCTTTAGTAATCAACAGATGCTAGATGATATTCCTTATTAAATCTTTATCCACTGATGTCTTATTCCAAATTAAAATCATAATGATGTTTTCTTTGTCATGTGATGTAACTTTTTAAAATGTTAGTATTAAAAATTAAAGACCATTACTTCCCAATATTTAGATCCTACATCTTTTAAATTAACAGTTTACTCTAATAATATATATTTGTACAATATAAGTATGGGTATTGTATTTTTATATTGGACTATTTCCATCATGTAATGTATGTTTTGACTGTCTTTAGAAAAAATTAACTTTATTTAAATATTCCAAATACATTCAACTGTTAGTAATGTTGGAAGAAATGATAATAGATGGACAATTGAAATTTTAAACTGGATTCCAAGAGATTGTAAAAGACCCAGAAAGAGACCACATGTGAGATGGATGGATGAAATAAGAAAATGTGCAGGGGTGTTGTGGAAAAGAGAAGCTAAAGATCGGAGAAGATGGATTAAACTTGGAGAGACCTTCATCCTGCAGTGGATTGATAATGATGATGATGATGATATTTATATCACAGTGACCAAATTAGGGGGGGGGATTTTTAATGTATCTACTTATATATATATGAATACACTTAAAATAACTCTCACTCTAATGTAAATACCTGAGCCACAAACTAACAACATTGCCCTATGATGGACAATAGTTGATTTCAAAATGAAGGAAACTAAAGAAGTCACTGCCAGTTTTTGTTTTCTTGGATCCATTTTCAACAATTAAATATCAAACAAGTTGTAGATTTATCACTGGGTGTAATTTTAATGAAAACAGGAAATATTTAAAAAAATAAAGATCAAAATTATTCAAGCTATGACATTTAATATAATTCTCTAAGGATATGAGAATTTACTTTCATAACAAATAAATTCATGCTTTATTTTTTATATATATATAATTAGTAAACATTTTGGAATTAGAGATAATATCAAATTCTTATCTTGAAACTATTACACAATGACACAATTCATTTTTACCTGCGTTTTCTTTAATGTAATTGTAGCAATTACATTAATTAATTAATTAATTTTTTTTTTTAATATTACTTGCTATGAAAATTTATAAATTTTTTTGAAAAGAGAAATTATACTTATATATTGAATTATTTATTATCTCATTTCTTAAGAGCCTAAGAATATTTTCTTAAGATAGTTTTTTTTGTTGTTGTTGATAAAATTAATTTATTGAAACTATTTATAATGATATCCCTACAGCATATTTAGAAAGAATATTTGAGCCCTCCAAAATTTGCATTAATAGTATTGCTTTTTTTGTATTATTTCTTAGTATGTTACCATATTTCTATTTATTTTCCTACAGTAATATTTCATTATGAATACATATATCAAATAAAAAATATTGGAATGTATAATTTTCAGTACATAATTAAATTAAATAAATAAAAGCTATAACCAGTTTATGGTATGACTGCACCTTGAGTAGTAACATTTGCAGTTAGAATTAAAAAAAAAACAACTCATTAATATCACTCAATATTAGTGCTCCAATGTAAATGGCCTACCTTGTACAATTTATGTATATTTATACAATTATATAGCTTATTTACTACATTATGCATCATATTTACAAAATAAGCTCTGTGATTTTTGTGCAAAATGAAAATGTTATTAAAAATATATTTTTTTCCATTGCAACGAACCCGGAATGTTGGGAAACAGATTTAAATCTATCGACATAATAATATAATTTTTTATATACCAAAAAAGCAGATATGAGCCAAGTTTGGGTGAGTTAAAATGGGCATTAACAAAGAAAATTTGAGAAATTGAACTATTCTTTGAATAGATTTAAATCTGTGTTTGCAGAAGATTGAATTATTTGTAATAGAAGTTTTTGTTTTGATAATCTTTTTCTTTTACATATGGAAAATAATTTTAAGAAAAAAAATCAAAGAGGCATATATAATACATAATGTATTAAATAAGCAATATAAATATATATTACTTGATATATGACTTCCTTGCAATTATTGTTTTGCTCTTGAGACTTTGGCAATTTTATATTGCTAAAGCTATTAATATATGGTGTATCTGAACTTAGTTCAGTCCCATATGGCTATTTAAGTTAGATAGCTGGATTTTGGCTGTCTGAAAATTTCAGATTTTCTACTTAATAGGTAACTTAGATAAATGCTGGGGCTTAACCTGGTATTTTTAAATGTAATACCTGAATGTCCTAGCATCTCACTGACGACAGCTAGATCTAGAAACTGGTCTGAAGATAGGGATAAGCTTATTAAATTAAGTCACAGGATATATGACTTGATTTTCTTGCAAATTTATATATAATAAATTTAAGAGGATCATAAGCTATTAGCAGTGAATACTTATCATTTATCATAGCAGTCAGATAACCTGATTTTCTGGAAAATATATATTGAAATCTGTCTCATGGCTTTTCCTTGGGTAGATAATATATGATGTACATTGGTAATACAGTAATCATTGATAAACTAGTAAATGCTATTTTGCTTAATCTTTATATGGTTTTAATATATATATTTATAATCAGTCAGTGTTCAAATGAAGCAGTAAAAGTAACTTTTTTTGCTATTGGTAAAGTATTTATTCCTTCGAAAATTTGAAATTATGTAAGAAATTATTAATAAATTCAAGAAATAAATTTATCAGCACACTAATAAATAAGTATTAAAGTGTGAAAATACAAACAATTAAAAATGATATCTCTCTTATGCTGATTTTCTGGAAAATATATATTGAAATCTGTCTCATGGCTTTTCCTTGGGTAGATAATATATGATGTACATTGGTAATACAGTAATCATTGATAAACTAGTAAATGCTATTTTGCTTAATCTTTATATGGTTTTAATATATATATTTATAATCAGTCAGTGTTCAAATGAAGCAGTAAAAGTAACTTTTTTTGCTATTGGTAAAGTATTTATTCCTTCGAAAATTTGAAATTATGTAAGAAATTATTAATAAATTCAAGAAATAAATTTATCAGCACACTAATAAATAAGTATTAAAGTGTGAAAATACAAACAATTAAAAATGATATCTCTCTTATGTAAAAAAAAAAAGTTTTTAGAATTGAAAAATTTTGTGTCTGCCTAGTTGCCATAATGAAAGTAGAATGATTATTAATATCTGGCTACATAAGCAAGTCTTGGGAAAGATATTTTATAATATAAAAGATGTTACCAAATAAAATAAAATAGATTATTATTGATATTATAGAGAGAATTGTGATTTTGTCATATTCTATAATGTCACATGATCACCATCTCTATACTAACACAATTGTAAACAAAGGCAAAACTCTCCATACAGTAGTGCCACCCTGTACCAAACTATTATAAACAAAGGCAAAACTCTCCATACAGTAGTGCCACCCTGTACCAAACTACTTTGTTTGGCACAGGGTGGCACTACTGTATGGAGAGTTTTGCCTTTGTTTATATTCTATAATGATTGAAGCAAGTATCAGTTGATAAATATTACAAACATATGTGTAAGTAGACTTCTTTTAAGTCACCTATTTTTATCTGAGTAATGTGGACCAAATTCCAATAGATAAATTTGATTACTTGGATGAAGTTAAAATAGCTCCAATATCTGTTTGAATATCACCATTTGTAAGAAAACAGTTAAACATCAATTTATCTGTCAAAAGTAACCTTTATTAGTAAAAGGATTACAAAAATTTTTGGGTACACTTACCCATTGAGAATTACAAAGTGTTCAATGTGACGAACAAGGTAAAACAATTATTGATTATATAAAGTAAATAGCTTGATAACAGTTATGTCCATTAAAGAGTTGCTATAATGTTGATATTAATGTGTATCTGAACATCAGTATCTATACATGGATCTACGTGGCCCAGCTACTGAGAAACCATCCATCACCCAATGATCCCATCCCTGGGGCCCCGAAGCGAAGACCCAAATGCTTCAGCTGAATAGGTGGACAAGTCCAGCATTGCGCCAACCACTACAACAGGCAGCGAGGTCCAAGGCTCAAGTCCATTGAATAATAAATTCTCGACCTGCATCCGAGCCATGTCACGACCATTCCAGATGCCTCTGTCTCTCAATCAACAGTCCAAATGTGCAGGGACCGCATTCGGTCTACCTGCCCAGAATTGGAAAGCCAACTAAGAAAAACTATCACATAGCGAGCACAGATCTGCACTACCTAAAACCAACCTATCAAGGGGGCACAGCAGCCAACCAGAGCAGGAATGGTGCTGAGACTTTGACCAGGTACCCTTCCAGCAGGTTTTCCAGGTAGCAGAAATAATTGTCAACAGCCTGCACCAAAGGACCAGCCTCCTAATGACTACCACCACCCCTGAGGAAGAAAAGAGGAATGCAGACCCATGCCCGGAAAATTATTGCAGCAAAGCCTCCATCATCAAAGTTACAAAATTTGGAGGTGGCCCAAATCAGACCAACCATCTTACAAACTCTTTAATTTTAAAGTTAACCAAAGAAAAAAATGATTAGCTCAAATCAACACTGCCATAATAAACAAGCCATCAGGGGGTTGAGACAGCCTCCAAAGTCTGCTTCATTGTTGTTAACTCTTGATACGTGCCATATATTCTAAATACTAGTTCAACTCATCCGACTGCAAGGTTCTCTAGGGATTATGATCTAGCTTATATATTTCCATTTGGTTATTTCAACTATGAACAGAGTGATTAGCATTGTAGGATTCTTGCTTATTGTTTGGTTGTACAGTAGAGCTGAATGGCAACCAACCTGTTATAGTAACTAGTTTCTGTAACCATGTTGTGGACTTGATTATAATAGGATTCCAACTGGGACTCTTTTGAATTCTGCTTATCTTAATTGAAATCTAGGTCTTGATTAGAAATCAAGGTTCCAATTGTGTAGTGTAAAAGTTTGTAATCTTTGGATTATTCCTAATCTTTGTTGGATTAAAGGAGTTGAGTGAATTGCAGCTTCAATATCTTTGTTTGGGCTATACCATCATTTGAACTTGTTTTTATCTTTAACTCATTGTTTTTTGGCTCAGGAAACACTTCGTTCTAATTCTGTGTCAATTTGAAAGTTTTCTATTCTTTTTGTGGTGCCCCAATCGATTTATGTAGTCTGTTTCTAGAAACTAGAAACATGAATGCATTAATCAAAATATTATTTTCCATATTTTTTGTATGATTATTATATATTATCAATAATGTTCTTGACAAATTAAAAAGTAAAAATTATTTTTATTTATTATATTGTCTATATTTTATTCATTGTATGTTTGTTAATACAAAGAACAATGTTTTGATTATTCTTTATTAATGGACAAATGGATCTGAAATGTATTTATTATAATTTAAACATTTTATATGGTAGTATAGACCAGGTTGGCAATGCATTTTTATAATAGTAGTTATATGTACATAAATTAAGTTGGTCATTATTGTTAAAATTAATTTCATTTAAAACTAGCCAGGAAGTTGACTATTCTTCAATTAAACATTTCAACTCGTACATACAGGTGTCATCATCATCATCAACACAACCATTATCAATCCACTGCAGGATGAGTCTCTCCAAGTTCAACCCATCTTCTCTGATCTTTAGCTTCTCTTTTCCACATCACTCCTGCACACTGTCTTATTTCATCCATCCATCTCACATGTGGTCTCTTTTTGGGTCTTTTACAATCTCTTGGAATCCGGTTTAAGATTTCAACTGTCCATCTATTATCATCTCTTCTAGCAATCTGTCCAGCCCAACTCCACTTCAGTCTTTTGATTTTTTCAATGAGGTCAGTAACACCTGTTTGTTCTCTTACCCATATATTCCGTTTTCGATCTCTTATTGTTACTCCCAACATGCATCTCTCCATACTTCTTTGAGTTGCATGAAGTCTCTATATTGCCCTTCTATTAAGTGTCCAAGTCTCAGATATGTACAAGTGTATGTATGTGAGAAAGCATCCATTTTCCAAGTTTTACATACTCGACTAAATTTTTTTCTGGAATGATAACAGTGTAATAAAGTTTGAGAGAGTTTTTGTTTCTTTATGGAAGTGATCAATGTGAATTCAGATTATGTTATTGATATACACATATAAATGAAAACTAATTTTAGGGAGAGAGAATTAAAGAAATAGCTAAGTGATTTTAAGGTCTTGATGGTTGATGATTCAGATGGAGATCACCTATCTACTATAGAGATCACTGTCTTATATCTAATTTGATTGTCCATTAGTGATCATCATCATCAGTGGAGTGCAATAATAATTGTTTGAGTAAATGGATAATTTGATTCCATGGCAATCACATAGACTATCAATATAGGAGTAAAAATATAGAGATATATATCTACATTGTTTGACCCCTTTGATCACAATTTCTTCTCATTCTCCATTAGTGATATGGATCTTTTAATCTCTCATACCATGCTGATGTTACATAGTTATCAGTTATAATGGTACTTTAATTCTTTGGATTATCCAGTCCCTTACAATACTTAACATAATCATGGCTTAAAGTTCATGTTTCTGCAATTTTTGTGATCTGGTATTTGAATATTTTAAGATTCCAAAAACATTTAGATTATTCTTTCAGATTACTGTATTTTAGTCTGACTTCATATATATACATGAATAGAAAGCTATAAATCTCACTAATCCAAAAGTTGCAAATCTGGTATTGCTTCCTTCTTCATTGTTTTCTGTTGGAGTGCTTTTGTAGAGGTCTTTGTTCTGAAATGGGCTCTTTAAAAGCCACTTTACTTATAATTACAAACACTTAGTATATGACTAATTATCTCCTATGGTATCAGATGTTAATCAGCAATGTAATATCATTAAGCTCTTAATCATAACTTTTTTTTTTCATGTGTCATAGCATCGGCCAGGATGCGAACCCGGGACAACTGCTTGTAAGGCAGCTGTGCTGACCTCTCGACCACCAACACTTGACAATCATAATTTTTTTTAAAAAAATGTTCAAGTCTTCTGCAGCTTGTGTGAGAGTACAATAACCAGATGCATTGTACTCTTAAGGATAAATTTAGAGGGTCATCTCAGGAGTTGTTGTTATCATTAATGTTCAAGGTTTTTTTATCAGCAGTTTCTCTCATTATGCAAACATTTCTTGAACACTTCACGTGTCAACTCCTGTATCTCCACATGCATGTTGGCAGCTCAGTATTCTTCATTATACATATCTCATACAAAGTAAGAATTTGTTTCTGTTCATTTTTATTATCTTATCAAAGGACGAACAATCATAGCATTGTAGATATATATTTTCAAGATTTGTTTGGTTTTTTTAATCAATGAGCACCTCATCTCAACTCTATCCTATTGCATTGAGGTGATCTGTCTTTCTGCACTGGCAGATATTTGTAATATGATGAAGTTGAAGGTTGGCCTGATAAAGGGACAAAAAACTCTGAAAGTACCCAATGAGTATTATAAATTAGTTCACATTTATACCTTTTCTGTGCTTTTTTTATGACATCATAACTGTTAACAGAATATAAAGGAACCTGTAAAGATTCCAATCAAGAAATAGATTCATCAGTGGTTTTATCAAGTCCTTCCACTTTTCCATTGTAGCCATAGATTTGGAAGTCATTAACTATGTGGTTCATAGTTTGTATAGGCCTGCGTTTAAATAAATCGGTGGCTGAAAAATTCCATTAACAAAGCAGATGAGCACTGACCAATATTTGATGAGACTCCAATTGCATTTAGGAAGATCAAATCTATTTGGCTTTCTTGTTTGATTTGGAAAAAGAAATTTGTTTGGAACATCATGAGAATTCCATTTTTTAAAACATAATTCTTCAATTGTAATTTCTCGTTGAACATTTAAAAAGGGATCTTGATTTGAGATGAGTCTTAGATGATTAAACTATATCATGAGTTATTGGCAAATCCAATTTGATTAATAGCTTTTATCCATTTTCTGTGAAGTGTAAAAAAGAGAAAGTCACTACGAAGGAGCAGACTTATATTTTTCATGATAATACTTAAGTATCCAGAAGTTCTGTGTGGAAACATTTTCTCCAAATAGATCTCAGTTTTCTTCAGTAGAATATGCTAGTATTAAGAAAGCTGTCTGTAAAATAATTGTGTCACAGACCCAAATAATTCCAGCTAGCAGTCCAAGAAGATTTTCTTTAGACATAAGGAACTTAGACTACAATCCAAGTTACTTTAAAATATCATAGGGATATATTGGGTTTAAGTCTATTATTGCAAGGATTATATTCAAATTAAAAATTATTTTTTCCTGTTATTTAGATTACAATGTTTAAAAAAGATTTCCATTTTTTATATGTCTTTATTGAAACACTTTTCTATTTCAGAAATGGATCTTTTTTGAGAAGTCTAAGCAATATCATGAATATAGATTAATTTCTGCCTTCCAGGGCTGAATCCATGTTAGCCATTTTGAAAAATTTTGTAACTTCCACGATTATTATTTAGTTTCATTTGAGAATTTTTTTACTCGAGAGAGTTTGATAATTAAATTAATGGTTTTCCTGCATCTAAGAATTTTAGAAACTTTTCACAGAAAATTATTTTTCCAAATAGAATCATAAGCTGAGGTTAGATCAATATTAATTTATTTTGAAAGTCTTGTCTCAATACGAGTTGTTAAAGATAAAACTTGTACACAGGAGCTCTTTCCTGGGCTAAACTCGGTCTAGTCAACATATATATATATGAATCTCCATTATTGACAAAATTCTTGCTAATATGATTCTTGCAAAAAACTTGTAGGAACACATAATCAGATATTAGATGCTTTTTTTTTTTGATGATTGCTAGGTTTATTTAGTTTTGAGATTACTATTAGTTTTGCCGATAATGTGTTGGCTTTTTTTTTTTTGAAGAAATTCTGATTGCCATTTTCTCCTGGAGCTTTTTCTAATCTAAGATAATCAAGTGCAAATTCAAGTTTATGAACATCTACAGATTTATCAGATTGATATTAGTGGAAAATGGGAAAGAAAAGCTTGCATTTATGCTCTAATGCTGCTTTTTCTTATTCTATCATTTTTGGGTTTGGAAGTCTGTCATATAAGGTGGGCACTCTCATTAGTAGTAATAGTAGTTGTTTTTTTTAATCTACCAAGCTTTTGTAAAATTAACCAGATCATATGATTGATCTTCGCTTCTTCATGATCTCCATTTTTCTCTTTTAGCACCATTCAATGATTTTATAATTTTGATAGTGATTTTCAGATTAATATAGCTATGTCTTGCATTGGTGGTTGAGAGGTCAGTGCGACTGCCTTGCACTTGCAGGTAGTTGCCCGGGTTGCGGGTTCATGTCCCGGCCAATGCTATGACACTTAAAAAAAAAAAAAAGCTATAAAGACCACCACTGATTTGGATCCAAGCTGGATTGAATTGCTTTTCTCTGGCAGCTATTATTATGAGTTTGTTAATTTATCATAACAAGAGAGAATTGGAGAGACTCTATTGAAAGATATCCAATATATCAACTCCATATATTTTCCTTAAATTCCAATTAGAAGCGAGATAACTCAATTATTGGATTGTAGATTCCAAGAATGATTTGACTTAATTAATGCTGACTTTTAAGGCAGATGATTCAATATAAGCAGTTCAGTAGGCAATGAATGGCCAAGCATTTTTAGTCAAAACAAAACATAAACCAGGAGTTGTTTTTATTCCACATATGCCTTAATAGAATTATCCCTCTTTGCTTAGCATTATAAAGTAAGTGCATATTATTTAAATTCATCCATTCTAAAGGTTACCAACCTGCTTGTTACTTATTTACATGTTCTCAAAGGGTATTATGAGAATTAAATTTTCTATAAAATCAGACATAGGAAGATATAGAAGAGGAGAATAGGGTGAGTTTATATTAGGAGGGGTTGCAAACATTGCTTATGTAAAAATTATCTATCAGGATTGTAATTGCAATATCATTTGAACAATTTTCAGTGGAAGTTGTCTGGTATGATGGTTTGAAACAAAAGTAACCATACCATGTTTATAATGCATCCTATCAATGTTAGAGATTCAGGAATTTTAAGAGAATTTTGAGACCCTTGAAATACAATTACATCAACATTATGATGAACAATTAAGGTGTAGTGGATCTCTTTTTTTGTTCTTCTTGTTATATCCTCAGTGATTAAATTCAAACAATTTTATTATCTGCGCGCAAAGCATATATATATATATTGATTTCAGACCCTAATGAAGTAAAGCCGCAACTATGTTATTTATGTGAAAATTGCTGTATAGAAATTATACCTTGCACTTGTGATGTTCATGGTTGGTTACCAACATCATGTAACAAGTATCAAAGGTGTCTGATTTTCACCTCTGTGGTTTTGATAAAGCCATCTTCCATTATACTCCTGGAATTCATTTTAGTAGGTTTATTATATAATTTCATTATTTGCTATCTTTAAGTAGGAGTTGATCAAGACAAGTCTTATTTCCATAAGAAGACTATTTCATTTGCTACTACATACTATTTTCAGAATGGGCCACGAAAAAGCTGCCATCCATCCAGCCCATTACAGAATAATGTGAAGGCTTTACTATTGCAACAATATGTATTAATTAACTGTTGCCTTTTATATGCCACCAGATATTTAATTTGTAAACAAAAAGTAGTGCTTATTTTGAAAGAAGTACAAATTTAAGATATATATATAGTTCTTGAGAATGAATTTAAACTTAGATTACATAGTTTTCCAAACTTAGCTAACATAAGTAACTATGTTTTATACAACCATCGAATAAATTAAAATGAATGATTAAACTGACATGTAAAAGTCTCTAGTCTATCTTTTCTTTTTATCTTGACTTATACATTTCTCAGTTCTTTCATTGGTAAGCATCAAAAATGACAGGTTGATTTTCAATCCAAGATCCTTTCATTATTCTAACATTTTGCTAAAATGCATGGGCAGAAATCATCAAATAGTTATTGGTCAGAAGATCAGGTAATGTTAAAATATTACCTTTATATATATTGGTGAAAAAGATAAAACAACTTTAAATAGTTAATTGCAGAGCAAAGATATTTTCAGCATTCTTTTGTGGGGGAAATAATGAAGTGACAAATCATTAATTACTAAGCTAGTTAAATACCAATAGGTGATATTGTGTGTGTGTGTGTGTTTTTTTTTTAAATTTCCTTCCTTATTTCAATCTCTAAGAGTAAACTATAATCTACTTTTACCTATGAGTAATTGGGTAGCTAATTTGTTGGCAATGTTCTGGCTCCCTGATAAAAAAAATCTTAACCTTAGTTAATCATCAGCTGATAAAAAATAAATAAATGTCTTGCGTTGTTAGCCGAGAGGTATCACAGCCGCCATGCAAGCAAGTAGTTGGTTGCAGACGGTTGTGGGTTCGCGTCCCGGCTGATGCTATGACATATGAAAAAAAAAAAAAAATCCAATTTTATTTAGATTGGAACCCATGGTGTGGGAATGATAGTAAATTTACTATTCATTTTACACAAGACCTTTCATATATTTATTATATGTGTGAAAAGGCCAAAACTTAAGATTAATCCAAAACATTATATATGCATACATTCCAGATGTGAGATATATACATTATAATGCTAATTAAAGTTAATTAAGCTGTAAAAATGGGATAGAATTGTGTTAAGAACATGGCAAACAACATCAAAATATCATATTGATGATTAAATGTATCACTTGATGATAATATCTAATTATATAGTTAACTCAACTTGCCCTGGACGATAATTTGATACCTGTATCCGTTTATATATATCTGAATAATATACATATAAAAAATTAAATATCAGTCTTGCACACTTATGTTGAAATATTATTTCAGAAACAGGTAATCATTAATAGTTCAGACTCTAAGATTTAATTAATCATTTAGAAGTTTTTGAAATGTGAGCACACAGAGAAAAATAAAGAAGATGAAGTAGGAGGATATGATTAAGAATTGTCCTTTTTTTTTTTAAGAAAATAATGGATGATGTAAAGAATCAAGAGATAGGAAAAAAATAAATGATTATAAAGAAGAAAATTTATATATATATTTTAAAGAGTGAAATGAGAGAGACATCGGATGACATTTAAGTTGGTGCTGAATTTATCTCAAAAAAAGGCGTATTAAACTTTACGGATATATATGTATATACGGTATTTCTGTAATGAATTATAGCTTTTGTCAAAAGAGTAAACGCTTGATTATTTTCTTAACATAAGGAAGACTCACTTTTATTATGTTTTTAATTAAAAGTCTAATATTTTATTTATTATAGGTAAAAAAAAAAGCCTTTATTCTTAATTTTTATAATATTATCTGCTTTTAAAAAGTAATCAATTATTATTATTTTTAGTATTGGGATTTCAAATATTTGCAAACTTTTATTTTTTATTTAAAATATTTTTTTATCGTGTTCGTGTACAAATTTTAAAAAATGGTTACTATTTTAACAAAATTAAGGGAAAATATGTACGTTTTCCAATGGAGGAAGTTTATTTTTTTGAAAACTAAATTATTGGGTTGAAGAGAAGTTGCCAATCTTTTCTCAACTTGTGATTTTTTTTTTTATGCAAATTTTTTTTTATATAGGTATATGCAATGGAGCCGCGATATCCGTTATATTTCCTTTCTGTACGTCATACGTCAAGTGTAATAGCTCACGTTTTGTGGATAAGCTTTGATTACAATAAAAAAACATTTTTTTTATTGAGCTGCAAATATCATGTTTTTCAACGTGCACTTGTATATAACACAAACACCGTTTTATGTTATTAATTAAAATTATAGTATAAAAAAAATTGAGGAAGTATATATATTTACATATTTATTTACTGCGTATGTGTTCACTTATTCACATTCATTCAATATATATATAAATTATTCCAATATACCTTTACTTTTTGAAATAAAATGAATAGCAGAGAATCATATTTTCATCAACATTGACCACAGTTGTCGACAATATCCTTTTACTTTAAGATTTTTTTTTTAAGGAAATATTAATAGCAGTTTTATTATTAGCAGTCAAATAGCTTCAGGATTTATAGAATCATTCCTACTTTTTTTTCTTTCCATATGTCATAGCATCGTCCGGGAGGCGAACCCACAACCGTCTGCAACCAACTACTTGCTTGCAAGGCGGCTGCGATGACCTCTCGGCTAACAACGCTTGACAGAATCATTCCTACTTGCTATTGGTATTTTCATATTTAGAATAAAATTTATCAAATTTTAAACTTTTTGATGCAATAGTAAAAGTGTTTTACAATTCTTATTTTAACTATTTTATTACTTAAGAAAGATAGCAAATTTTATTAAGTTTCATAAAACTTTTTAGCTTTTTAGCATTTTATTATATGAATAAAATATACATGCTTTTAATTTAATATATGAATTTTAATGTTTTTAGTAGCAAATATTGATACAACATATATCACGGCTTCACTGTTGTGTATTAAATGTTATTAGAGTCGGAACTATTAATGATTACCTGTTTCTGAAATAGACTGATATGTTTTTTTTTTTGGTATTCAGTTGTATATCTATTTTGTGTTGTCGCCCCCCCCCCCCACCGCCCACTGTTTGTAATTACTAAATTCATTATACATAAAAAATAGAAGTTATTCAACTTAATTAGGAAGATATGTAATGCAGATAATTCAGATTCATATCTATCAAGTTGTCACGGTGACAAAGAAATAGAAGGTTTTTATATGAATGTACAAAATGTTTTTGATCAGACCAAACATTTTAAAATTGTCATGGAAGATTTTAATGCTAGAATTGCATGATTGAAAAATGAAAGTGCTGTGGGTTAGTTTGGTTATGATTACAGAAATGAAAGATGACACAAACTTATGAAGTTTGCAGAAAAAAGAAAAACATATTACTAATTTTTGTTGTTGAGAAAATTGCTAAATGAAATAGATATTCAAATGAAGGTACAGCACAACTGAATTATATTTTGCCTAACAGATAATATATATTTCAATATTGTAATATTCTTAATAGATTCATCATAGGGAATGATCATCAATTATGAGTTGTAAAAACATTTTCCTCTTGATTTTTTTCTCATTAATCATTATTTTTTAAAGTGTACACTTCAAAATTCCCTGCATATAATGCTATCCTAGATTGCCAAACTTTTATTTTTTATTATCCAGGCTTCAATATAATATATTGTTTGAATGGATAAAACACTTCTGATGAGTTGCAGTTTATTTGTGATTCATCTTTTGATGCAATGTATTTTGAAATCTGTCTCGGCTTCTTTGATCAATGAACATTTTATGTCCATTTCTTTTGCTCCAAAGTTGCAGTTTTTTTTTTAATTTTTTGATTTATAGACATCAGTCATAATTAGAACTCCAAGAACATTTTAGTTCAGTAATAAATATTTTATTCCAGTTGTCATTCTTTGACCCCCTTCAATAGTCTAGTTTATAATGATTTCATGATCGGATTGTGGAAAAATACTACAAATGAAGAAGCAAGTACAGCTGCCTTGCAAGCAAGTAGTTGGTTGCAGACGGTTGTGGGTTCGCCTCCCGGCTGATGCTATGACATATGAAAAAAAAAAGTATACAATTTCATGATTTTCCAAATGTATAAAACTATAAGATGTTATGTGAGGATTATTTGACATAGGGTTGCATAATAGGATGATCAGTCTATATTTTGATTTTATTTATATATATATTTTGGGTTTGTATTTTTTGGACTCGCATTCATAGGTGCTGTAATCTTTTGTGCTGTTTAGTATTCATTTCTGCTATCATTAGTGTTAATATCTATCGATAATTTCTGCATTGTCAGATTTTTTATCATCTTCTGAGGAAATGCAATGATTGTCATTAGATTTGATATTGCTCATTTCTTCAAAGCAAGCTGTGAGCCGTTTGGGTTTTAGATATCGACAATTTTCCATTGCGAAGAAGGAAATCAAAATTTGTATATATTGTAGAGAAATTGAAATGTTCAAAATGATCATATCTATTTCATGCATAAAATATCCAAAAAATGTAAATAATAACTTTTTATAGGTCTGTATTATCTGGTAATTATTTGTTATCTATATTTCTCTGAATTCAGGCAAATATGAGCATTGACAAGAGTCTATTCAAAAAAATGTAAAAATAAATGTTTCATGCTTCCAATTTTATGTCACACTTCTAGCTAAGGTACATCAATTTAGAGTGAACCCAGTGGACCTAATCAGTAGTTTAAAATGGTAATTTTATGCAGAAGGAAGCACATTTCTAATTAGTTGAAAAACAATAAATTAAAAAAATAGAATAACTACTATATGAATTTATAACTATTTTTTTAAGATAAAAATAACCAAAACCGTACATGGAAATAGATTGTGGATCCATTAGACCCATCTCATAGGTAGAGGGTTAAATTATTGTAAATTTGTTGCTGTATTTAGCTTTTATATATATATACACCAGGATCTTTTTTTTAATATATTATTTTTGCTGATATTAAATATTTTATTTCAGACAGGAACAGAACGGAGTAAGAATTTTATTTTAAAAAGTTGTTATAGCTTTTTCTGGATTAATTCAATTTTAGTAATATATAAGAATTATTATTTTATAAGACATTAAACTTGTTTACTAACTATTCTCATATTACTTTTTTTTATAGATAGACAACTTCCCTATTTCTCCATTCTTAATTTCATATAAATAAAGATACAATAAAAGACATATATTACATGAATTATATTTAATTGTATTAATATTGCAGGAATATGGTAATTTCTTTGCCTGCATGTCACCAAAAATAACACTTAATCATCACCAGTTCTAGTTTGCCATTGCTTGCCATCCTTTTAACACAATTCTCATATCTCAGTTTTAAAATTCACGAGTATAAAAATATTAATGAGCTATTTTTATATGCATATTATTAATATTTCATAATTTCATTATACTTTTACATAATGAAAATCATTACAAATTATTTATTGAATTCAGTAAAAATTAGTATATTTGGTAGTAGCCATTTCCAGCATTAGTAAAAAACACTGCCATAAATTCCAAATCCCCCTTTCTCCTGTTCCAGAGCTTTTTTTGGAGTTGCATTTTTTTTTCTAATTTCAACAATATCCAAACTCTGCTGTAAATTAAAAGAAATATTAAATAGAGGGATTTGAATTTCACTCTATATTCATCCTCCATTTCATCTCAACTAACCAATACACATCTGGTATCAGTTGTTTGAGATGGGGTGAAGAGTGAAGTTAAATTGAAAATCCTATGTTTAAATCCCTCTATTTGCTATAGTAAACATTCAGTGTAATGAATGAATAGCTTAATTAAATGAAATATTAATTTATACTTTTTATAAACTGTATAAATTTGTTTTAACAATATAACGCTTCAAATTGCAGAATATAAACATAACAGCACAGGTTTTTTTAATTTTTTATGTAGCAGCAATTAAAACAATAAATCCCAACAGTACTTTGTAATTATGTTAGGATAATAGACGTTTTTGAATTAGTGGTACCGGTATTAATGGTAGTCTATTTGTATGACATATGTAGAAAAAAATTCATATAAACAAAACAAATGTAATAAAAACAAAAAAAAATTCAGGATGGCTCAGTTGGTTAGAGCGTTACCTTAAAAAATTCAATAATCAAGAATCTAAGGGTTCAGGTTCGAATCCCATGCCAGTATTATCATTGGTCAGGCCAGCAACACCTGAAAAAGAGGGATGAATAATACCTGTCGAAACGTTGTGCATATACTAACCTGTGTACTATTACTAACAGTTGAATGTATTTGGAATATTTAAATGAAGTTAAATTTTTCTAAAGACATTCAATACTGCATATTAGATGATGGAAATAGTTCATATATATAATGTTTCTATAATAATCCTAAATTATGAGTTGGATTGGCTAGTTGTTATTAAAATTAAGTTGAAAGTTAATTCAAAGATCTAGTCGTAGGATTAGCTCTTGTTTTAATAACAATTAAAAAAGAAAGAATTAAGAATTAAAAAAAATACAATTCTATTTAATTAAATTTTAACTGAAAAAAGTAAAAAAAAAAAAGATAAAAATTTTTTAATGAAAAAAGGAGATATAATAGAAAATATTTTTGATTAGATTTTTTTTTCTATTCATTTTTTCATTAACATGCAGACATACATACACATACTCATATATACATTAATGCTAGAGCTGGTTTTTATTTATTAATTTTGATTAGAATTTAGTTCATTTGCTTATTTGTTTGCTATCAACCTGAAGTCAATATACTCTTACTAAAAGCATACAATCTTCTTAAAATGGATGTTGCAAAACTGTTTTACTCTCTATTAAGAGTAACTACTCTCCTTCTCAAATGCATATGGTAATAAAGCTAATCATGGGCACAACACTCGTTGGAGTATGACCTCTTCCACTATTGGTGAAGACTATCCTATTACAATTATTTTCTTTACAGTCACCATGCCAACACTTATATGACTAACCCCCAAGGTATTGTGTTTATTCAAAGGATAGAGTTACATTGTCTCCTTTGCAATATTGTTTAATGTAGGTGAGTGTTTGAAATTTGAGTTTTGAAAAAGTGGATTCTTAACCTGTCATTGAAACTGGACTATGAAAAAAATGCTTACTGCAATAAAAACATTAAGTACATTAATGTTTAAAGAATCTGAAGTTGTAAAACCATTTCAGTATGCTCACAGCACAGATAAATACTCATTGCCCTTGTTCCATTAATTATCAATGACTTCCTCAGTCTTTTGCAAGTTATAATCAATAATTATTTTTTTTTTGATATTGTGTGTGTATATATCATACAGTAAAATTATAGCTTCTGACAAAAAAATTTTCAACAGATTTTATGACTATAAGTCAGCAAAGCAGAAACTTCTTATGAATATTTGCTTTGTATTTTATAGTGTCTCTTCTTAGACCTTCAGATTAAACTATTATTTGTTTCTAACCTTCAAAATTTGATTATATCTTAAGTTCTTGTTGAAAACTATAGTCATGTTAGCAGTCCACAATATAATTCTTTGGTCTTTTGCAATTGACTTTTAATTAAAAATAGCAATGCAGATCATTGATTTTGAGGTGGTTTCCAGTTTAATCTTCATCAGACTATTGTCAAAATATCAAATTGTTTTTAAAAAATAATGTTGTTCGTAACAAGGTGATACTACATAAAATTTAATATTACATCAGTAAGATTTTTAGTTTCAGTTCTGGAAATATTTTAAATGAATCATAGAGCAGTAGATTCAGGTCAAAGTTTATGGTTCCAACTATGTCATTTCTGGGGTTCAAACTTCTTTTAAATTCATGATTAATAAATCATTTGATTAACTATTAAAGTGTCAATTTTATTAAAATGATACTTCAGTGATTTCAGAACTGTCATGTGATAGGCTCACCTTGTTTCAGTCAATGATTGTCAGATATGCCTAATTTTGATGCATTACTGTTGAATCAAACTGAAGAAAATAGTTGCTTCAGATAATATGTAGTTGCATTATTGACAATCAGTTTTAAAAATAAGGCATTATGGGATATTAAAAAGACATGGATTTATGTAGAACTTTTTTTTGCTATTCATAATATTTCCTTTATCATGATGTTGACTGTGCAGTTTCTCACTGGGTGTTACTATTTCTCATGCTTGTCAAAACAGAGTTTCTATCATAAATATATTAATAGACTCTTCAGTCAAACAAAAGCTCGAGAAGTATTTTAAAATCTCGGGCTCTGATATTGAGATTTTTATGTCACCAGAATGTACAGCATGCATTATGACTAATATTAGAATAGTTAAGTACTATTTTGCTGGGTTTGTTTTATAGAACTGGTTAGAAACATTGTCAACTCATTTTGAGATATATTTTGTCTACACAGTGAACTATTAATTTTCCATCTTTAACTTTTTAAAAATATTTAGTCATGATGAAATAAGGGAGGGGGGGGGGCAAGATATTCAAGTTCAAATTTTTTTTCCCCAATAATATTCATCTTTTCATTTGTAGCATAGAATGTTAATATGACTGTTTTCTGTATAGCTCTCTTCTGGTTATTATTATCATCATCATCATCATAATAATAATAATTATCATCATCATAATAATATTAATGTTATTATTATTATTATTCAAATTCTCTGTAGGTCTGATAATTTTCTAAGTGATATTATTTTCATGTGAAGATAGAATTGCTTTAGTGTTCTTTCATTACTTTAGTGTTCTTTCATTCTTTGAATGTGTTTGTAGGGATGATGTGCCTTTTTTTTGTTTGTTTGTTTGTTTTGTTGATCAACTTATGAAGAGGAAAATAGCATATATTTTGAGGGAGAATATATCTACATTAACAATTTCTATTTTCACTATTTGTTAGTCTCCACTTGTATTGTGTGATCTGTTTTGAGAGTCAAATTTACCGGAGTTATATGTTGTTTGTAAACTGCTATTTAACAAGATTACTAATTCATTTCAGACAAATTAATCTCTTCTTTTGATGTCTTTTGCTCATTTTGAATTCTCTTTTTCTCTGGTGTTTTCTAGAAATATCTCAATCTTATGAAGTTTCTATTTTAAAATTTCATTTTTACTACGCATATCATATTCAGGTCCTTCTGTGATAATTTCAATAAGGGTATATAACCATTTTCTTCAATTGCCTTTTATACAAAGATTATTTTAGAAATTTGAATTCTTTTGCTTTGCTTAATCTTTACTGCTCCTCATTTGCAGAACAAAGTTCCAAAATTAGCCATGACAATAATAATAAAAAAAAAATAATATGTAAATATATTTACATTGTGCATTATATTATTTACTATTTAAATATTAAAATCGAAACATTATAATATTTTTATGAATTATTCACTAGAAGTTTAACTGCTAAATGAATTTAATTCTGCTTTTAAATAATGTTATAAACTCAATAACAATCTAAATAATCTAATGTAATTAAAATACAAACTGAATGAAGTAAATACTAATGTAATACAAATATTTTTTCTAATATGTGTTATCATAATATTTAAAAATTTCCCATTGAATAATAAATGTTTGGGGCAAAAACTTTATCTCAACGGTGATATAGGTGAGTCTTACTATAATAATGAAACTATTTGCACAATTATTTTATATTTATATTGAAACAAATGTGATGAACATTGCTAAAAAAAAAAGAATTCTGAAGTGATACAATTCATATGGAGTAACACATGGTTATTGATTATAAAAATAAATCCTATAATAAATTGCATATGCATAATATCTAAAAATCTAATCTAAAACCAGTATTTTTAAATCAATTGAAATGCCAAACATTAAATATATCTAAATAAGAAAAACTGGACATCTTCCACTTTAACAAAAAAGCCTTGAGTGATTAATGATAACCAGTTTCTTTCACACTGATAGTATTAGGTTAAAATGATCAATAACTGAATATTGTATGAACTCACTGATCTAAAATATAAATGTTTATTTTTATATGTTGTTGTTGTTGTTGTTATTATTATTATTATTATTATTATTATTATTATTATTATTATTATTATTATTATTATTATTATTATTATTATTATTATTATTATTATTATTATTATTATTATTATTATTATTATTGTTGTTGTTGTTGTTGTTGTTGTTGTGGGTCATTGAGTTTTATATCAACTTTTGATAATCATGTTATTAACTTTCCATTTACTCATAAAATTTTAATTCAAGGGATTGGACTATGATTTTATCATATATAATAATTATAAATTAAGAGTTAATCAAAGAACTTCAATATTTTTTTAATCCCTATTTATTTTTTTTTTTTTTTATATTTTGAAATATTTCAATACTATTTGTCTGCCATCACAGTTATGATATTAAAAATCAAAACAAAGAACTAACATCTTTTTAATATTTGCCTATTAAATATACTTTTTAGTTTGAAATAAGTCTTCAAATTGAAAATAAGCATATTTTTATTACTATATACTTATTTGAAGTACTTTAGGTTTTTGTAATATCTAACTAATAAAACTTAATTGCCCCCCCCCCACAATGTGATATTATTTATATACATAAATGCAGTCGAAATTAATAAAAAAAATTAGATAAATAAAGATAATGTGCTGCCATTGACTGCTATAGTTTTAATAATGTAAATGATTAAAAAAAAATTTTTTTTATGAGGTTATTGTTTTAAAACTGAGCAAAGGAATGATATTTTTAACTTATATTTAGTAACCTTTGATGATATAAAGTTGATTGTTAATTGCATAGCACATGAAATTATTTTTTTCTTTTTTAGCGTGTTAAAACACTTATATATACTATTACAATGATTGTATTTTTTTACTAAAGATAAAATAATGTTTATAGGAATTTTAATCCCAAAAATTGATTGAGCGAATATATTTAAGTTAATGTATGCATTTTAAAATGTAATAACATTGGTAAAAAGTGCATGTACGTTAGCTTGAAAGGCTGATCTTTAGTTTATTACAATTTATAAACATAGCGCTATATAAATAAATGTCTCATTTATATATACTTTGTTATTGTATATGTTCGAAATATGATTTTGATTACTTATTGTACTGAAAGAAATTGGCATTTTTTTTTTTTTGCTTTTGTAAGTAGTTAGCAATGACAATCTTTTCTTTGAGTATGATATTGATGAAAGTATTGCTTATCTTGCAAGAATATTGGGTAAAAATTAAGTGCATTAATTGTATTTTAATTCCATAATCAAAATATATTGTATACTATATAAATAAACTGTATTATACTATATATTTTTGAATGAATGTCACAATTTTATCTTTGGATGGTATAGTTTTAATGAAGTCACTATCTTATGACATCATCAATCTCACAAAATGGCAATTGCTTTTTTAAAAAAGTTCCAATTTTTTTTTAAAAACACTATTGCGGCAAATAGTCAATGTAAATCAAAATAGTGTTTACAAATTGCTGATAGCTGTTAAGTTGAATCCTTGCATAAATCTCTGTAACCAGAATAAAGGTGTATTTCAATTCTTCGTGCTTTCCTGCTGTTTTTTGTCTAAAAATTTTTTTTAGGAAAATATTTATAAAAAAAAAAAAAGATATCCCATCCACCATTTTAAGAAAGCCATTAAAAATATATATAATTATCCATAAATTGACATATCATAAACATGCATAGTGCATATCATTTTTCTGCTATATTTAGTGAAAGATAATTTTGCTTCTGAATATAGATATACTGATGGAGGTAGAATGTTAAAATTTAATTAAAATTTGACTGATGCAAGAAATGCATACACAAGTTATTATTCTTTTGTAAATAAACTAGTACAAATAACATATAATTTAATCTTTACTGATTATTTTATTATTTATTTCTAATTATATTTATATCAATTATTCTTTCATTTAAAAAATATGCCACAGTGATAAAAAGCCTATTAAATCAGCACCTATATAATTTAATCTTTGTAAAAATATATATTTTAATGCATATATGAAATAACTATAGGATTAATACCATTTATTATTTACTAATTAAGTATTTTTCTACAATAAAAAAAATAGTCAAGCGTTGGTGGTCGAGTGGTCAGCACAGCCGCCTTACAAGCAGTTGTCCCGGGTTCGCTTCCCGGCCGATGCTTTGACACATGGGAAAAAAAAAATTAATTTAGTATTTTATTACTAAAAGTCAGACTCTTAGGTTTTTATTATCTTAATCCAATATTCTCATTATTTTATTGAAGATACTATCCATCCTGATTTTAGATCTCATGTTTTGCCGACAGAATTCAGCAATTAAAAAATATAATAATTATGTATATATGTATATTTATTCACTGCCTTAAGATATCTAGTTATTTCAGGTGTCTCAAGTTATAGTGCCCATAGGAAATAATTATCATTTAAAAAAATAAAAACTGGTTTAAATTATTATGAAGTAACTCAGCCTTAGCTTTACTTTGGTTATAATTAAGGAATAAATCTTTATATAAATAATTTTAAATTTATAAAATTTGAAATTTAAATCATTTTAGTTGTCACATTATTTTTCATTCCAACCTTAGAGATCAGTTAATCATTATTTCTACATATATATAGGCTGTTTTAGGCACATACTTGCTGGGAAATTTGATAGATAATTTGCTTTTTATTAATCAATTTCCCATGACAATAGACAACTCATTATTTAGAACACACAAATTATTTATATATTCTTTTCATCTTTTTTCAATGCATACATTTTCTTTACTAATAATTTACCGATCTCTAACTCTATTTCATCACTCTATTAAACTTGTTTTTCCCCATTCAAACTATTTTAATCTACTATATATTAAAAAAAAATCTTTTTTTCTTTGTAATTCCTCTATATCTTATAATCAATTGATAATACATATTTTTACTTTCTACAGAATTAATGGCTATCCATATTCTCTCTTATTTTAGACATCATCTCATTAGTAGCCCAAGACTTCTGTTACTTATTTCATAATTTACCACTAATGTTTAAAATAAAGTAGAATAGTAAATACATAAGTGGAAACTTGGATAGAAAAAGACAATAAAGGAGTCTCTTCTCCCTATTCTAATATCATTATGCACCATTTTGTGCTGAAGCCGTAAGTACAGAAGCTGGAAATAATTTTCTTCCTGCTAGTATTATTTTTAAAAATTACTTTTCTTGAAATTATAATGTGATGTGATGTGATGTGATGCATTATGGCTTCTCCTTAAACGAAGTCAAGAATATCTCAGCAATTATGCCCAGATAAACCTGTTAGCCACTTTATTTTACATTCCCCATTCTAAATTTACCCATAATATGCTCTATCCCATTTCCACAACATAATTTTTGTCAACTCTATAACCTTTATATCTAAATCCCCCTTATCTTTTCCCAAACCCAGCATAAAAACCAATAATTCACTTTCTGTATAATCACTCTTTTCATATTTATTTTTCCACAACTTCATTATATGTACCCTTTCTGTTTTCAAACATTTGCATTTAATTAACAAATGCCTAATATTTTCAATTCCTTCCTTACATAATTTACAAAATAAATCACCCATATTTTTCCATTTACATGTATATTTTTTTGTAGCTAAAGATCCCGTTCGAGTCTTAAACAATAAACTACTTTCCTTACTATTATCATATATTAACTGACACCTAATATTCTGTTTATTTCTATATATATTTAAACTCTTTTTATTCTCCATACTATTTCTCCATCTCTCTAATTCCCTAGTCTTTATTAATAAATTTATTCTTTTATCCCATTCCTTACTACTATAACACTCAATAATCCTCTTAACACAATCATCCCATCTTTTGTACAAATATACTGATATAAATTCTTTATCCAAATCTTTTGCATACCGGATTACCTTTCTCACCCATCTTTTTTTTTTTCATATGTCATAGCATCGGCCGGGACACGAACTCACAACCGTCTGCAACCAACTACTTGCTTGCATGGCGACTGCGATACCTCTCGGCTAACAACGCAAGACTTCTCACCCATCTTGTTACCTGCCCTTTACTCATAACCCAATTAAATATTATTTTAGCTATTCTTTTATTATCCATAAACTGCAATCTACCAAACATTTTCATTTTAATTTTTGCATCTCTCATATGAAAACTTGACCATCCCATTTCTCCTTGAATTGCCTCCCTTGCTGTCCATACTTCTGCATCCAATGCATGTCTTCCTACTTCCCTTTGAGCTTTTTCTAAATAATCTAATATCTTTTTACTAACATATAATGCATCTTTACCATATGTTAACCCTGCTACTGCAACTCCTTTCCATATAATTCTAGCTACATCATATTTATTATATGAAAACACTGTTAATTTCTTTATCAATCCCTTTCTTTTCTTTGCTTCATTTATCAGTTTTTTCTCCCATTCATCCAAATAATTTTTCTGATTACTTAAAATAATTCCCAAATAACTATATCTATTCACCACACTTAACTTAATATCTCCCAATAAAAATTCTACATCTTCTCTTTCCTCAGTATTAACCATCATTATATTTGATTTTTCTTCACTAAATTTAATCCCCATCTCTTTACCCACCCTTGCACATGTCCTCAACATAACTTCCATATCTTCTCTTTTTTCTGCACACAAAAATATATCATCCGCAAAAAAAAGACCTGACAAAATATATACTCCCTTACTACCTATTAACGGTATTTCTATCCCTCTTCCTAATCTTTCTATTGCTCTTTCCATTTCACTCAAATACAACACAAACAAAATAGGTGACATAGGGCATCCTTGCCTTAGTCCCACACCATTTTTAACTTTAATTGATTCTATATTCTCTAATTGATATATATATAATAATTATGTTCTTATAATTTCTTAATAATATCTATTAAAGCTTCATCCATTTCCAAATTTGCTAAACTTATCCATAATCTATTTCAATTTACTCTATCATATGCCTTCTCTATATCTATAAAACTCATATATAACTGTTTACCAATAAACTATCTCCTATACGCCTATATAATCTAAAACCTCCTTGCATTTTCCCCACTACATTATTCCCTTCCATCCATTTTACAACTTTCCTTGCCACCATATACGAGAAAACTTTATATAAAACTGATGTTACCGCTATCGGTCTATAATTATTCAACTTTCTATGATCCTTACCCTTTCCTTTAAATAATAACCTTACTCTTGTATTACTCCAACTACTTGGGAAAACTCTATTCTGTGCCATTTTATTAAAACAGGATAATAACTTTACTTTTGCCCTATATCCTAAATTCATTACCATCTCTGCTGCCCATCCATCTAAACCTCTTGTCTTCCCACTTTTCAATTTCTTCTCTACCTCATTTAGTTCATTTTCTGAAAAGCTAATATTCCCATTACTATATTCTTTCATATTTTCTAACATGCTATCATTCACATCTAACATCTTATCTATATTCATTACATAACTATTTAAGATTCTCTCTAAATCTTCTCTAGAACTACACTCGGTTCCCTCATCATCTAGTAATACTAACGTAAGCTTGTGGTTAAGACCTGTAGAGGTCCCTACTTCTGCATTTTTACACACATATTCTTGAGGTTACAGCCTTAGTAAATATTACTTAAGTAATCAATGTGCGTTTAAATAAATTTATAATACATTGAAATATAAATTTTTCTAAACAAAAATATTAAGAATGCTGAACTTTATTTTATATTCATTAGATGAAGTGAATAAACATTCTTTTTTTTTTTTTAATTAATGCTTTTCTTCACAATTATGAGTATATTTACAAAGGAGCAATTTCATTCTATTACACAAAACATAACATTGTGGCAACACAATTAACAATCTTGGGGATTCCTAACTTTCTTTGAAAATCCGTCCTGGAAATATTAAACTGATAATAGAAAACTTCAATGAATATGAAAAATGTTAGAAAAGTCCCTATCATCATTACTGTACTTTGAAGATATTATAACGTTTCCTTAACAGAAAATATTTTTTTAGCTCAACATAATAACATATAAGCAAAGGGCTTGAATAACCAGCAATTATAAGATTGGATAGATATTGGCTACTATCGTTCTTACAAAGAGAGAAAATGGATATGCTCCATTTACCAACCAAGCTATTAGAAACTTAACTATATATATTAAACATTTTGCTAACGTAACATACAAAAATGTATAAATGAATTATTATACAAAATGGATTAATAAATCATGAATAAATTTAAATTCAAATTTTTCGATAACAAGAAAAAATTTGATTGTTGTAAAAGTGATACTGTAGTTAACGCTATCAAGTAATAATAATGTATACTAATCATTATAAGAAAAATAAGTTCACTTAGCAAATCAATTAAAAATTAATTACAAATGTTAATTAATAATAATTTTTTTTTTTTAATAATTGTATTATTTAGATGAATGAAAAAAAATGTTAAAACTAATTGAAAGACAGTTTATTTGAGGCTGTACATTGGATAAGACAGAATGGCTGGGATGAAAATCAAGATTTTACAATTAATGAAACAAGTCACAAATTAAATAATTTTTTTTTTAAATTCAAAAATAAAAAAGTTATTAAAATATGTGATTATGTTTTTAAAAACTATGTTTTCAACCTAATTATAATTTGACAAAAGATTTTTTTTCATCTCTCTTATATTGATTGTAAAAATTAAAAAGAAAAATTACAAAATGGGGAAAATAATTTTTCTCTAGTTTTATCAATGGAGTTTTCCAATAGAATATTTTGCAGATAATTCTATAGCAATGAATACATTACTAGTATTAAAATGCCGCTTGACCTGTTTTGAAATACGTTAAGCACGAAGATCACGTGATCAGAATTTCATTGAAAAAAAAAAAACTTCAATCAATAACTCCCACATTTAAGACCAAACAGTAAAATAATTGGAAAATAATAGAGGTTTTGTTTTTTATTGAAAGAAAACTGCAGTCTTTTTTATTTAAAACAATTAATGGAAATTTAAAAAGTTAATGGACTTTAGGAAAGACAATATTTTTAAAATAATATAAATTTAAAATGTAAATGATTTTTTTTTTAAAAAAAAAGCCTATGCTGGCTGTCTAACTTGAAAAACAGATAACGGAATATTAATTAAAATGTAACTTTTGTTCTACATTTTATGAACATGTACATCTTTTTTACATAAAATTATTATTTTTGATTTACACTAATAAATACCTCATACTTCCATCTTTTTTTAATTCCTATAATTTTAATGGAAGAGTTAAAACCTCTGCAATGAGTTATATTATTATTGTGTACTCATGTTTTGTAGCTGGAAAATACTAATAGATAAATGAAATACAACAAAATTAACCCCAAAATATTTATTAACGATAAAATACTTCTTAAAACAGCTAAAAGAATTTGCTGCCCCGTTATGCGTAGTGAAATTACTAGTCCACAGTTGTCCATAATTCTTAACTCTATTATTGAAAATAATTCTTAAATTCTTAGTAACAACCAGTTAGTTGGAAGAATCCAGTGACTTGTCTTGTAAAAAAGATCTACTGTTTGCTGCTAGCGGCTTTCCGTAATTCTGGATAACATCTATTTATAATCAGAATAATTCCAAGATGTGAATTACTAATATGAACGTGTCACAGTAACACTTCTCTCCTTGTATCTCAAATGAATCCTAATTATATAATCGGTTCTCTGGATTTATTGATTTAGCTGGCTATTTGTTTACATTATTGTTGTTTCATTGATAGGATGTATATAATCGTTCTCTGGATTTATTGATTTAATTGGCTATTTGTTTACATTATTGTTGTTTCATTGATAGGATGCATTGTATTTTGAAATTAATATAGAAAGCTTAGACAAATATATTATTGAGGATAAGCTTATAACAAGAACACAACTTCCATCAATAGTGCTGAAATTTGAAAAGCTAAAAAGTATATAAATCATTCACAGATATATTTTGGATGAGATACCCAGGTGTGCCTACATCATTTTTTATCTTACTCTTCTTTTTATTTCACTTTCTTTCATAAAAGATGTTCTCTACATTGCCAAATAATATTTTATAACCTGCTTTTAGTTTATAAATAGACAAAACTGTGTTTTGGTATCTATTTTTAACTCTACTCTTATGAACTTTATAACTTTTTCATTAAGACTTAGTTTACTTTGATCTGTATACATTTTATAACAACTGCAAGTAATCTTATAAACTAACCCAGTAATAGATTTGCTATCAATTGTCTGTTTTGAACAGTTTAATAATGAGTTCAAATCAAGGCTAGTATTGTAATGATAAATGATTTTCTATTTTATCAATAATTATTACTATAACAGTAGGCCATAATTAATATTAATAATTTAATACAGAGAGCATATCAATAGCTCAAACAAGCTCTTAATTGATAAGTGCGGTATATGAGAAAATATTTAAAATCTCTATCCAGAACCTTCCCATCTTCAGACCAACTGGTTTCGAACTTATGGCTCATGTCAGTGGAGAGCTAGAATATTCGGACACTAGATCGAAAATATCAACTCAAAACCCAGCATTTATTTCACACGTAATATTTAAGTAGAAACTCTGAAATTTTCGGACATGAAGATGTCTTTAAATCCAGCTATCTAACTTAAATAGGTATATGGGACTGAACTAAATTCAGATCTACCATATTTTAATAGCCTCAGCATAGCCAAAGCCTTAAGGATAAAATTATAATATATAACATATATTACATTTTTGTAAATACAAGCTTATAAAAGTAATGTCATGTTATATATGACTTGCTTTTTTGATTAATATTGATAATTGTACATAAAAAGTCTTTTTTTGGTACATAATTTGGTACATGCCCTTATCAAAGTTATTAAATATCTATTTTAAATGTTACCCCAGTGTTGGTTACAAATAGTCGAAAGTATGCTTAGCTTTTCAAGATATTATAAATAATAATCTTTTAAACACAGAAAATGTAGTTATATTCAATTATATTAAAAAGAAGTAAAATTATTGAATTACAAAGACTAACAATAATAAAACAAAACATGAATACAACAAAATAAAATTATGATACAGCAATTCAGATTGTGAGAAATTCATTAAAAGTAGAAACATATTAATTATGTAATGTAACATATGTAAAATAAATAAAAACATGCTTTATACAACTATATATATATATTACCATTGTTATATAATTTTCCATTTGTTTTTAGTAAACAGTGGTACACGTACCACTGGTGGTACGCGAGTTGCTGGTTGGTGGTACATGAAAAATAATCAATAATGGCGGACATAAAAAAAAAATTAAATCATAAAAATATAGAAACGTTTTTTTCCTATAATTCATAAAAATTATTTTAATTAATAATATTATACAGTAAAGTTGTTAATATATACAGTCGATAATGATCTTTAATGTTAATGATAAAATTGAAAGTATGATTAAGAAATTAGATTTTTGAAAACAGTAATATATATAAGTATCGAAAACAATCAACTGGAAGTATTCGAAACTCTACATATTTTTTTGTTTGAAAATAAGGTTAGTCTGTCTCAAGATATACGAGAAAATATAATAGCACATTTAACAAGATTAAAATTGTCTTTCATGGAATATTTTCCAAAACTCGAAAACACAAATGAGAATTGGACTTCAAACCCCTTCTATGCAGAAAATTTAAAAAAAGCTACATCATTATCAATAAAGGATAAAGAAAATCTAATATAATTATCATGTGACAGCACTTTACAAGTAGAATTCAAATGACACAATCTAATTAATTTTTGGTTAAACATTAAAGAATATAAACAACTTTCTGAGAAAGCTCTTAAATTATTATTACCATTTACTAGTACAGAATTAGTAGGAAGAGCTTTTTCTTCATATATTTTTTTAAAAAATAAGTATCGAAACAGATTGAACGCAGCTGTAGACTTAAGGGTATACCTCACATCTTTTGAACCAAATTTCAAAAAATTATGTTGTTCGAAACAAGCACAAAGATCTCATTAAATTTATTTTATATTATGATAAGAAAATATACTAATTGTTTTTTTTATAATTTTGTGTTTTTATTAAAACCATTTATTAGTAAATGAAATATGACAAAATAGTAGTTAAATAATGAGTTGGATCAAGGCAAATCAATCTAAATTATTTAATTTGAAAGAATGTATCAGAAAAGAATCATACCCAGAAATTAGACTCTCATTAATTCTTGATCATCTATTGTGGATTACTAGATGTAAGCTAGTATTTAATCATCAAAATTTTAATCCTATCAACTTCATGCTGAACAATATAAAGAAAACAAGAACAAGAGATAGCCTGATAATCCCTGAGGTTATTTTTACCATGATTTTGGACATGCTGGAGTTATCCTCTCAATGGCCCAACCAATTGCAAGATGCTCCGAAAAAGAGCAAACAGACTCAAATTCGGGAAAACCAAATGAAGGAATGAGAAAACACTTAGAACAAAGTATGTACCAAATAACCTTTAATAATGTAATCTTTAATAAATTATTTTGGGAAAAAATATGAAACTTTGAACAAACACACACATATATATAAATATGTTACAGTGAGTTTATAATCTGGCATGACGTTTAGGCGTGTTTCAATGTAATTTGTCTCATTATGAGATGTGTATACATACATGGTCACTCTATAATATTTATAATGCAAATAAAATAACACACTCGCAATAACAAATTTCACGAAATACAATCATTTTTACAAAGTGGTACAATTTAGCGTGATGTACTATCATGTGATACGCGAGCCAAAAAAGGTTGGGAAACGCTGATTTAAGTTATATTTAGAGCTTGCAAAACAAGCTCTTAACAAGCTTTGTAGAATATCCCCAACCTCAGACCAGTTTCTGCTACTGGCATCCTCAGTGAGGTGCTAGGATATTCAATCATTAGATTAAAAATAAGTTATGCTTAACGTAATATGTTTCATATATTTGTCTTTTTTTTAGATCTTTAGTGTTATTTAAAGGTTTAATATTTGTTACAGCATCTATATTTTATGTCTATATGTTAAGTATTAAATATATAAAGCAGATTTATCATTTCTCCTATTAATTGCATTGTTATGTTCTTTGGCTCTTTCATCTGTTTCCCTGTGTGTTCACAGAATATTATATTACAATTAATTTTATATATGTTCTCTATATTGTCTCTTATTATATAATTACATATTAATTTTTTTAGACTTCTATTATTTGACTGTCCAATATTTGTATGTTTATCGATAGAATTTTTGTTTTTTTATTAATGTATTATATATTTGGGGATAATATGAAAAATTGATCCATTTTTTATTTGCACTATTGTTACTAATATTTCATATCATTTATTAGAATATATTAGTAGGTTTGCCTTTTGAATTATTACAGTACCATTTCAAATTACATTATAAATCCTCAATCACTATACTCTCGGCTTTATTTTTATCAACAAAGTTATCTGTGAATGACTTTTAAGTTCTGCTGACAGTAACCTTTTCTGAAAAGCTTGTGTTTATTTTACAATTTACTTTATTTATATCTATTGTGACATTGATTAAGTATTATCAATTGTCTTACTAATCTGTTGTTTAGTTATTCTGTGTTTACAAGGGAATATAATGCATATGTATTATGTTTTTATATATATTGTATATATATCAAATCACATGATTCTTGTGTTTAAGTAAGTCAACAGAATATTAATAATTTGTCAAGATCCTACTACAGTTAAATTAGTAAATATTGAAAAAATGATATTACTATTTTACCTTCAAACAATTTATCTTTGCCTATTGCAATAAAGTTTATTAAAAATTTCTAGGCAGATTTCATTTCAGGATTCTATTTGTGTAATTATATTGTTGTCTTGACTCAGATTGTTGATATCCTTTTGATTTATAAGCATGAAGAGTGTGTGATGTGATTTATTATAACTAATTAGCTATTGGTACTTATAGTTTATTATATTATATATATATATTTGTAAATCACTAAATATATATGCATATAAAATATTTAGAGGCTATAAATAATAACAGGTGTATTTTCTTATCCTCAGATAAGAACCATCAAAAAGGAAATTGAATAAAAATGTATCCTAAAAATAAGATGATATCTGCATGTAGATTTAGAATTTTTCAAGTCAATTAAATTATTTTTTCTGAATATATTATAGACTAGTAATTAACTAATATTTATTATTAGCTTTATGGAAAAGATGAATTTTATTTATTTTAGAAATACTTTTTTTGTTATTTTGAAAGTTTTTATTTATTATTATTGAAAGTATCCTTACTATTTGAAGAATAATGACTGTTAAAAAGTATAAATATATAATTATCCTAATTTGAAGATAAATAGTTATTTTTTAAATATTATTGAAAATATTTTTATTATTAGGGGAAATGGAAGTATTAAAAGAAAAAAGTAATATATCCTATTTACGTTATTAAAAGGAAAAAGATATTTAGGAGAAAATCTTCATAATTGAGCAATATGAGAAAAAAATATTAATAAAATTAGTAGTGCATTGTGGCATTAAGCTTACAAATATAAATTTATTGAGGAAAAATAATTTGTAATAGTTAACTTTAATGGAATATTTAAAATATATATATGGAATTAAAAAGAAAAGATTTCCATCTTTAATAATTGTGCAATACTGATCTTATAATAGCGCAGTGACGTTATGTTGAGTACTGAGGATGCTCTCAAACTCAAACACAAGATAGAGACTTTTGAAATGATAAAAATGGCCGTCTTTCTTGTTTTGGGTTTGAGAGTATCCTTAGTACTCAACATGACATTGTTGAGCTAGTATAAAATCAGTACAGTAACATATATTAAAGAATGGAAATCCTTTCTCTTTAATTACGTATGATCTTGCACTTAGTAAATAATATCGAATATTATATATATATATGTCCATTTTCAGAATTCGATAAGAATTCTAGCTAAAAAGTGCTCTAAAAACAACTTGATGAAAAGTTTTTGACATTTCTAAAGTAAATACCCGAGTTTCTCAACTTTCTTTGTAGATAAAACTTTTGGGTAAATCAGATAAGTTGAAAGGTCTCCTAAACTGTTTATCTTTTTAAAAACATGATTTTTCGGGATTTACAAGTTAAAAAATAAGCTACTTTTGTATTAGACCTGCTATTTGTGTTTGTGACTGCAGAATGCCATATTAAAAATTCACAACTATTTGTTTTTATTTAGTATCGTAATGTGTTTATTATTTTTGTATATACATTTATACTTTTCATATTGTTAAAAATTTGATTTTTTAATATGGCATTCTGCTGTTGCAAACACTCCCCCTCCCCCTTATTTAAGAAAGGTATGACATTCTGCAGTCACAAACTCGGACAGCAGGTCTAATAAATACCCAAAATAGTTATTTTTTTTTATAACTTTCAATAGAAGAAATTAAAGAGAAAGTGAAATTTGGATGCATCTATGTCAAAACAATGATATCTTGTGAATTATATTACAGTTAAAAAGGATTCAGCACTGTATGTCATAGACATTGGCATTAAAAACTAAGTCGAATAAACATTTAAATTTTCAAGTTGTTTTTCAAGCTTATCATGTTAATGAGATGTGAAATTGTTTATAATGAGTATACTGTATATATGATCAAGTTTATTTTTGGTTTCCATAAAAAAAAATTCTTAACAGGTTGTCTACTAATGATTGTTTTATTAAAAGATAAATGTAACCTTTTCTGCCTAACTGAACAACACGTTCATTTTAAACCTTTATCAGCAATATAAAAAACTTAAAAGCAACAATTCAATGATTTTCCAAAGTGATGGAGTGTAGAACTCATGGCTCATGAATCACAGTTTGGTCTATCAATTCTGATGTTTGAACTTCAGGGTAATAAAACCATTCGATTGCTAATAATTGGGAAAAGTGATTTAAGAATGATTGATACATTTAAAAAAAAAAGAGTATAATTTGGCAATTGTTGTAAATTTAGATTTTTTTTTGGTGCATTAAAAATAACATATGGCCTAAAAATTGATATCACCTTCATATTAATTCAGTGGTCAAAACACTTTTGAGCAAATGACATTTGAATTAAAGTCTGCAAAAAGCAAAATCAATTTTTTTTATTGATAATTACTTGTTAATATTATTTAACAAGAAATAAAAGCTTTCTTTGTTTTGTTTTTTTAAGTGTCATAGCATCGGCCGGGACGCGAACCCGCAACCCGGGCAACTGCCTGCTAGTGCAAGGCAGTCGCACTGACCTCTCGACTACCAATGCAAGACAGCTTGAAATGTGTAAACCCATTTTAGCATGATTAGGTCTTCATTAATACATCTAAAAATTATAGTATTGGAATGTAGTTAAATCTTAAAACAAATCCAATATTATGCAGTTTGCTTTTTCATTCCATGAACTAATTACATTTTCAAAAAAAAAATTATAGTTATCAGCTTTAAATTATCTTCTCATGAGACCAGTTTCATTATATCATTATTAAATCTTATTTACTTACTTAAATTTTTCAATTTTTAATATAAGTCTAATACTCTTAGCTATTCATTAGGTAGAAGTCTTATGTTTAAAATTTGAAGAGCCCACATCAAGTAAAGTTAGCAATTAATTGTTCCTATATTTAGAGGTGGGGAGGAGGGGTAGCAAAATTTTGTTTTTATTACAACCATTACTTTCTATATTGGCACAACATGATTTCTATCACTTCAATTAGTAATACAGTAGATATGATGATCTAACCAGATGTAATGAGCTGCGTTATTATTAGACCTCCTGATCTAAGTCTCTCTATTTTGGTGAGATAGAAAAATTCCAAATAGAACTATCAAAACATTGATTTATTATTCTAGTGGACCTCTTGGCTACACCCATTTCTAAATATTTATATTGATTGTGCTACCTCATGCAAGATTACCACTAAGGATTCTCAGATGCTAAAGATGTTACACTAATTATTTTTTCATTTGTGAAGATTTTGCATATTTTATATATTTACAAAAAGTGTTGTTTTTTTTTTAAAAGAGCAGTAATGCGCTTTATACATTGCTTTAATTTGATTGGCTATTTGAAATATTTTTCATTTACCTCTTTACCTGTTTCAAATATTTCAAATGTCTGAAGATCTCTAAACAACAGAAACTGTAATAAATTTAATGTAACATTGTGAACAGTGCATTATGAGAAATACAGATTTATATATTTACATAAAGGTTTAATATATAGGGTATATGAGTGCTCATATATCCTATATGTTACATATATAGACATAGGTATTTATAAGCCTATGTGTTTCAGCTATAAAGGTTTAATAGAAACAATGCTTAAAGAATGGAATTTTGAATTGCTTAGAGGAATATGTAACACTATTTTTTTTAGGATATGTCTCAGGTTTTGGTTAGTTTGTAGTTTGAAAGAAATAGAAGAAAGACTTTTTAAATATCTAAAGAAAACTGCTAATCATCGTCTTAAATTAAATAAAATATTGTGATTTTAAAAGATGTTATGAGGAATGTGAGTTTTTTTAATAACAACTTCATATTTATAAACAATGCATAAGAGGGGAAGAAGTTTGAACATCTTCGAAAGGTATAGATTAGAAAACTATTAATATTACAGAATATATCATACAGCGTTAGGTCAAAATTAGAAACCATATAATTAAATAAATCAGATCAAACATATGCTCAAATGCTCCCTTTGAAATAACCTTGCTTTCAAATAAACATTTGAATTGAGCATCATATAAATATGTAGTCTATCAATATTGTTTTACTTATGTATTATCAAAAATGGCACAATCTTGAACATTATTCATCCAGGCCATGAGTAATATAAAGTAGTTTAAATTAATTTATAGAGAAATAACCCAGTTTGAAAAAGAAAAGATCTATTTAAGGAATGAAGAAATGATTAAAGATAGATATGAGAAGTTACTACTACTACTACTACTTATATACAAAATAACGAACTTTGAAAATAAAGGACATCTGTAGATAAGGAAGAAATAGATTGTGTAGTGATGGTGAAAGAAGTTGTAAAAACTTTAGCTGAGATGAATTTGCAGATGTTTGTGTTAATAAAATAAAAGAATGTAATGTAATTGAGCATTAAAATATATTTAAAAAAATATTTACATGAAATAAATAATACACAAATTATCAACAGCAATTAAAAATGATCTACAATATTGATTATAAAATATGTTATAATAGTCATTTTTATCTGCAGTTGATAAATCATGCATTATTATATCATGTAAATATTATTTAAATATATTTTAATTATCAACTACATTATATTTTTTTATTCTATTAATGGGAGAAAAATCATGGTTATTGCTAGTATATACATAAATCTAAAAAAAAATATTAGTGTATAAGTGTTACAAAAATGGATGAGAAGCTACCAAGAGATGGGAGTAGAATAATGGCACCCCCCCCCCCCAATAACTTATTATTATGAATTCTTATGATTATATAATTATATAAAAAGATGAAGGGAAAATAGTAGACAAGATGTAAGAAATGTAGACCAAAAATAGTTTTTTAGTGTTAGTCTGGTTTTGAATACTAAGTCTTTGGCTATTAAAACAGGCAAAACTCTCCATACAGTAGTGCCACGCAATGCAAGCCAATGGATGCTAGAAGGACTTGTGCATAAAATCCCTATCTAGTACCTACTCACTCATCCAATATCTCCAAACTAAGGTGCAGTGCTCTCAGATTCAAGGTTTCTCACCGACGAAAGCCACAAGCTAGAAACTAGTCTGGGGATATTGGATGGAGTAGGAATTAGATAGGGATTTTATGCACAAACCCTTCTGGCATCCATTGATTACTCTGGCTTGCACTGAGTGGCACTACTGTATGGAGAGTTTGGCCTGTTTTAATAACAGTTATGAGCAAGCATAGGAAATGGTGATCGTGTGATGTTTAGTGGTTTAAGTCTTTGGTTATTTATGAATTGTACTTGAATGAATAGGAGATACAGATTAAGGATGTTTTTGTCAATTTTGTAAGTTTAAGTATTTTATTTATTTTTTAAAAGCAAACTGTTTTTATATTCACATAAATGGAGAACATTCATAACTGAAAATGAAAGTGCTCATTGCAAATTGGAATTAAAGAATTGACTTAGTATCATAAGAATATATTTCTTCACCACCGATAGCTATGTATATGATAATTTTTTTTTTACAATGTGTTAGCATTTATCTGATCAACCATATTTAATCTACAGCTAATAATTAAGTAGATATCTATTTATCAACTAATACAATAGCTGGCTAAGATGATTCTAGAACTGCTTCTTGAAAAGAAATTATTATGCTGAAGTCCATATTCTGTATGTATATATTATATAGGGTTGTGGTTGTACTTATGTAAAATTTGAATTGGAAAAATATTTTAAAACTTCTCTTTTTCCTTTTTTTCTTTAAGACTGTAAATTCATTTTGAAAACTTATTTTTTGTTTGCAAAAAGTTAAGAAAATTTTTAAAAAGAGGAAAGAGATATTTAACCTTATAAATTCTTTTATATAACTATTTTATATAACAGAATTTCTTATTGGCTAAATCATTTTCAGGATGATCTGAGATTTTGGTAAATAGACTTTATATTATTTCTTATTCTTAATCATTAATATCTGGATGCCTTTTAAGAAGGGTGGATTTTAACTTTCAACTATTTGCAGATTGTAATTGGACCTTTTATTGATTATCTACTTTTGAAACAGTTTGCCTGATAAAAACACGATACAGACTTCTCTCTCCTATTTTAAATTATTGGATTTTTTTTTTAATGCAGGAATTTTAGTATATTCTTTATATTTTATTTTTTTCTTTCTTTTTGTTTTAAAATACCCTTCCCCCCTCCTTTATTTCAAAAATCCATTATGTCTAAAATATATTATTGTAATTAAAATGAATATATATATAGAACAATAAAGAATAAATTGCATTAAATTGATGAGTGAATGATAGATTTTTAGTGCGGGGTTTAGTGTTGGACTGTAGAATTCAAAGTTTGTGTATGTTAGCTCTGATTATAACACGATGTTCAAACTTATTATGAACTCTTGAGCAATAAATATTATATATCACATGATAACCATTTCTTATGCTTGCTCATATCTTATTAAAACAGGCAAAACTCTTCTTACAATAGTGGCCACTCAGTGCAAGTCAGGGTAATGACTATATAGGCTAATGACTTATTAACAGGCAAAACTCACTATACGTATTGCCAGTCACAGCAAGCTAGAGTTATCAATGGATGCCAGAAGGCTTGTGCATAAAATCCCCATCTAGTGCCTACTTATCCAATATTCCCAGACTAGTTTCTGGCTTGTGGCCTTCATCAGCCTTGGATCTGAGAGCACTGCACCTAGACCTAGATCTTAGGATCTAATGCAACCATCCACCAGCCATCTTTTATCTCTACTTAACTACAAAACTATGAGTTTTAAATTGAAAACACCATAATATTTTCAATCCAAGCTAGCTTATATAGTCATATAGGTCTGAACTCACTTCAATCCCTATACATTTTGATGAACTTGGATTGAAAATATTTTTGTTTTCAAATTTTATTCTCATAGTTTTGTAGTTAAGTAGAGATAAAAGTGGCTGCTATGGGGTTGCATTAGATCCTAAAATCTAGAAGCAGTGCTCTCAGATCCAAGGCTTCTCACTGACGAAAGCCACAAGCTAGAAACTAGTCTGGGGATATTAGATGAGTAGGCACTAGATAGGAATTTTATGCACAAGCCTTCTGGCATCCATTGATTACTCTGGCTTGCCCTGAATGGCATTACTGTATGAAAAGTTTTGCCTGTTTATATAAAAAAATACTAACAAACTCACAAATGTAAATTAACATTAACTGTGATCATGATTTTGATATTTCCGCTCATTTTATTTATGACATACCATTTATAAATTGGTAAGAAGATAAAGAATTTCCAATATATACATCATTAATTAATTGCACCTTGCATGGTTTAGTGGCTATTATAGACATGGTCTCTACAGTTCAAGTTTTATAGATCATGCCAATTACCACTTCTGGGGCTCATATTTCTTACAAATTCCAAACAGTAAAATATTCTATTATATATATTATAAATATTAACAGAAATCCATAAATGTAAGTTAATATTACTTATGTTCATGAGTTTGTTATTTCTTTTAATTTTATTTGTGACAGACGACGTAGTAAAAATAAAGAATTTCAAAAACATATATCATTGAGTTAATTTCAAAAACATATATCATTGAGTTAATACAGTGGTAGAGTGATAGGCTTTATCAAAGTCCATAGATGGGGGCCCATCTTTGTTACTTCCAGTGATCAAACTTCTTATGAATTCTTAAATAATTAACCATCTCTTATTTATTAATAATATTTATTGTATAAGAATTTCTTTAAAATATTAAAAAAAAAAATTTCCCATTAATTATCTTTTTTACTCTGTAAAAAGCTTTCCAAAACTTGTTTTAAAAAGTATAATATCTGTACATCTAAATCTAAATAAATTTAATTTTAGGATCTTTTGAATTCACAGAGGCAAAACTCTCCATACAGTTGTACGACTCAGTGCAAGCCAGAGTAATCAGTGGATGCAGGAAGGTTTGTGCATAAAATCCCTATCTAATGCCTACTCATCCAATATCCCCAGACTAGTTTCTAGCTTGTGGCTTTCATCAATGAACATAAAGAATGGTGGTGTTTGATGATTTAATCTTTTGAATTCCTTTTTTTTCTATTACAGCTTTTTAAAAAAGTATATATACAAGTAAATACATGTACACATGTTGAATTGTCATGATATGTATATACACTAATCCCCTTATATTTATTGACATTTGATTCCAAGCTTTACCATGTATACCAGAAACCATGGTTAATAGAAGATCCTACATTGTACTTTGCATTTGTATATAAACATCAGTGATACGATTTACTTTTTAAATGTTCACATTTGGACATTGAAAAATCTGACTATCAAAAAAAATAAAGTAATGCACTTATGAAAAGAGATAGTACAATAAAAAAATTTAGGAAAAAGAAAGAGAGGACTCAACATGGCAGACTGGAGAGGTGGGCACAAATATGAAATTTATGAATTCATAATTTTAATTTCTTAATTTTTATTTAATAACTTTTTCATTTGTCTGTAATTGATTTTCATTCTAGGCTTTTTATATTTAGTTATGGCTTTGAGTTTCACCTTTAAAAAAATTCGGTATTTTTTTGTAGCAATCAATAAATACAAGCATCAAAATTTTACTCCTTAATTAATATCAAGAAATAAGTTGAAAGCATTGTTATTTAGCAGGCACATGGTTTGAAAGCAAATATATGAAGAAAAAGACGGCCAAAATCTAATCTAATCTTTTGTTTTTCACTTATTCTTTTTTATTACTATTATTGCCATTCTGTAGTAGCTTTCTAATTAGTTAATCAATAATTCTTTCATGAATGAGATAAAGTTGTTTCTTCTAGTCGCCTGGATATTGAATAATTAAAACGTCCTTGCATTTCAAGTCCTAGTAATGTTTTTGATTAAATAAAGCAAAATGTATTGAAATGTAAAATAGTGTAGTATAATTATATAACACCTGCTCATTTAACACTTCATTTAGGATATACATTTCACAAATATGAAATAATGAGAGTTGTTAGCTTTTAAAATAAACTACTTGTTTAAATCAAATATTCACCGGGTTAGTTTTGAGGAAGTTATATAATAAATGAGCACTATCATGGCAGATTGAGTGCATCTTTCGAGTAACTTGAGTTTTATTTTATTTTATTCAGCAGAGAATTGACTCAGGAACTTTTAGCCTTTGAGCTCTCTATTCCTGCACTAAATCATTTCAAGTAATATATATATATTTCCAAGTTATTTTAGAAATACGAAATAATTATTATTATCGATGCTAAAAGGATTTGTCAAGCGTTGGTGGCCGAGTGGTTAGCACAGCTGCCTTATAAGCAGTTGTCCCAGGGTTCGCTTCAGGCCAGACGCTTTGACACATTAAAAAAATGAAAAAAAATAAAAGGGTTTAGCCTATTTTACTTTATATAATCATATACTTTGGAAAGTTTGTTATTAATGATTAGAAATCTTCTAGCACCAATAGATTTGACTAACATTTCCTATATTTACTGAGAGTACTAGCTGCAGAAGTTATTTTAGTATTAACAAATGATTTCTAATATCTATTGTAAACTTGAGTAATAATAGTGTATTTTAATTATCTCCTGATAGATTTAGGGGTCAAAGCTGGAACCAATGCATTTAGGTATCTTTTGCAATATGCATAACAGCATCGGTTTAAGCTTTTACTCTCAAGTACTCATTGATGGAGGCAAAAGTCAGATCTGTCTGGGAATGTATTACTATATGATAATTGTGATTATTCAAGCTTACAATAGATGCTATAATAGCCATTGATTTTGTTTACATTATAATGTCTTAAATTAGAAGTATGTTGTTTGTTTTATAGATGTGCATTAAAGAATTTACATTCCCAGTTGTCATCTGTAGCCTATTGTTTTTATTATTCTTCTATAACATATAATCCAATATGCTATTTTCACCCACATGGAGTTCAATCTTAATCATATTGACAATCATTTCAGGAATTTTTAGCTTTTAAATCCACCATATTATAACCATGCTTAACCACGCAAAGCAGTGAATCACGATTTTTAAAAGAATAGTGAACTACTATATGATTGAATGTGTCTCTACAAGATAGAGCACTATAATTGTTTGTTTGTTTTAAAAGCTACTTAATTTTATTATATACACTAATTTACACATATTGAATAAAAAATTTGTTTCGCGTTTAAAATCAAAACTTAATATGTTAACATTTTTGCTTACTGTAATAATAATTAGCATTAAGCTAATGCACATGCGCTTTGTGAATTTAACTATTAATAAATACTCTCATTTTTCTAAACACAAGATAAAGTCTTTGTGAAAAGGTAGGATGAAACCATCTATCCTTTCAACCCAAACGTTTAAGTATAGGCAAATCTTAAGTATTTGAAAATGAGGGTATGAAGATATTAACAATCACTTTAAATTACCTTTACTATGTCTGAATGAATGACGTTTGCGAAATTTACTACATTTGGGTTGAAAGGATAGATGGATTCATCCTATCTTTTCACAAAGACTTTATCTTGTGTTTGGAAAAACGAGAGTATTCATTTATAGTTAAATCCACAAAGCGCATGTGCATTAGCTTAATGCTAATTATTATTACAGTTTAAAAACATCATGCTATATAAAATAAATATCTTATTTTTGCTTATTACTCTTTTACTTGTGTGATTTTAAACATAAGTACTTTAATGTATTATTATATAGAAAACAGTTCATCGGTGATAGTATGGTTGCGAAACCATATTTTACTTAAAGTGATCATGGATACCTGAATTAAATAATCTTTATAGCCACATTATAAATGTAAAAATGCTTTAAGTCTATAGTATTTCTTTCTCAGGTATTAATGGAACTATTAAAAGAATTATAATCTTTGTTTTGAAAAATTGTCTTACATCGTACTAGCCATATAAATCTCATAAATATAATTCAGTTCTTATTGTCTATCAAAAAATTTGTTTCCCCATTTTTACTTAATTGATTATTGGAGGTTATTAAATTTGATCTTACGTTATTGAGAAAGAGACAATAATCAATAATATGTAGAAAAGTTTCTTCCTCTGATCCACATAATTTACAAGTTGTGTCAAAGAATAATCTGATCTGAGACTTAATGAGAAATTTTATAGTTGAGAACATACCATATGGAATTTGATGTCTATATAAGCCAATGATTCATTCAATAGTATTATAGCTTAAGAGTTTTCCATTTGGTACCATGATTGAATTTTGGGATGTATCATCATTGATAGATCTTTGTATGATTTTTGAGTTTATTTTCTGTTCATTTGATCTCTTATATCTAAGCAGACTATTCTCCATCCCATCAAATATGCTGTTTTTGTCGATTATACTGTAACTAATGCTTAGAAAAGTTGATGTTAAATAAAGAATTACTACTTATTCTTTTAAAAGACTTAACTTTTATGAATTGACAAAATGATTTTAACTAATCTAAGACAGTTGTGTCTAATTAGTATTCTTAGAATATTGTATGATAATATTTTTGATCTTTAATGTGTTCTATTGTTGTATTTGTTATACTGTCCACAGGCCAAGAGACCTTTGAGAATAGAAATAATTATTTAAATTTTTGTTCTCATTGTGGCATTTAGTCAGAAGGGAAGTTAATTTATTGGAAATTTGTTAGTGATTGATTTATTAATTATTAAATTGGTTTTGTTTATTGAATTATATATATTGGAATATCAAGAAATTCTATTGGAATAGCTATTAACAAACATTGATGGAATATTTCTTTCTATTAATATTTGCCATGCTGAAGATATTTGTCTTTTGATATATCAGTTGATTATTTAATTTAAAAATTTTTTTTATGCCTTTTTCAGTAATAAAAATGTTAGAAATTCTTCTGGTAATTATCATAATAGATATATTTATCTAAGTGGTGATAATTATCATTAACTCTGTGTGGGAATTATGGCTGTTTGAGAGGACTATTATAATCTGGGACATCTGAAGATACTAATTCAGCAGAATTACGTTTTGGATGTCATGTGCCATTTTTTTGTGTGTGTGTTTATTGATTTGTTTGAAGTGTGATAATGATAATCAAAATATTTTAAATATGTATTTAAATATTGTCCATATGTGGAGAAGGGATGCCATAAAGACTAATAATGCTATAAATGCACATAATTTGTAAGAAGAAATATTTTGATAGAGCAATCTTTTAACTAATACATACTATCAATAATTGATTTATTATCTAAAGGATGGAACTGTAGCACTTGTAAATTAAATCATAGTAAAACATATATTTATATAAAACCACTAAAACATCACATACTACTGAATGGAGAGTTTGTTACATATATTTATATATCTGTGTTTCCATGAAAAGAAAGCAAATTAATTTTTAAAAGAATAGTAGGGTGTATTATTACATGCACATGCTCGAATGTACACAGACTCATACATTGAGAAAGACATTAGTTGGCTGATAAATTACAGAATTTATAAAAATTTATTTAAAAAAAAAAAACATTTCATATAAATTTATTCCTCACTTATTTTTTATGAACCATATTACAACGTTCAAATTTTCTACTGCGTAAGCAGATCTTGAAAACTTTTTTTAAATATTTTTTTTTTCATAACTATATGTAGTGCATCTAATAAATTGAAATGCGATTTGTTTTTATATAATTTCAAATATAAAAAGAATCAGTTTCAAGGAGGGGAAGGGGTATCATTAATTACATTAAAAACTGCATTAGTTAACAGTGAAAGATGGAACAATAATTAAAGGCATAAAAAAAGGTTAACTCTTTTTATACTTGAATTTCAATTCAGTCTTTATTATATACCTGTTTTGAAAAGATCCGCTAGAAAGCAGATTTTATGACTTTGAAGAATGTTTTGGCAAAAACCATTTATTAGATCACACAAAAAAAGCATTCGATCATCATTTGTGATAGTTTTCCACAATTTTCACCATCAATCCTTAATAAAAATTATCTTGCGTTCTATATTGAGATCATTATAAAGTAATGAGTTCTGTAAATTGGGAAACGTATAATCTTTAAGAGAAATTTATTATATAAAGAATTAATTTGAAATTTTTTCAGGATATTCGATCTTAGTCATTGCATGAGTATCTAGCTCAGCGCTAGAAGATAAAATTAAAGATAGAAAAGTATTATTGTGTAAATTTCCTAAAACAGAGAATGTAAGAAAATCATAATGTTTTCTTGATAGTTCAGACAATTTTATATCAGTAGTAGTGTAGATCTTTTTAGACAAAAATATGTTTTTACTATCTGACAAATTGCATCTAGAAAAAGTATGTTTTCTTTATAATGACATCTCTATATATTCATTGTATTCTCAATAGTGGTAAAAAAAAGGAAATATAAGATAACCACAATTAAAAAAATTTCATACATAAAAGGAACAATTGTATCCAAAATAAGTCATGTCTTGAAGCTTATTGTGTTCATGAAATTTCTTGCAGGATTTGTAAATCTTCTTAAATGGGCCTCAAGCAATTGTTTCATCACTGTAGAAGAGATGAACATGTTAATGTAATGGTATAATAATCAGCATCATTAGCCCTAATTCTGAATATTTGCTAATATTGATATTTTATTAGATGTAATATAAATATATTATCGGAGACGATTTAGAGGTAGATGCCTTTTGACATTTTAAAAAGATCTGGCTGCATTAATAAATATGGTCAAATGGAAAAGTTTTCATCCATATGGAAAAAATATACAAAACATTTTTATCCAAAGTAAAAACACATTCATTACTAAATTTTGTATTGATTAAAATAATTAAAGCCAATAGTACAATAGATCATCCATAGTATGTTTTCCATTAGCACTATCTAGTTACACCAACTTTCTATTGAACCATTGCCCAGTGAGAACTGAACATGTTATTTTAACCATAATAAGAATAAGCAATTGTATTTCAAACAAGAGTTGTATTCACATCTTTTTGCCCATGAAAAACTTTAACACAAATGCGTAGATATATATAACAAATAATTTCTATATAGCATTAAAAAAAAAAAATTATTGTCTATAAAGAAATTCCTGACAAATTCCTTTCTGTATAGATTTTTTGAATGCAAATATGTATTGACAAAAATTTGTTTTTCTTTTTGATAATTACCAATTGAATTTTAATTAAATATCTTTTTTACTTCGTTAAGCTTTAATTGTCATTTGATAGACATTCGTAAAAAATTGTATAAAATAAATTGTGCATTTATGAATTTATGATATTCTTTCCATGATTCACTAATATACTAGTATATTATGTGATTAGTGGGAAACATCTACTTTAATTTTTTATTCTTTACATTACAGGAACACGTTATGGAAATAGCTAATTACTACAGTTTAATTGCTGTGCCAAATCTGCCACCTTCACAACTTTGACACAAATCACTTAATGAAAGGATATTAATAAATTTTATTAGTCATTCATTAGACCAGAGATTATCTAATAATAAATAATATTTCTATAGTGTAAATGAAAATTACACTACAGACATTCATTATTAGATAATCTCTAATCTAATGTTATGGGAATCTTTCTATTGATGAATGTAATCCATATAATTGCAACTTTTTTTAAACTGAAAGCTGTGATTCTGGTGAAATTCACTGAAAGTGCACTCGGCGAATTATATACCGTAAAGAAAAAGTAAAACCTTTTTGTTATGCAGACTTTTAAATGTTTTGCATATTTTAAATTTATATATAAGTAACTTTATTGAACTCTTAAACTATAAGCATTTATATATATATGAAATAGTAGGAAAAAATGTGACAGATAACTTTATCTATTATTAGTGAGTGCAATAAATGATACATTGGTAAAGAAAGTATTTTCATAAAAGGATAAAGGAAAGCAGATAATGTACCAGTGTCTGAGAAAGAGAGATCCATTTATACTCTGATTTTGCCCCAAGTATGATTATATAATCTGACACAGACATTTTTGGTCATGATTTTTCATTGACTTAAGTTTATTCATGATTGTGTTTGAGAATACCTATGTGGGTATTAGTCATATATAAATGTACATTTAGTGCACTAGAGGACAAACAAAATTGAAAATCCAAAATGAATAACAGGAAAAAAACTAAATTTGCAAGTAATAGTGAATTTGTATTCTGACCAAATAGTTCCTAAGGCAAGGCACTGATTTAGTATGTGGTCTACCATTTTATTTTCTTTCTGTATATTAGATGTCTGATCTATGTGCTTAAAGAATAATTTGTATCTTAGAAAAGATCAAATTAATAGGCAACAAGTTTTAATTTGATTTAAAAATTAAATATTTACATTTCTAGTGATCAGAATTTGAAGTGACATATTTAGCTTATTGCTTATCACCGTGATTTGAGATCTTGTCAGAGGTAGATGTAAAAGTTTAAACATCTTCCAGTATTTATATTTACTAATAGGAGAAGAAGAGAATTTTGATAATAATTTTAATTATTAATTGGCCAATTAAAAATGAATGGAAAATTATATAATGTATATCTTTACATGTTGTGTAATTAATACATTTTACTTTTATTATGCTTATGAGTATTTAGATCGCTTCGTCATAATTTTTTAATTAGTTCTGGTTACCTATATATATATATAATAAATGATAATTATAACTAATTAATTATTATATACAATCTTTCAATCCACAGAAATACTTTCAGTTAATTTCTTAACCGTCTTCAACTGTCATTAAATTAAAAAAACATAGATGTAGGTTGAATATGTAATGTAATTAAAGGTTAAAATAGAATACAAATTACATTGAGGAAAGCATAAAAATGTTTGCTGATAAAAACTTGTTGTTGTTTATTATTATTATTATTATTATTATTATTATTATTATTATTATTATTATTATTATTATTATTATTATTATTATTATTATTATTATTATTATTATTATTATTATTATTATTATTATTATCATCATCATCATCATCATCATTATTATTTAATATCAATAATTATGCGCTTGTAACGCTCTTAAAGAAGTTATTTTACTAAATTTATTTAAAGCTTAGCGCTTTCAAAGCTCTATGGCTTCATAATCATAGCTGCGTATGGTTATAATAATAATAATAATAATAATAATAATAATAATAATAATAATAATGTATATGTGTGGTTATCACTGTTATATATATAATATATTATTTACTATTAAGTATAAAAATTTCTGACTTTTATACATAAACAGTTAATTGTTAGATACAAAATGATCCAAAAAGCTGAAATATATGCCAGTGTTATATAATTTGGTATCTTTTATTGATATTCAAAATAACATCTTATTATAATCTTATATGTTCAAAATAGTATAACAATATTTATCATTGTTATTTTTATTCAATAATGATCCAATAACTAAAGATCACTCAAAATCAGATTCAAGAAATATCCACCTGGCCGGTGAGATAGCTAATAAACAAGCAAGCAGCCATTGTCATAAAGTGACTGATCCAGTATGAATTATTATTGTTTGCTGTGTGATATGGTAGATTTTTTTAAACATTGAAGGTTGTTTCAAGGTTATTAGATTACATATAGACAGTAATTTACTTCTCTGGAACTACTGTTTGGATAGTAATTCTTGATATTGCAAATATAATCATAATTATTTTCTGGAATACATAACATTTACAATATCTATTGGTTAAAATTTTCAAGTTTTTTTTTTTAAATTTTGGAATGCTTTTAAGTTTTGTTTTGTACCAAATCATGGACTTAGAATTATATTATCATTATTATGATTATAGTATTTATGTGAGAATTATTATTTTTTGTCTTTTATATGTTCGTTGTTATTAATAAATTTTAATTTTAATATGATTTTTTTCGTCTTGCATTGGTGGTCGAAAGGTCAGCGCGACTGCCTTGCACTTGCAGGTAGTTGCCCGGGTTGCGGGTTCGCATCCCGGCCGATGCTATGACATTAAAAAATAATTTTAATATGATTTTTTTCTACAGTACAAGCTTTTTCATACCTGCACTCTAATATGTAATATGTAGGGGTTTGAACTCAGACTTTCATATGACTTTCAACTATCCATGCTATCTCATACTGCTGACACACTTGATCACTCACATGTTGAAAATATAAATAATCACCAATATATGTATTTCGTGCTAAACGAGCACTCATCAGTTGGTCCAGATTATCATCTTCACACATATATACAATCAATGCTCATCTTATATTAAGATAGCCAATCTTCATACTTTAATGGACAGGCTTCAATCCACTCCACCCCACAACTCTTCAGCCATCCATTTCATTGAAAATCTGATGATGGAACACTCAAAGCCCACATTGGTGTCAACCTTTTCAATCTTACCCATGTTGACCATAAGTCAATCTGACCCCTCATGTGCAGGACATAATTCATTTACATACATATACGAGGGATGGGCAGACCATACAGCACTACATTTTAATATATGAATTTTTTCTACAGTACAAGCTTTTTTATACCTGCACTCTAATATGTAAATATATCGATTGTGTCAGCAGTACGAGATAGCGTGGATAGTTGAGGGTCATGTGAAAGTCTGAGTTCAAACCCCCTATATTTTACTTTGAATTTTGTAAATTAACTTATATATATATTTATTTGCTTTTATGTACTCTAGCATTCAAGAAATGAGAGGCAATATATTTCCAAAATATTTTTTTTATTATTAGCTTTAATCCAAATATTGACGCATATAATTCATAAATGAAAAAAATACGACTGATAGGTTTAGTTTACTGAACAGAAGTTTTCAGAAAGTTTATGATGAAGTTTTATTTTAATATTGAATTGTTGCATAATTTTGGAATGGTCTATGGGAAGTAATCATGAAGTGTTGGATGATGAACTCCATTACCTAATTAGCCACTTATCTTGACATTGATAAAAATCTGTGCTGAATTATTTAAATTTTTATATGTCTTTCAGTTATTTTGAAAATAAATATATATATTATTAAACTATTTTATTAATTTTGCATTTGATTCCAATCAATTTATCTGGCTATGCTTTGTTATTGATATTATTACTGATGACCTATTTTAAAATGGCTTTTCTTTTTATATAAATCAATACTTTTTTTTTTTACAAATTTTTACCATACTATTATTGTGTTTTCAAAGTTAAAAAAAAATCAATATAACAATTTTTGTCTGTGTTTTAAGTATTTGTATTTCATACATTATTATTATTCTTTTACTATTAGTTTAGACAAAGATATTCATTGAATTTAACTTTCTAATTATTTCACATGTTTACGTGTGCAATATATATATATATAAGATAAACATATTTTGTTCATTAGTTAATATTTTCTGTATAAATTATCTAAGGTTAAACTTATATTTGCTTGATAAATAAAAGTGACTACGCTTAAGATTGTGTGGTGCTTTAAAAAAACTGATTCTCAATCTACAATTGATTATTAATGTTGGATATTGATCAGTATAATTCATTTTGCAATACATTAATTAAAAATCTTATGTATATTCTGGAAAAATGAGTATCTTTAAATAGCTCAATTCAGGCAAAGACTTTCTTACTAGCACTCATAAAAGAAAAGATAAGGTGAAAGTATTATATACTATCAGAGAGCTATAATATCCATTTGTTTACTGTTAGATGGCCAGCTGGATTGTCTATGGCTGGTGTCTGAAAGAAAAATTTTAAGATTTGATTAGAAACTGAAATAAAAATTCCAAACTTTATCCTGTTCTAGATTTGATACCATGTTGTGGTCATAGTGGGCAGATGTGTTATCATTGTATTTCAAAGTGCTTCACTTTTTTTTCTAAGACTGTCACAGTTAATTGAAATGGGTTTGTTCATTTTTGTGCTTATTTATGTTAGAAGCACGTTTAGACTACATCAACATAATGTGTTATGACATTTTTTGATACTTTATTAATACATACATGTATTTCATTATAATATCCATAAGTTTTATATATATAATTTATAAATAAAAATGAAAATGGAAAGAAAATGCTTTGTCTTTTTTTTTTAAGTATTTTGTACTTATTTATTTTGGTTCTAAGATTATGGCATAATAAAAGCTTTGGTAGCCTTTACTATAATTTGTCAAATTGCCATGTATGATTTAACACAGTAGTGAATGTTCTCAAGAACTATAGATTTTTGAATCAATCTAGTTGAGGAAAGTATTTTTAAAAAAATCTTAAATTTAGTTAGTTGAGTGGAACTATTGTGCCCAATTTGCTATTTGGTAGTTCAAATACTTTACAATCTACAGAATAACAGCCATACAGATATTTATATCAAGAAAGTCTAATTGATAAAATGTACCAATACCAGATTAGCAAACATTATGTATCCAAGTAAATAATTTTGGGTTTTATTTTTCTATATATGCAAAATTCAAATGAAACTTTTTTTATAGTAAGGCTATGGAATGTTTTTCACTTTATCACTCTTATTTCAAGGTGAATAAATTACTTTGGGATTGAAGAAAGAGTGAAAAATTTTCTTTCTCAAAGTAATTTGTGTTATTAGCTTTGTATGGTGTAATGCAATGATGGAGTGATTACTTAAGAATTTAAAAGTTTCTGGGTGACCAATTGAAAATAGAGGTAAAAAGTCATTTTGTCAATTGAATTATTGTATTCAACTTGCCACTTGCATGTTCACACATCATGTGGTCTCTTTAGCAACTAGCTAATCATATGAGTATTTACTTGTATGTTATAAATTATAACCAGTATTAAACTTTTCATTTAAAACCAATTACTAGCTTTGAAAATAAAATCTTTATAGAAGTGAGTTGATAGCTAATATGTAAACACTAAATTAACACTCAGCTGGACCTGAGTTCTTCGTATCTTAATGATATAAGAGTTGATTAAAGTTTATGGTATAGTATTATACTTAAGTTGTTAGAATGAATTGTAGGGCACAAGCAATGGCAAAAACTATTAATGATGGTGTTCAATTAGTACTTTACTGTCTAATTATTCTACTTATTTTCAGAAAACATGTTACATTTAATGACTAATATTGATTCAATATTTCTATAAAATGTCCCAATCATTTAACTTTAAACAAATACAATATTAGCAACCAAAGTCTGAAACATTTAACTAACATAATAAGATTTTGAAAAATCAATAAGGCAATAAAGTTTTGAAATGCTATAATTATAATAAATTACCAAATAATTGCAGATTTTTTATTTTATTTCAAAAATGCTGCAGGCTTTATATTTGTTTACTATCTTGAAGCCTAATGAGTTTTCTATTTATATTTATTATTATTACCAAATACCTCTACAGAAAATGACTCTCTAACCTGAAATATTTATATTTTATAGAAAATAAGCAATAATTTTTGATTATTAATCATTAGTAAAAAGCAAGGAATGGAATAAACCATTAAGCATCACATGATCACATTTCCTATACTACACATTAATGTTGATAAACAGACAAAACTCTCCATACAGTATTCCACCTTGCAAACAGATCCAAAGCTCCTCACTACGACCACAAGCCAGAAACTAGTCTGGGATATTGGATAGTAGACATTAGATAGGGATTTTATCACAACCTTCTACATCCATTATTACTCGTTTACGGCAATACTGTATGGAGGTTTCGTTTAAGAATGAATAATTATTTCCTCTAGACATTATGGAGTAATGAAACTCTGAAAGCGCTCAGCCTAAACAAATCGTTATATGGAACAGTTTTACCTTTAACGCATTAGTGCATTATTAATCAAAAGTGATCGGGAATTTTAGTTCTTGGTTCTGACAGTTTATTATTGCACTAAACTACATAGTATATAATCCATCATTAGATTCACCATAGCATTAAACATTTAAACATAATGATTTGTGTTCATTTATCATCCACAGATTAATCCTTGAAAGAATTAGCTTAAGTCCTGTTTGAGAAACTTGTACGCTCTGGCTTACAGTATTTTTTTCTATTTAGTTTCATATTTTTATATTCTGAATTTCTGTGTACGACTGCTATGTTTTGGATAATAGAATGGCATCATGAGTCTTAAGATTTCCAATTTTACGAGTAATCGTCATGGCTACAAATATATGTAAAATCTGGGAAACATTATAAATGAAATGTGAATCTTCTGAACTTCTACCATTCAATTTATGAAAATATATCAATAGTTTGGGGGGGGGGGGAATGAAACTATGAATCATCCTTATAATACTTGATCAAAGAGGGATCCTAATAATAACATATTAGTGCATTAAATAATGCAAAATAATTTTGCTTCTTTATCATTCATATCATGTATTTTGTTGTTTTAATTTTGATCTTGTATTTATTTATTTTTGTCATTTATATTTTTTATTTTCATTTAAATAAATGCATCTCAATAATCAAGTGAACAATTTTCTTGATGTTATTATTAGTATCTCATAATAAAAATTAAATCTAATAATGTTAAAAGAATGAATTGTTAAATAAATGATATTGCAAGTTATCATCATTATAAAATATCAGCGGAAAAATTAAATATTTAAGACAATTCTGTTTCCACATCAGAAACATGCAGATGCCAGTTGATTGTTATTAGTGAACTTTTTAGAATAGCTTAGTTTAAAGTTTTTTTAATTATGTGCCCAAAACAGTAAAACCTCTATCATTTTTCAAGAGATTTGAGAAATAAATAATGGGGCAAAATGATAAAAACAGGAACATTTCTATAATTTCTCAATTTATGGACCAAAATAAAGTGGTTAATAGAAGCAAAAAAAAAAGATATACATTTTGCAATTTGGCCCTCACTAATATATTAAGATCTTCAAAATTATTTTAGTTACACATCTATATATGTAATATTCTTGTTTGTAAATTGTGTTTTTTCTAGTAAGATTATGGGAGTAAGATGAATGTTTGGATTATAAATAAAGATAATAAATAATAATATTAGGTTAATAAAAAGTAAGTTAATTTCTATAAAAGATAGCAATAATGAAGAAAAAATAGTAACAATTAGCCCTTAAGCTGCTATAATAATAATAATAATAATAATAATGATGATGATGATGATGATGATGATGATGATGAAGGTATAAACATAGGTAACAACTATATAGTTAAAAATTTAAATAAGATTATAAGTATAATTAATAAAAAAAGAAATAATATAATTAATATATATTAGAAAATAAATCTATTAAAAATTATAGTATGTAATGTATAGAAGAATTGACAATGAATTGTGATGTTAAACTGGTAAAACCAAAAAATAGTAGCTATAAAAAATATTTAAGGAAAATAGAGACAAGAAAAGATAGATTTAATATAATTTATAGAAGTAAGTTTGGAGAGATGACATAGTCCTTGAAGGTAGAAATAATAAATTGTAGGGGAAAAAATTAAAGGAATTGAAAAGATGGAAAGAATATCTAAATAAGTTATATTATGAAAGTAATGTCTTTATATTGAAAAATGCAGCCATGTAGTTATAAGGATGAAATAGATTGTGTAATATTAGAGAAGTTGTAAAAGCTTTTAGTGAAATATAAACTGGCAAAGTATAGAAAATGGATAAGGTTACAATCAAATTATTAAAAGCTACAAAAGGAGAAGGTTGAGAAAATTGTTGATATTTGTAATGTTATTTAATATTTTCAAAATAAGCCAATTGATTTTTTTCCAACAACTCTTATGCCACTAAAGATAAAACTTTCCATATGATAAGAAGCTGTTGTAACTTGAAGAAAAAAACAATTACAGATTTTTCAGATTAAATATACTCCTATATAAAGAATGATTTAAATTTGGAAAGGTAAAGAGAATAATGATAATTATCTTAAGTGATACGGAAATAGAATAAGAAAATATTTGTTTTATTGATTTTGAAAAGACTTTTCATGTGTATATTGAAAAAGAAAGATATAAATTGCAAAATTAAAAATTGGATAAGAATTAATTATATTTGTAAGGTTAAATTCTTTTTAATTATGGAAGAAGTATAACCAATGATATCTACAGGTAATTCATACATATTTAAATAGTTTGTTAAATGAATTTTTTGATAAAAATGAAATTAATATTGGCTATAAGGAAGCTTTATTATATTAGATGTTGATGATATCCTAGTATTTGTTGTAATATACCATATTTTATGTGAACATTTTTCTCTGTCTTTCATCTTTAATTTGTTAATTGCCCTTATCTGATGTCAATCATTCTGTAAAAAGTTTTTCCCAATTCTTCCACTACTAATTATAATGTGAATAAGATCAGCACAGGAAATATGTACATGCATTTTCACTGTTGACAAAGTTTTTAGGAAGTTTGGGATGAAAATAAATATAAATAAAACTAAAGTAATGAAAACAGGCAGTGAATAGAAAAGATTAAGAATAAGTATTAGACAGAAAATTATAAAGCCGGTATAGAAGGTAAAAGTAAGATAAAGAAATTATTGTGAAAATTCCAATGACTAAATTTTTAAGAAGAGTATGAACTTTTGAAATTACATCTGAAAAAGAGACTTGTTAAATGTTTTGTTCGGAATGTAATTTTAAATATGAGCAATTAGAAAAAGGGAGAAAATATTTGTAATTTTTAATTTTATCAAGTAAACATAAAGTGTGTATATATATTTTTTCTCTATTACTAATGAATTGGAAGCTTTAGAATATATATTTGAAGAAGAATGGAAAAAGTATGTTGGAATTATAAATATTGTAGAAGTATTGGAAATAGTAGATTAAAAAAAATGTGTGTGTATATGTGTTAAGAATAGAAGTTGAGTTCAGCATTTATTTAGAAGCAAGAATATTATGAAAGATGCGTTTTGGGTAGGGTGTAAAAAAAGAAGTAGAAGTTGACTGATAATCTTAAATAGAGAAATAATTAGAAAGGCTTTGAGAAATAGAATAAAAAATGAAAGGCCTGGAGAAAAATGGTGTAATTTGAATATGGAACTTGATTTTCATCATATGTCTGATATTGCTACTGATTGTAAGAATGGGAATATGCAAATATCATTGTTTCACATAATCACCATTTCTTTTGCTTGCTCATAACTCTTATTAAAACAGGCAAACTCTCCATAAAGTAGTCCCACTCAGTACTGTATGGAGAGTTTTGCCTGTTTTAATAAACGTCACTGTATTTAAAATTTTATAAATTTAAAAATATTAAATACATTTATCCTAATCAATACATACAGATCATAGTATTTAATAATTCGTTTTACAGTATTATCCTATTCATATTTTCAGATTAGTTTCTAGATTATAGCTTTCATCTGTGACGAGTTTTTTGAACCTGGTTCTGGTGCAGTTGGAATTTTTGGATGTAATGCATCTTTTCTCGAGCATTGATTAGTTACTTTTTTCTTCCAAGCTATCACTGACGAAAATCTTAAGCTAGAAACTATTCTAGGGATATAGTTAGGATAACACTGGATAGGGATGTATTAAATACTATCATCTGGAACCTATTCATTACTCGAACCTTTACAAGATGGCAAAAATGGAACCGAATAGGACAAATAGGTTTGCCACATAAAAATAATGTGTAGGCAGAACTCGTGATGTTTTGTTAATATTAAAGATATGGTATCTGCATTTATTTTTTTCTATCAAATGGCAAATTACTGATCTTATTAAAGAATATGTCACTGATTTATATACGATGTATAATGGTAATATGAACATTTTTAAAAACCAGTACTTTGTTAGAAATCCTTAAATAATAAAGGAGTTAATAGTAAAAATTATGTTTGTATGCAGTCAAATAGAATACTTTATTTGGTTATAATTGTTTACATATATATGCCTAACAACAATAAGCTTCTTTTTTTTTTTAACTAATCAAGTTGTTTTTGATTATAAAAATGTTTTGTCAAGCGTTGTTAGCCGAGAGGTCATCGCACCTGCCTTGCAAGCAAGTAGTTGGTTGCAGACGGGTGTGGGTTCGCGTCACGGCCGATGCTATGACATATGGAAAAAAAAAAGTTTTATTCAAGCTATACATGAACAATACCAAAAAAATCTTTGTAATTCTCTTAATTATTATCCTTGAATGTCATGTTCCAAGTAAGAATGTTCAGTTGTGTACCAATTAAACATTTCACCTATATGTATAAAAAAAATCTCAAGTTTTATTTGTTAACAAAATATTTATAATTGATAGAAAAGTTGGTGATTTATATTATTATGAAGAAAAATAGTCAAGATGTCTATGTTAAAACTATTGTAAAACAGTTTGATATAGAAATATACAATTCATAAAAAATATTTTAATATTTATTTGCATAACTAAGTCATTTACCTACTTATTGATATTGATTATGTAATTATTTTTTTTTAAGGATTGTATAACAATTTAAATAATGGTGAAAGTTCCACAGGCAGTAGTTGTAATTCTAGTCGAGAAAATTCCCCCAAAGTAAGCGAAATTTCTGATAGCATATACTCAGGAAGTGAATTAGGATATCAGACAGGGTCAACGTACTTAGGTAAGTTTGTATTTATTTTTATAAAAAAATATATATAATTTTTATTAATAGAATGCACCCAGTATATTTTTTTTGAAATTATTTTATTTTATTAGTATTTTTTTTTAAATAAATAAAATAATCAAATTGTGTGTTACCCAAAAGTTTACATAAAGTTTAAATACCGGAAGTGATAAAGTTAAGCCCGTGATCCTTGAATCTTGAGTTCTGGAATCCATCTCTTTTCCATCATATTTGAGCTTTTTTTTTTTTTAAAAAAACAACAACATATTGATAACTTGGGTTTAAATAATTCTAGGATTATTAATAAAATAAAAAAAAATATTCTTTTTGTATATCTTTTCAAGTAACTATATAAAAAAATAAATTAATTAAAAGTACCCAGCAGTCTTTAGCTAAGATACCTCTTTTTCAAATAGATTTATTATTAATGCATATTGTTTTGGAGATCACGTGATATCAAAATGACATCCGGGAACCTAGGGCTGTTAAATCCACTGTGTTTCTGCTATGCTTAATCACACAGAGCACTAGGTTTAACAATACAGTAGTAAAAAATAAAAGCTAATGGTGGTGTAATGGGAGTATTTCATACAGTAAAAACAGAACGTAAATTAACTTTTCTTTTTTTTTTAAGTGTCATAGCATCGGCCGGGACGCGAACCCGCAACCGGGCAACTGCCTGCAAGTGCAAGGCAGTCGCGCTGACCTCTCGACCACCAATGCAAGACACGTAAATGAAATTAATACTTTTTTTTTTCTTTAAATGTAAAACACTTCTTTCCAATTTATATCATTCATTTTGCTGAGTTTTTTGATAAAATGGGAACTTTTAAGTCATGAAATTCCAGGTTATTTTGATTTACTAGATTTTTACTCAATGTTTGTTTTTTTTTTTTAAGGAAAGGGAGGATTGAGATATTTCTCATGTTCAATAGGAGAGAGATACTTTTTATAAATTTGGCTACTTAAAACATATAATGTGTTATGTTTTAAGAGCATATAATATATAATAGTGATAGTATTAACAAGTATGGAAATTGGTAAAATAACTTTGAATGCATGTTGTGTTAGCTCTAAATTTTTTGATATTATATAGCATGAAAATAGAAATACACATCAATTTGTAGCATTTATTGTTTTTCCAGATAGAAACCTAAGGGAATAGTAAGGTGCATCTAATGGGAAGTTAAAAGTCAATTTCATAGCCAGGGAGAAGAAATATTGAAATCTGAATGTAAAAGGCATTAAATAGTTGATATCTATTTACACAGAATATTAGTTACCAAATTTATTTAGTTTAATGTTTCAAGATTGACATTTTCAAGAATAATGATTGCAATTATTAAATATGAGAAAGCAAGCTTTCAGTAATCACCAGTAATCAGAAATCAGTACATATTGAAAAGACCTTCAAATATTACAAAGAATTATATAAACCTAAAAGGGAAAGTTCAAAACTTAGAAATGGGGGGATGCTGCAAAGAATAATACTTTATTTATTGTCAAGACAATCAATTGTGAGCTTTATAAGCACAACAATAAATTTATGAATGAATTGCTATTTTATAGTCGTTGTTTTCTGATGTATATATGCAGTGATATTCGAACATAACAATTATATAGAGTTAAGAGAAAGTGTGGCATATGATCAAATGTATTATCATTTACACTTGTTCCACTCACTGGAAGGTTTGTATCTTACCAAAAGAAGTCTATTGACCAGATTGTTTCTGTAGCTATAAAATATGGTTGGGATGCTATTATTTGAATACTTATATCATGTTGTTGTTTTAGTTCAGTAATACTTTGCTTGGAGGCATCACAGCTATGAATTATTTAAACTTTTTAGAATATCAGTATTATTTTCAGATAGCATTATCATGTTTCAGGGTTAAAATGATGTTCAAATTCATATGGTAGTCTTAAATTTAATTGTTATCAAATGTTTGCAGATTATTTTTGAGCAGTGAATGGGAGATTACTGAATATCACTGAATCTCTTAGAAAATTTTAGACATTATGAAGAATGCTTTGATTTATCTCTCTAGATCTTGTTCGATTTTCATATAATGTCATTCTTGGAAAATTCCGCATTTAAAGTATGCTGATGATTGTACTATCCTTGCTAATTTAAAAGATGATCTACAGAATATACTTAATGTTTGAGTGCAAGGTGTAAAGACTTTGGTTCAGCAAGTAATGTTTAAAAATTTTAAGTTTTTTTATCAACCAGTGGTAGAAGAAAAAACTTCAGCAACTTTTCACTTAGGTGATTATCAATTTAAGAATGTAAGCTAATTTAAATGTCTAGGTTGAAGTCCAGCATAGATTCTAATGTAATGGTGCTGTTTTTAAAAAATTAGAAGATAGAGTATTTCATCACAGTAAAATAATTATTGCGACTAAATTAGCTATATAGAGAGTTAATAAAAACAGGCAAAACTCTCCATACAATAGTGTCATTCAGTGCAAGCCAGAGTAATCAATGAAAGGCTTGTGCATAAAATCCTTATCTATTGTCTACTCATCCAATATCCCCAGACTAATTTCTAGATAGGGATTTTATGCACAAGCCTTCTGGCATCCATTGATTACTCTGGCTTGCACTGAGTGGCGCTATTGTATTGAGAGTTTTGTCTGTTTTAATAACAGTTATGAGCAAGCATAAGAAATGGTGATCATGTGATATATAGAGAGTTGTTATTTTACCTAATTTGTTGTCTGGAAGTAAGACTTGCATATTCTATTGAAGCAACATAAAAATGATACCTTGTAAAATTTGAAATCACAAGATCAATCAATATATTTTTCAATTTGCTAGATGTGACCCTTTAGAGTCTATTTGTTTTATTAGACGTGAAATAAATAAATAATATAGGATTCTTAGGGGAAAAAAATTATATCGACTTAAACATGGATTTTTAGTAGAGTCAGATCCTATTTACTTTATAAGAATTATCTCAGAGATTTTCTAAAGAAGACATAATATTAAAGTACTTCAAAAAGGTTTTCTGCAGAAAAAGTTAAAAGGCTGCATTGCATTATCAAATAAACAGACTGATGAACTAGTATATTTTTTATATGTGTATATATTTGTATATCTCAGATTGGTTTGTATAGTCACAAATTTATGATTTGTAACCCTTTTTTTTTCTCTCTTGGAGTTTGGAATGATATACCCATTTTTAAGTTTTTGCTGATGTTGGTAATGAATATTCAAACAGTTCTTGATTTTAAGTGATGGATCTATATATCAAATTCATAAATTTAACAGCTCTTCACAATAATGAATTAAAATAAGGGTCACTCTTTACTCTAGTGCCATCTATAGTAAGCCTGAGTAATCATTGATTACGAGATGGTAATGTATTTAAATCTGCATCCTCTTGATTACATTCTAGCCTTTGCCGTTATCAATGATGCCTGTGATTCAAAACTGGAAGTGGTGTAGTTACTAGCAGACATTTTTAACTTCATATTACTGTTCATCAGAAAGACCGAAATTTAAAACCCTCGAAAGTTTTGAACCTAAGCCAACTTGTTTGAGCAAGTTTGCTAACTATATATTCTAATATCTTCAGTTCTTTCTTAAACTGCAGATATTTCTTCCCCCCTCCCTGGCAAGGAGTATTAATAATAACAAATCATTTAATTTTTTAGCTGATATGAAGTATCTTAAAAATAAGTTCAGCTCTCTACTCTAGTGCCATTTACAATGAGCTTAAATGATTAATGATTATCTGATGGTATTGCATTTGAATTACCAGACCATGTTCTGACCTTTGCTTTCAGTTCATTATATGAATCAAATTGTTAGTAATGAATCTGGAAGTAGTAAAATAGTTGATTGAAGTATTAAGGCACAAATCTTTCATATCTTGAATAAATCATTACTGAAACATTATAATCAATATAAATTTATGGAAATTGATTTGGAAATTGACTGTCACTTGTGATGGTTGATGTATATTTACTAATCTAGCGTAAAAATTATACTCTATAAAGGTTGTGTTCATGACAATTGTATATTCTGCATTTGTATATGTTTTAACTGAACTAATTATTTAAATTAAAAGTGGCTTTAAAAGATTAATCATATTATATGAACTTCTTGGTTGTTTGCATTCATTTTGTTTATTTATTAATTGTCATTACATTTCAATAACAATAATGTAGAAATAGTCTTGCATTGGTGGTCGAGAGGTCAGCGCGACTGCCTTGCACTTGCAGGTAGTTGCCCGGGTTGCGGGTTCGCATCCCGGCCGATACTATGACACTTAAAAAAAATAATAATAATAATGTAGAAATATAAGTGTTAGTCAAATGATTGAACATCAAAAATATCCCAATGTTATATATAATTGAGTACTTTTTTTATTATGTTTCAGTCTAGTTAGGTTTTTATTAATTATATTGTAAAAAATATTACATGAAATCATTATAGACTGAATTTATTATACTATATATATGTTTTGTACATATATTCTTAAATAGAGATTGCAATTCTGCATCAAAAGCATAATATTGTTATCATTCTTATTTTTTAAACTATTGTGAATCTATGAATATATTAATACAATTATTTAATTTTTATTATAGTTGTGTAAAATAAAAAAATTTAGCAAACTAATAAAAAATTATATTCTATATAATTAATATATATAGGAACTGAGCAAAAAATAAATATTTCCACAGTCAAGTTAGAATTATTAGCATTACTGTCAATAAATGTGTTTTTTATTTATTAATTTTGATTATTTGAATAACAATGATTAAGAATATAAGTGTGGATGTATGATTAAGTATCAAAATTTTACTGATGTAATTGCATTATATAAATGACTATAATTAAGAGAGGAACAAAATTTTGTGATGATTGTGCAAATTAATCTGTAAAACACAAATATTTTCATATATATCATACGCTACAGAGTTTATGGTGGAATGATAAAAATTTCCGCCGTTCTTATATCTAGGTGCAGATCTGGCTTAGGATTTTTTTTTTCAAGATAGTCAACTCATAGCCAATCCCATAACCATTTAATATTGGTTGGTGAATGGGATCTGGATATTTTTAGTTAATAGGTAAAATAAGGGTAAAAAAAAAAAAAACATTCAAAACCTTTTAACCCAACAAAGTAATAATTTCTTCCCTTTCACTGTTTTCCTATGGGACTGTTGGAGAGGCTTTGCATTTACCTTTTTATATTTTGATATTTTGTGGTGTGGCCTTTTAATCTCTTCTATGGCAATTTTTTCTTGCTGAAAAACTTACGTATCTTCCATATTGCAGCTATCCATTATATTTTATTGCCAGCAGTATTCTTAACCTTATATTAATCAATATTGTACCTATTTAGAATATCTTTGAAATAATCTTTTCATCTCTCAAACCATCATAAAGTATTTTTTTAAAGGAAAGTCTATATCACTTATCCATTTTCTCTAGATCCATCATCCAAAAATGTGTTTTTAAAATTGTAGTTTTATGGACTTTTTACCAAGCAATCTGAAAAATTGGTCTTGATATTTTTAGAATAATATGGAGTTTTATTAAGTGAAAATTTCTAGTAATTTTATGTTAAACATGATAAGGTATAATACTTTTAAACTTGCAGTATACACGCACTGAAGACTGTGCTGCATCAAAATATCAAAGTTCACCTTTCTATCTAAAAAACTATCAAATTTAAATTAATGTTCATTTTTAAGTTGGTAACCATTCAAGATTTGCTTCCTTGAATGGCTGAAGAAGCACCTGAATGTTGGAGTATTATTTACCAAATAAAAAAACTAGAGTGCCATCTATCAGCTTATCATCGAAATAAGATGTAGATGTTGCTACAGATAACATCTAACTTGGATAATACAAGGCTTATTTATAGGATTAGTTTCAGAGGAATTTTTTCCCTTAGCTATACTAAACTCTCAAACATTGCTAACAACCAATCAGAATGGGTTTTACTCTTATTTTTATAAAAGAGATTTTATTAGCTTTATTTGAAATAGGGAAAGATGAAACACAATCATGAAGTGTGTCACTTTTTGTAGTCAATATGCACTTAAAATAGGTAAGGATTAGAATCCGTCCATTTGTTTAATATAGCTTCTAAATATCATTAACCACAGATTAAAATAGTCTTCAATTTTATTTATATAGATCAGATTTTGCATGATTTGAAAGTATGAAAGATGAAATATAAGCATTAAATACGATACTTTTTATAGCCAACGTACTCAGATATAATTACATTTTAGATAGATGAAAATTCTGTGCTCATACCCTATATATTACATATATAAACATAGGTATATAATAAGCCTGTGTGTTTCAGTTATTACATAGTAGAGATGTCTGCCCATTCCTTGTATATGTATTGAATGGATTATGTCCTGTACATAAGGGGTCAGATTGACTTTACGTCAACATGGGTGTGACAAGAATCTCGGCCTCAGGGTGGCTTTTGAGCATTCCATCATCAGATTTTCAATTGGATGGATGGTTGAAGAGTTGGAGTGTGGAGTAGATTGAAGTCTGTCCATTAAAGTATGAGAATTGGTTATCTTAATATATATCTGAGCACTTATAGCATATATGTGTAGAGATGGTAATCTGGACCAACTGATGATTGCTGATTTAGCATAAAATACATATATTGGTGATTATTTATCTTTTCAACATATATGTGTTCAAGTGTATCAGTGTTATGAGATAGTGTGGAGAGTGGTAGGTCTTGTGAAAGTCTGTGCTCATATCCTATATATTATATAGATGAAAATTATAACCATTTCTATTTTTTTAGATATATATGTATTCTCATTATAAAAAGGTATTGTTTACATTATTTGAAAATGATTGATGTAATTCAGAGTGGTTAATGAGCAAATTTTTGTATAATTAATAAACATATTTTGCCAACATATTTAAATTAGATTCTTTTATGAATTGCATTGTAAAATAAGTAGCATATTTGAAGATTATCTTTTGAATTAATAATAATAGCATTATCACTTATATACCCTAATATAGAAGTCAAATATATATATATTTGCTTTTAATTTGCTCTAATTGATAAATCCACCACAAAGTCACTGTCTCAAAAATGGAAAGCATAATTTGAGCTAATAAACTTCTTTAATATCATTTTAATTGTAAAAGTCTCAGTTTTTTTTTTACCAACAATACTAACTTTGTCTTGCATTGTTAGCTGAGAGGTATCGCAGCCGCCATGCAAGCAAGTAGTTGATTGCAGACAGTTGTGGGTTCGCGTCCCGGCCGATGCTATGACATATGGGGGGGGGGGAACAATACTAACTTTTCCTTATATTCCAACATAAAACTTTCTTAGCCAGAGGGTAGAAGGAACCTACAGTGAGTATAAAATTAAGTTCTCTAAAATACATAGAAATTGATCTAGGGTCAGATCTGGATAACTATGTGAATATATTGACTTAGATTTAAACTTTTAGAATATTTTTATTTTATTTTATGCTAGTAGTTTGAATAGTATAAAGAAATAAAAAGTATCTTTGATAAAAATAAAAACCAGAAATCAGTCTAGAGATGTTATAATCTTATACCATCTGGTACCTGTTGTTTATTAGGCTCACAGCAGATCGTTTTAGAGAAGAGTGAAATTGCATAATATCAATAAACTTCTCTAGCCAAATAACTTTATTCAATGTTTTCACTTGGTACTACACAGAATTAAATGCCTTGAATATAAATCACATCTTTGCTGATGACAGTTTTATTTATCTGGAAACAAAACCATATCTATAGTGATTCTTTTTGAGTCTCTATAACTACAGCAAGGTTGACAATCCTTCATTTGTGTTTGGACACAATCTGTTCAATAAAATCTTTGAAAGTACTTTTATTATAATAAATACTACTGGTATTCCACAGTATTTTTGTTATAGTAAATAACAATGATATTTCACAATAATTAGAATAAGAAAATCTTTAAGACCAGATGGTATAATAATATCTTAAAAAAATTATAATAGCTTTAAAAGTCATAGAGCGACCATCATATTTTGATAAAACTTTTTCAAGTATCAGAATTCAGATTCTATCCATTTTTATAATAGCAAAATCTGTTTTAATCTTATCAAGGTACATATTCTCTTAAAAAATTGATAGAATGGATATATCATTTTGATCAACATATTCCATTCTAATATTATATAATTGAGTGCTGCTTATAGATTTAATAGTATATTATTCTTTTAGATTCATATGTTATTTTCTACATGTCAAAAAGAAGAAAAAGTGATCTATAATAATTGTTACACAAAAGACCATATTTCCTTTCTTTTTAATTCATCAACCATTTGTAAGTTTTTATCAGTCATTAGAGAAGATTCTTTTTTTTTAATCAAGCTGCCAAAAATACAACTAGTTTCAGTATTTTTCCTAAACTTGTATTTAAGAACAAATATACTCATTCACAACATATTCCATAGAAGAATTTCATATCTCAGTAATTGAAAATTAACAATTGACAATTTTTCAGTATTTAACAGATGTAGGATGATATGCTTGTTATATATAGTACTTATTTTGAATGCTGCTACTAATTTAATCACATAGCTTATTAATTTGTGATTGATTCAAAAAATACACACATCTCCGATTATGTAATATTGACTTCTTTTTATCTTTTTTAATTACTAATGTATGATTGGTTCAAAAATATGCATCTCTAATTATTTATGTAATATTGACTTCTTTTGCCTTTTTTATTCATAACTAACTATAACTTAAATATATTGAAATATCATGTTTTATTATTTGTATTTTTCTGTTCAACTAAGTGCTCATGATAGATATTTATGTTTATAAAAATTCAATAGCAACCATTTATTTGAGTTCACCAAGCTAATATATGTAAAATATTAAAATGGCAACGGTTAAATTAGTCAATATTATAAAACCAAATATATATATATATTTGCATTTATATATATAATAGTTTTATCATACATAATACATGATTATGAACATTATATTTTACTATTATATGCTATTTTACAAAAGTTTCCCCATGAACCTCTACCACTAGACATGAATTCTGAAACATCATCGCTAACCATATGTGGTCTGAAATAAATGTGAAGATGTTTAAATCTGAAGAAATTCAAGAAGCAACATGTTTTGACTTTTACAAATTGTTATTGCTTACTAATGACGATAATTTGATGCACTTGTCACACATTAATGCAAAATTTTGATTTAAATAAGAGAAAAAATTGGAATATAGACATAACATTATTTATCTGACTAAAAATAGATACTAACACTATTTTCCTACTGCAGACATCTCATCAACATCCATTTTAAGTTCACAAAAATGCTTTTGAATAGATGGTTTGAGTTATTCAATTTTTTTTAAAACTTGAAATGTAAGTTAATACATTATACAGGCTTAAAATGCGGGATTCCAACTCAGACTTTCACCTGACCCTTAACTCAATGAAAAATGAAAAAACCATCACACGGGGTATAACTTAATAATGAAAAAACTATCATTGCCAACATCATGTACTATGAATTTTTTTTATCAATTCCAAATTATAAAATGTTTATAATTTAAAACATCTTTTCCTCTCATATTTATAGCCCACACCAATTAAAAATATTGCATAACAGTTCCTAAAAAAAATTTTAATGAGTTTTAATTAATGCTATTTGTCAAATTTTTTTTTATCTATTTCATTTTATTAAATGTTTATAATTTTAAATTACCTTTAAAAATATTTTTTCCCACAAATATTAAATGATTAAATTTTTTAAAGTTGAATATAATAAACTCATCTCTTTGTAAGCTTACAGCAACTAAAAGTAATGCATAGAGGCCCCTAAAGAACAAGAAAACTTTGACAGTTTGATGCTAATGCTATTTACTGGAAATTTTTTTTATCAATTACATTTTTTTAAATTGTATAATTTTAAATTAAATTTTAAAATGAAACATTTTTTACTCTCATAAATATGAAACAATTAAATCTTTTACAGCTGCATAAATAAAATTAGTTATTTGTAAGCCTACAACAATTAAAAATATTGCACAGGGACCTCTAATTAATTATTTTAGTTTAAAGTAGTAGTTTTCAAAGTGGTTAGTACTTACCACAGAGGGTCAGTACCGACTCTTAGGGGATTGATGAGAGTCAAAGGGTTATTAGGAGGGTCAGTGAGAAATTAATTGAGTTTACATTTGTTTTTGTTTTTTTAAATTTTAATATTCAGTAGAAAGTAACAAAATTTGCAATTTTGCCAAGAATTGATGGAAAGAGTAGTCAAGCATTAGTGGCCGAGTGGTTAGCACTGCTGCCTTACAAGCAGTTGTCCCGGGTTCGCTTCCCGGCCGACGCTTTGACATATGTAAAGAAAGAAAAAAGAATATGTAGCGCTTCTGATGGAAGTAATATTAAAAATGATTAAAAACATAAACTTCAAACACAAACTTTGATGCTTCTGATTTCAAAGTGCCATATGTATAGCATTGCCATTGCTTATATATATTTTTTGTTATTCTATGGTCATTTTACATCTGCCGGAGAGCATCCTTCTTGTTTTTGCTATGACATATTTCAATTAAGAATTATCTCAGATAACCTTTGAAAATTGTTAAGACATTTCAAATTGTTTCTTGAATTATAATAAGTTTATCAAAGTTTAGTATAAAAAATTTTTTGATTAATTACATTTTACGATAAAAAGTTTATGCACAAGTCTTCTGGCATCCATTGATTACTCTGGTTGGCACAGGGTGGCACTACTGTATGGAGAGTTTTGCCTTGTTTATTAACAATTATGTGGTAGTATAAGAGATAGTTATCATGTGATGTTTAGTGGTTTAAAAAGTAATCAAATTGAAATAAAAAGTTTATATGTTTGCATATATGTGCAAAATTTCTTAAAGAATTTTAGGCTTAAATGTTGAATTCATATTCCTTGTCCAAAGCCTTCCACTGCACAACAACAGCACTATCGTCTATTTTAGCATTTCATATTTCATACATAGGTGAAGCTGGATTTAGCAATGCTAACACAATTTTAATAAAGCAGTGAAATATGTTTAATTTTGGAAGAAAGAGGAGACTTAAGATTAAAGATTACAAATCATCCTTCACCATTAGAAATAAATTTTACTTCACTATAAAATGTCATGTTTTTGTAAAATAGAGTTTATTATACACTACTATAATTATCACTGAAGAAATATTTCACTGAAGAAATATTTATAGAATCAAATGCCTTTTCATAATCTACAAATCCTAAGCATAATGGCAACTCATATTCATTTGTCTTTTCTATAACTTCTCTCAATACCTGGATATGATCTACTGTACTAAAACCACTTTTAAATCCATCTTCAGTGATTAAAACATTGGATAATCAAGGTATAGATCCAGGATATTGTCATATTTTAAGAATATTTATAAAAATGCAACAGCAACAATTAGATTACATAATGATAGTAGGAAAGTCAACATTGAGAAGGGTGTAAGACAGGGTGACTCCATATCTCCAAAACTTTTTACAGTAGTGCTGCAAGAAGTATTTTGTGGATTAAAATGGGAAGCTAAAGGATTGAAAGTAAATGGAGATTATTTAAGTCATTTAGATTTTGCAGATGATGTAGTTGTTTTTGCAAATAATGCTTTAGAGTTACAGGAAATGTTGCAGGAGTTATCAGATGAAAGTAGGACTAAAGATAAATGTTGAAAAGACTAAAGTAATGTTTAATAGATTTTCTCAAAATATGAAAATAAAGATTGATTATGATGAATTAGAAAAAGTTAACAGTTACAAATACCTTGGTCAGATTATTAATACAGATGGAAATATAATGGATGAAATTAATCATAGAATTAAACTTGGTTGGAGTACTTTTGGTAGAAATAACTTGATACTAAAAGGAAATATGCCTATGTGTTTGAAAAGGAAGGTTTTTAATAAATGTGTTTTGCCAGTTCTTACTTATGGATCTGAGACTTGGACACTTAATAGAAGAGCAATACAGAAACTTCAAACTACTCAAAGAAGTATGGAGAGATGCATGTTGGGAGTAACAAGAAGAGATCGAAAATGCAATGTATGGGTAAGAGAACAAACAGGTGTTACTGATCTCCTTGAAAAAATTAAAAGACTGAAGTGGAGTTGGGCTGGACATATTGCTAGAAGAGATGATAATAGATGGACAATTGAAATTTTAAACTGGATTCCAAGAGATTGTAAAAGACCCAGAAAGAGACCACATGTGAGATGGATGGATGAAATAAGAAAGTTTGCAGGGGTGAAGTGGAGAAGAGAAGCTAAAAATCGGAAAAGATGGATTGAACTTGGAGAGACCTTCATCCTGCAGTGGATTGATAATGGTTGATGATGATGACTATAATTATTATTATTTAAAAACTTTCCTAAAATAGATTTAAAATCACAACTTTCACTGGTTTCCAAATTTTTATGACATTAATTAGTAAAGGAGACATTGAGATAAAAAGTTTGGCAACCTCTGGTTTAAAATAAGCTACAGAATGAAATTAATCAGTAAATTATTTATTACTATAAGTATTCATAAAAGAAACACAAAAATTTAAAGTTAATTAAAGTTTTTCTTTTGATTTTATTATATTATTTGGCGGGGGGGGGGGTTTAGAATTTTCTTTCAATATACAATTTATAGAAATCACTAGATTTTTTTTTTAATATAGCTTTATAATAATAATTTTTATATTACTAGTTGTCATATTATATTGATATATATGAGATTATCTAAGATTTTAAACAAAAATTGAATTATGATTATCAATAATAAAAAAAAAGTATTCTTGTAGGGGTTTTTGGGAGGATTATTGTGCTTAGACTAGGAACTCCAATTCGTTTTGGATGTTTATTTAAAATCAAAAATTGTTTTAGTTTTGTCATTCAACAGAAAAATGAATGTAGGTTTGTAAAATCTGTATATCTTTTTGCTGATTAGCTGTGACTTAGTTTATGATTCAGATTTTATTATTATTTCATTTAGTATTCATAGAATAAATATTAAATTTTATCACGTAATATTTTCTGCCATAAAGACAGAATTTTGATGAGCTCATACATTCGCACATCAGAGCTATTATAAGAAATATACACTTTTATCAATTTTTTGAAGGTTAAAAAATAGCATACATTCTGGGCATAAAGATCTCGCCAACATTATATATTAGTAACAAGAATATGGATTAAACAAAGCATGACTTGACTTTCTTTGTCTTACTTTCAAGATTTATATTAGGAGCAGTAAGATGTATACTGTGAAACAGTGATTAAACATAATAGGTTTAAGTATGATATTACACCCCAAATTGGTGAGAATTTGAATCTAATAGTAAATACTAATTTTCCAATCAGTATGGAATATTTAGTTATTCGTAGTTAAGGATTCTTCAAATCATCACCAACCAAGAGTTGACGCATCTGGTGAAGAATGTCTTCTCTTTTGCTGTTCCTCTGTAAAGATTTCTGGAGAGGTCTTTGTCCTGGAATGGATCATTTAAAGGCTGCTTTACTGTTAATAGTTTATTACTTTTAATGCAAATCTTGAATATAAGCCATACTGTTTAGTATGCCTTCCCGTTGTTAATCTTTTAACATTGTAGAGTAATTCATTCTATTTAATTCAGAGCTATCTATTGAAAATTGAATAAGATAATAGTAGATGACTTTGGAATAGATTAAAACATGAATATATCAAGAAAATATCTCAAAAAGACCACTTCCTTAGAAAAATAAAAAGTCAAGTATCCAAAAGCCTTTAACTCTTTTAATAAATAATGTTAAGATAGAGAGGTGAGCTTTTGTATGATTTGGATATTTTTAAAATGTTATGCTCTCACTGAATATTTATGAAATTCAATTGTTTTAAAAGGATGTTCTAGTTATATTAATTTTTTTCAAATATATATTTTTACAATATTACATTGTCAGACTTTAAATAATTGATACCTAAACAATTATTGTCACTTGGAATGCATCATCTTTTACTGCTATTATGCAATCTAAACTTGGACCTGATGAGAAAAGGATGGATCTATCTGGGATATGATGATGTCTCTATTGTAAAATAATTTAGAAGACAGAATATGAAATATTTCAGAGATCTATTGAGGAAACTCATTGCTATAGAAAAAATTATCACTGAGAGAAAAATGGAAAATTGTGATGTAAATCATCATTGTCTAATGCAATGGACAGAGGTCATTGCCTAATGGTCACTTTTCAGTAAAATAGACAGGTCAAATTAGGCAAGGCATTGACCAGAAATTTCTTGAGGTGGTGCTTATTGTCCAAAATCATGAAGTATGGAGAAAATTAATGAAGTCCTTTATATGATATCCCTACACCCTTTTTGGGATTCCATATTGAGGTGACTTATTCTTTGACATCATTAATTCTAATGTTCCATGTTTTTAGCGACATCCTTATATTATTAAAAAGTCTGAGTAGTTTTATTAAGAAAATGATAAACAATGATAGGCTGGATCAATTTGATTTTACTTATGATCACAGTAAGTTTGTTCAGTAAGAATTCCTCATATTTGGGTGAAATATATTATTGTGATTCTATATTCACTATTATAGATTTAAGAAAATATCAGGCATTTCACCAAATCAGTAGCAGTAGAAATTATGGTGAAAGGATAGATAAAGAAAAAGCATGCTTTTATTGTTGCTATGCTGATATATAGTTTATTTTGGCAACTGATATTCTGCAATCAGATTATCTTCAGGTTTATATTATAAAATTAATGAGCCTTTGTATAGAAAATGAAATGATAATAATCAAATAGTTTATTGCTTAGGAGTTAACAAGATATTCCAACAATAGAAGTAACAGATTTGGAGTCACTTTCCATGAACCTTTAGCCCACCACTCGGCCACTGTTTTAAACTATTCATGGCAAGAAAATAAAATCTTATATAAATTGGAACACAAAAAATTCATATGATATTAATGTTTTATGTGCATGCATTCAAACAGAAAACATTGATTATTATATATTAAATTTTTTATTACCTGATTATTTTAAAAATAAATTCAAGTAGCTTTTTTTAAAATCAATATCTATATTTTTTTTTGTTTATTTTTATTGTTATTTACTTTTTTTTTATGTCGAGTATTTTTTATATTGTGTTTATGCCCTAATTGTTTAAAACAAAGTAATTATCTTTGTGTTTTTAATTTTTTTTTATCAATATTGAATTTTTTTTTTAATGTTTTTAATTCTGTCAAGAAATTTCCGTTCATTATATTGATTGTTAAAATATCAATAATCTAATGTTTATATGTTTGTATGCATAACAGTAAATATTATATTAGTTACAATAATCCAGTTTAATATGTTAGAATAATATATATATAATTTATAAAATAAAAATGAATATAAGTGCTTAACAAAAAAAAAAAAAAATTAACATCAAACAAACAGAATAAAAGAACAATTTCAAATAAAATGTAAATGCATTTTTAAAAATTATGCAGCTAGTAAAAAAAACAAACAGATTTTTTCTTTTGTGTATTAAATAAAAATTTGATCCAATTCATTATCATTAATAAATAAAAAATTATTCTCCAATTTCCCCATAAAAAAAAAATAAGGATCCCCCCCCCCCCCCAGATAGGATAGTTTCATTTCATATGGTAAATCTTTTGTTGCTCCAAGTCTTTACTAAATTGCTTTTTGTCTGAAAAAGAACTATGGGTCTAGACACTAGAGTGATATATCTGAGCCATTGAATTTAATCATTATTGCTACTTATATATTTAGTACATTATTATCTCCTTTTTTTTATATTAAAAATAAGAGATCATCGCAGCCGCCTTACAAGCAAGTAGTTGGTTGCAGACGGTTGTGGGTTGGCCTTCCAGCCGATGCTATGACATATGAAAAAAAAAAAAGATTTTGAATAATAAAAACTTTTGCTCTAATAAGAGTTGTATATATTTTTTTATAAATAGGAAAAACATCTTTCAATTTCAAGAGATATTTTTTTAATTAAATTTTCAAAAAATAAATTTGAAGTTACAATTAAGAACTAACTCCTTTTCCTTAATTTCAACTTTGTGAAGTGGAAATGTATTGTAAGCATATTATTAAATATACAGATAGATTAGCATACGATCATGTCTATAATAAGATAACTTTGATCATCTAAACAAAATTCAAAAGTTTCTTTAAATTTTCATCACTACCAAATTTTTTTATTTTAGCATAAGGTAGGATTTAGTTAAGTAACTTAAAATATATATAATCTTGAACACACATAGTAAAAAACCCACATTTAAATGAATACCATAAATAAATAAATGTAATTGATGTGTCTACTCTGTTTCTCTTTTGTCTTTTTATCAATTTCCTAAAAAAAAAAAAAAAGTTGGTAGAGCAAGGATATTTATCATTGGTATAAAGTTTGCAGCATTTTGAAAATAGATTTTAGTAAAAGAAATAGTAAACATTCATAAATTACACTTTATATATGTGCCTTTTTCAGTTTTGGATGTCATTTTGAATTTTAAAAAATTCAACAGATATATTTTGTACAATATCTTAAGTTTATTGTTAGGAAAAGCAAATGTGAAGGAATGTAATAAAACTGAAAAGTATATAGTCATTATCTTAAAAAAATTTAGTAAAAAAAAAAAAAAAGATTTTTAAGTTTTAAAAATGCTCATTTTTACATAGGTTCACAAATTTTAAATTTTGAAAGTTAAATATTGAAGAGTAGTAATTAATTTATAGAGCACACAGAAAGCTTATGTAAATAGTCTGAACAGGCACTAACCTGTATTCAATGCACTTTAAAATTCACAATAATCAAGCATATTTTGCCGATAGAGGGATCTTCCAAATCACAACACAAGATAGCAACTTTTATAAAGATAAGAGCGGCCCTCTTATCTTTAACCTATATAGGCGAATCTGAAGCATCTTGATTTGGAAGCGTGAAGTGTTTGTTTTCTTCACTGTTTAAATCCACTATTTCCTTTACTATTAACTCGCTGTAAATATAATAGTGGATTTAAACAGTGAAGAAAACAACCACTTCATGCTTCCAAACCAAGATGCTTCAGATTCACCTATATAAATGGACATTTAGGTTAAAGATAAGATGGTACTCTTATCTTTATAAAAGTCGCGATCTTGTGTCGTGGTTTGGAAGATCCCTCTATCGGCAAAATATGCTTGATTATTGTGAATTTTAAAGCGCATTGAATACAGGTCAGTGCCTGTTCAAAGTTAAATATTGAAATCACACTTTTATAGACAGCTTCTTCACATTCCTCTTAAAATTTTGAAGAAGAAAAAGATATATAACATGATTTATCTGAGATAATTCTTCATTATAAAACATTGAAATATGTATTTTATAATTTATATTTTTAGTAGCTGATCCTGATCTTGTTCTTCCATGCAGGTGTCTGCTGGAAATAATGTTTTTTTCTGATGAAAAATAATATTTAACAATAAATATTGTATATTAGGTGTTATACAAAGAAAACTTTAGTAAATTGTAATTTATCAAAAAATGAAAATAATTGTAAAGAAATATATGTTATATAAAAGAGTAAAGAGAAAAAGTGACAGGATGAAAGACTAAAAACTTTTTTCAGGGTGTGTATGTACATGAATTTCTACACATGGTGATAATAATAAGAAAACAATTTTTTTTTTCAGTTTATTATAATATAAAATATTAATGAGTATAGTTACAATATTGCTCCTTATTATCTGTCATACTTTTCATTTGTCTTTGTGGAAATGCCTATAGATTACTAGGTTGATGACTTCTGATCATAAGTATAACTTACAAAAAAATTATATTTGCATAAAAAAGAAAAAATACTCATAAATTGCAAAAATGAAAGTTGAAAAAACACCCGTAGATTGGAAAAAGTGAAATATAATTGTTTATATATATATGGTAACGGAACAGTCTAACCATAATATGCATGAAGATGGATGGGTCCCTTCTGATGTGTAGAAAGAATGTATATTTATTGTTTACCTTCATGCATAACTTCTTACATCAACTTCATACCTAAGTGAGAAAAGAAAGATTTAAATAACTGCTAATTCTACCCTTAGCTTTTCACCTATGTATTGTAGTTTACTCCGATTATTCCGAGTTTTATATATATATGATTCTCAGATTCAGGGAATATTTGTATCACCCAGTTTATTGTATTTGTAACATGAATAAATGCCTATTAATGAGAGTGGTTATAATATATTATATGTATGCAAGTAATGATCATTATATGTGTATGAGGATATAGCTTAGCAGAATTTAACCTCACAAAAATAAACCAAGAAACATGTTGTAACATTTAAATAAATTTAATAAACATATATACATGTATTAATATTTGGAGTATAAAGTTTACAACCAAATTAAGGAATCTCATTTAGACATCTGTGGTTATCCTTCATTTACATTTACATTACATTTTACCATCCTGACCCCATGAAGAACAGCCACTATATGTTGGTTAACAAACTATCTGATGATTTAATAGATCCCTTATTATATATGACGTATATGCAACAAAAGAGAGTTGTAAGTTTAACATGTAAAAAAAAAATAATATTTTAAAAGATATTAATAATTAACATGAATTTTGAAATAAACAATTAACGAATGTGTGTATCTTGTGTGTGTGTATATATATGTAGTTGATACATACATATCTTAGGTAACATCTTACCTTATCTTTCATTCGCAATGATCAGATTACTTTATACTCAAGATTACATCTCATAAACTTTATCTAACCCGTAGTACTAACCTTCTCTTTATTATGAATTTCATAAATTTAAGTTGTTCAGTCCTATATTAAAATAAAGAAAATAAATTATTACATTGAACATACAAATAATTAATTATTAATGACATCAACTTTGTAGATAGACTTCACAATTTGTGTGGATAATGTTCTGATGGTTTATCTTTATAATCCATTGGGAATTCCTTTATGCATAGCTTAGAATTCGAATATCTGATGGAAGCCTTTAAACTGAAATTTTGAAGCGAGGAGTATAAAATTTTTTATTATGACAGAACATTCTGTTGTTTATCAGTCAGATGTATGGAGATCATACAATTCCATGTTGGCCTTGACAATTTATGACTGTGGATGATGACTTCTTTTCCGTGACATTCCCTTCTGCAATTAGCAATGCATGATTGGTTTTGTTCGTAATATATAAAATCTTTTTAGATGAAATTAATTGGAAGAATGTTAATATTTCTTCTGCTATTGCATGTTTTAGTTTTAACTTCCAAAATTTATAGCAAGGAATCAATGGTTTTTTTTTTTTTCCTTTTTAGAGATTCGAATGTTTAATTTTATTTGTAGGTTACTATTTTCCGAACTTTTTGGTAAGTTATTTTAGACTTAAAAGTTTCTACTCACTTTGTCTAATCATAAAAAAAGTTTCTTTAGCAGTATTATGAATTTGAACCAGTTGACGTAAACCTTTACATTTTTCTTTTAAGTTCTTTATGCAGGGAATGGTGGATTTTTTTACTTAGGTAAAAGGCTTTTTTACTCTTTTAACAAAAAAGTTCATTTATATATTTCTATATATTTATACAGTAAGTTCGTGCTAATTTTTTTATTTTATTGTTGACGTCATTTTTGGTTCAGCATTAGCATAAGTGGTTTATTAAAATAAGCTCGTAAAAAAAGGTAGTAAAATAAATATTGAATTTTCTTTATTTTAATATTATTATTATTATTATTATTATTATTATTAGTAGTAGTAGTAGTAGTAGTAGTAGTAGTAGTAGTAGTAGTAGTAGTAGTAGTAGTATTAGTATTATTATGATGATGATGATGTTTCAATAAAGGCTTTATTGATCTCAATGGTTTACATAAGTTTACATCTAGAAAATTTGAAATTTAACATACAATGAATAATATTAGGGTAAACACATATAAATGAATTTAGTGGTTACACTTTGTGGTTAATGGACTATAACAATATAAAAATAAAAAAGCAAAAATAATCAGAGTTCTAAAGTTTGAGGAGCTTATTTAGTTTTGTCCGCATGTCACTTTGAATGTCAGTTGTATGATAGTTTTCTTTGCAGCATTCACAGCATTGATGGTTGTTTTAACAATGACCATGTTGCTGCATACAAGTGGGGGTTGGTTATTATTTTATCTCTATTTTGAATGTGTAGCAGTTTGTTGCTAAATGTGCTGGGTGTTGTCTGGTGTTATTGCCAATTAAGAAAGTACATCGGGTGCACCAGTACACATATAGAACAAATGTGGTTGCCCTAATGCTAGGTATTGATCTTCCCTGAAAAGCAGCTATTATGTGATTAATGATTGTACCCGTTTTTCTGTAGGTGTTACACATCATCTGTTGTGATTGGTTAAGTGCTACACGTTGATAAATAAAGTGGTCCAGGGTCTCTTCTGCTCGATGGCAGAGTCCACAGAAGGGGTCAATAGATATATCCATTCTTTTATGAGAAAGTGGGTTGTTGGCAAGGCAATGAGATTGATTTTCATGATAAAATCAAAGTATTTGGGCTCTAGAGCCCATTTTTTATATTCCTTGAGTAGTCTCTTGTTGTTAATTCCTAGCATAGGTTGTATAACATTAGTATCTGCTTCTCTGTTTATTAAACCATAAATATCTCAGTATGAATACTTATGCAAATACTGTTCTGGAATCGTGTCTGTGGTTTTGCATTGGTATATAATGTTGGTGAAAAAGGAACCTTTTGGAGGTGGTCTATCTGTTGGAGTAACTTCTAGCAAGTGGTTAATTTTTGGGTATTTGGCAAGTATTGTGATTATTGAGTTCCTTAACTTTTGTAGATGAAAAATATTGATGTTGTGCAAGCCAAGTCCATTTTTTATTAGGGGTTGGCTAAGTTTTTTTGTGGAAATTGCTACTGTTTTTCTGGCTCAAAGTAGTTTATTATATATGGTTTTAATTTTTGAAATGAACCCCTTTGAGAATGAAATAACCGGTACATAGTAAGTTATTTTGGTTGTGATAAGCTGGTTAATTAACTGTACTTTGGAATATAGTGAAAGATATGCCTTGGACAAGGAGTTTATAATTTTTGTGGCTTCTTCTTTAAGTTTATTTTGGATATGGCATCTCATTCCTGTAATTCCCATATGAAATGGGAACCCAAGGAAAGAGTTTGGTTTTGATTTGTAAATTGATGTACATGGTTTACCAGTGTATAGTGACCAGGCTGTGGTTTTTGCCGGATTAAATGTTAATTCATATTTTTGTGAATATTCTTGTAATATCTTTTGGAGTTGCGGTATTTGTTTTTTTAATGTTAGGAATATGGTAATATCATCCATATAAGCGATGCATGTAGTGCGCTGTGTTGTGTCTGGTATCTCGATCCCAGCAAATGCATTTTGTATGCTTTTAATAAGGGGATTGATGTAAGATATAAACAATAGTGGGGATCCTTGGGATATAGATTTGGTGGGTGTGAAAGATGGTGAGTTTCTTCCATTTAAAGTTATATGGATCTCTCTGTTCAGAAGCAGGTTAGCAATTATATATAGATGTGTTCTAGGAATTTCTGTGTCTTTTAGCATTTTTAGAAGTGTGTATATATTGACTGAGTCAAATGCAGCTTCTATGTCAAGCTGCACGACAATGGGTCCGTATTTTTTCCACTGTTTTACTGTGGCTAGAATTCCTTTGAAGAATAAGGCTGCTTCTGTTGTTGAAGAGTTTTTCTTTGCATATTGTGCTTCGGAGATAAGTGGCATTATATACGGTTCAATTTCATCTTTAATAATTTTCTCCATAATTTTGATCGGCAAAGGTCCCATAGATATTGGTCTGAGGTCTGTAATAGGTGGGATAATTGCTTTCTTTTTATTATAGGGTACTATGGCTATTGGATAAACACACTCCATGGGTTGAATTTGTTGCGCTAGATGGTTTGCTAACTGACACAAATATTCTGTTGTGAATTTACTTAGATGCTTTAATACAAACAATGGTATTCCAGGACTACCTGGATGGCAAGCGTTTCGAATAGTATTTAGTTTTGTTGTGAATAGATCTTTTGTGAATGGGGTTTTTGTCTCTGGTGGGCCAAACAGATTGTGTGGTATTTTATATGGTTGTTTTTCTTGTAATTTCTCTTTAAAATATTCAAAAATTGGCATAATTATATTGTGTCCTGCATATGTTCCACTATTTGTATATAGTGCCATTGGCACTTTTACATCTGGTTGGTTCCCCAGCACCCATCTTATATAATCTCTTGTCCAAGTGTGTGGCCTGGTTAGGCATACCTTGCTTTTTTTTATCTTCAGGTAGCTTTTGAGTTCATCGCATGCTTTATTGTATGCATGTGTAAGCTTGAATATATACTGCTGGGTGCAGTGTGATGGGTTAATCATGATTATTCTCTGGTGTAACTGATCTGCCAGAGACAAAAGTCTTGATGGTGGAGGTTGTTTTTTGTTATATGGTTGATGTTAAAGGACAACATTCACATAAATGTTAGATATTTCTGGACCGGGTTCAAAGTCATATCTTTGATTTTGTTTAGCATTATGTAGGTCTCAGAGAACAGAAATTCAGGGGTTGTTTCTGGGAGTAAAACTCTTATTGTTCTTGTAAGTGGAAAGGATGATCTTTGAATTTGGGCACAGTCAATTGTGACTATTTGAGCTGAGTGATTGGAAAAAGTTGAGGGAGTTAGTTTTATTTCAATAAGGTGGTGAAGCATTGGAGAATAAAAGCACAGATCAATAAGTGAAGAGAAGCGATTATTGTGGAAAGAGATGGCATCATCTGGCAAAAAACCTTGGCCACTCATTAGTTGTATGTTTATTCTGTGAAGCCAACGTTGGGTAAATTCCTGATATTTTAAATTAAAATCTCCAATTAAGACGGTTGGGTTTGAAGATGTAGCTAACCTTGAATTAATGTTTGCAATTATGGTATCTATTTTTTTATCCTGTAAAGGCATATATACAAAAACCAGATTTATTGTTATGCTTTTTTGGTTGAAGGTTGCAATTAATAAGTTCATGTCAATGTGAATTATTTTGAACGTTGTGAATGGGCAATTTCTAGCAATTATGAGTCCAGTGCCAGCTGAGGGAGAGGAAGAGTCTCTGGAGCATGCACAGAAACCTTCCATATTTAAATGTTTGGCTGGGTCAGTTTGTGATCCAGCATAAATTTTTGTCTCAAGTATACCAAGTAAGTGTGGTTGTATATCCTTGATCCAATGTTTTAACATTAATTTTTGAGGTTGAATTCAAACCCCTGACATTGATTTCTGCAATTTTTATTTTCATTATATGTTTTTTGGTTGAGATTTAAATATTAGGGTTGATCTGGTGTTTCTTCCCATTCATTCTCATATTCCATTTCCAGATCTTCATCTGTTTCCACTGTAGTTGTATTGTTGTGATCAGAAAGACTAAGGTTGGATTCTGTTTTGATTTTTTTGGGCCCTCTATTTTTCTTTGGTGGGCGGCCTGGTCTTCTTTGTTCTGTGTCAGCTTTGATGATTTGAGGCATATTTGGGGTGATAGCTTCCATAATGTCCATTGTTGTATTATTTTTAATATTGGGTGTTTGGTGTGTTATATATATTTATTCTTGATCACTATTACTGTGTGAGTTTATTTGTTTTTTTATTATCTCTTTTTCATCAGTATCTTTGGTAGGCTGACTTAGATTGTGCGCTGTTTTTTCCATTGCAGTTTCTTGAGGCTGTTGACTTTCTGTTTTTTTATCAGTGGGGGTTTGAATTCTATGGGTTGATTTTGTTGATAAATCCAGAATTTCAGGTGCTGGCAATGTGTGTGCAGTTGTTTTATTATTCAATTGCTGTTGTTCTGTGGTTTTTTTATTAATTTTTTATTGTTTATTAGTTGTTTTCTTATCTGTTTTGTACTGTTTGATTCCGGTTGGTGAGCTTCTGTTGGTTGATCTTCAGAGCTCGGTTGGTTTTTCTGGTTGATTTTGGTGTTGCAATCGATTGCTAAATGTCCGTTTTCACCGCACTCAAAACATCTTGGCCTTAATCCTTTTATGTGAATGGTCAGTATTGCATTCTGGTCAATTATTTGTGTTGGAATATCCTCCGGGTTTACATTGTCATTCAGCTTTATTTTGAAATGAAAGTTGTTGCTGAAAACCGGTATGGGGGTGTCGGATAAGTAGATTTGTTTTATATAAATAGCTTTGTCAAATGACTGTATTAATTTTTGAAAATCCTGAATGGTATATCCGAAGTAAGTGTTTTTAATTATTCCATTACAATAGTTTTGCAAGCTTTGATCGACTATATTAGTGCGTAGCTTCCCAAAGTTTTTACTTTAGTTTGAAATCTTGCATGCTGATGTTCATCGAAAAACTGAATTGCAATGTATCGCGAGTTTGGATGCTCTCCAATACTAGAGACTGTATCCCACAATGCTGTTGCTGTCAGCTCTTCGTAAAGAAGCTCTCTGGGGAATTTATAAAGTGTTAAATTCCTATCGGTGACAGCTAACACTAATGATCTCGGTGAAAAAATTTTTTGAAAAGTTGCGAATCATTTTTTTGGGATGGTGCTGTTGAAATTAATGTTTATTTCTTGCAGTTCATCTTGATTCCATATCGTTGGGGGCTCTTCATTATTGTTTTCTATGAGGTTTAAATTATTTATGTCGGCTTGATTTACCTTTCTAAATCTTGCTATCTGTGTTAATGCTGGACTTTTTCGATGCTGTGAGGCTGCTGGTTTATTTTTGTTACATTCGTGTATGTTTTTGCGGTAGTCGCAGTTTTCATTTTATCACCGTTTGAGCGCAATTTACGTCGTTTGCTTCTTGACGCAACGCCATGCTTGTTTATGACGTTAGAATTTATTTTTTGTTATGAATGACCGTATTACTTACTTTTTGCTAGAAAACAACTGTTCAGTAATCAGCCATCACTATCACAGATATATATCCCAGTTTTTAAGTGTGAAAACGATTAGAATAAGGGGGAAAAAAGATTATTAATAAGACCTTCATTCTTGATGACTTAGGCATACACGTGCATTACTACTACTACTACTACTACTACTGCTGCTGCTGCTTTGATTAAGTTTATTCATCTGATCTATTGTATGTCATGATATCCCATTGATTGGTTAGGTTTAACTTTTGTTTTAACATTTATTTATGTTTGGCTTTAATTATTAGGTTGTGGTAATTAATTAATACAAGTTTATCTGCTCTAACATTACTTGATTCTATCCTTTACTAAATAGCATTAATATCACGGGCTTGGATTTGGATTGGGTATTATGGTGTGTGTTAGTTATTGATGGGGTGGTTGTAGACTTAAAAATAGATATCTTAGTTCTGCTTTGTATGTCCATGAAAAAGATACAGGCCACACTATTGATTTTGATGAAGCTAAGGTTGTCTTCTTTGAGAGAAATGAAATCAAAAGAAGAATTAAAGAATCTTTATTATTGAAAATTTATTATTCTGAAGCAATTAATTTATTTAAGAGTTCTTTTAATATTAAGGGTGGATGGGAAGTGAATGGATTTGTGGGTAATGTTTAATATTATATATATTGTGTAGTTTTAGTAGTTGTTTACACTTGAGAAGTCTGCTTGTAGCAGTGAAACCTTTGGTAGTGTTTTAATATTATTTTTATGCTGGTCTGGTTCAATTTTGGATTTGGGGTAATTTTAATGACAATATATATATACACACATACATATATATATGTACATAACAGAGATATATGATACAGATACATACTGCTTGCAGCAACTGATATGACAATGAAATAAATTTAATTTTTTATTATAATCATTATTTGCAAAAACAAATATTATATTTATACTTACAGCTGGTAGAAAATATTAGTTTTGAGGTTCTAAACATTCGGAATTATGCACAAATAGATATTTTACAATACAAAACAGGCATTTAATCTATAACATTACAAATTATTTATATTTTAAAAAAATCTGAAAAGTGTTATATACTTACAGCTGGTAGAAAATATTATCTTTGGAATTTCACATTTATAGTTGGTTAAGGAATTAGATATACATGCATCGGAGCACATAAAAAACTCTGAAACACAGAATTCGTCTGTTATTTTACAATAATATAAGTCATTTATATAAAAAAAATATAAAGAATATTATATATTTACAGCTGGTGGGAAATATTACATCTGCAGTTTCTTATATTCTAAGCCCTTGGAGTTATATATGTATTGGATTTATAATCTTTACTTTAGAAACAATATTTTTTGGCAACCATTTTTCTTTCTTTGAGCACCATACGTGATCACATTTTTTAAAAAATTAAAATTTGTAAATAAATTTTACAATACATCAGTAGCCATTTTTTTTTTATCTTGGGGTGCTGCACATATTTGTATATATTAATAAAATTTATTCAATTTATGTTAAAAGCACAAATATTTTATTTTTCATTGATGTCAGTACTTTGTGTTATAAAATATTTTCTCATAGTAATGCTAAAAGTTTTACAAAATTTTAGATCATATTTAAAGTTAATACTGATTTTAAAACATTAAAATAATTAGAGAGATCAAAATTTATTGATAAAAAGACTAATTATATTTTTATAAGAGAAAAAAGTTATTGAAAAAAAAAAAAGATTATCAACCAGGGCATATTTAATAGTTTCACTATTTACTTTATTTTAAAAATAAAAATATGGTAATTAGTTTTTTTTCTTATTCTTATTGCTTCAGTGGATGTATGAATGAGCATACCCTTTTGTAAAATATATATATATGTTTCTCCTCAATTCATTATTAATAACTATATTATTATTTTTTAAATTTTGTTCATATTATTTATATATGCACACTATACATATAAAAAATGTCTTTGTTTTATATATATGCTTGGGTGTGTATGTTGAAAAGAATTATACACTTTCAGTTTAATAATCAATATGTATTTTATTCTAATTAATATTTATCAACAAAATATGAACTATTGTACACTATATACGTTTGAACGTAAGAATGACCTAAAACAAAATATAGCATAGTTAAACCAGTGAACATCACATGATCACTATCTCACGCTAGCACATAATTGTTATTAAACTATTCAAAACAAAGCAAAACTCTCCATATAGTAGTGCCATCTTGTGCCTTCTGGCATCCATTGATTGCTCTTGTTAGCACAAGATGGCACTACTATATGGAGAGTTTTGCTTTGTCTTGAATTGTTTAATATAGCATAGTTCGTAGCTCCATTGTATAATCAAAACATTTAATCACACTTTAAAATTCGTAATCAAAAAGTAAATAAATAAATAAACACACTTTTTAAATTTACAAAACAGACTTTAAATTATTAAAATAAAACTGATTTTAAGTCTTCATTTATTTAATTTTAGTTTTAATATTTTCAAAATAAGACTACATATTCTATTTGAAAATAAATAGATTATGTAAAAGAATCTGGAGAGATTTCAACCAGGAAATAGTTAAAATGGATGGCTTTATTAACTCCTTTAATTTTACTCTGACAATCATTAATGTGTTCATAATTTGTGTGTTGGCACTAATTTACATTAGCCAGAGGCTGTTAATTTTGAAGAAACCATTAGTAGTCTATAATGTGTTTGAAAGATCCAATTTAGTTGAAATTGTTGAATCTATAAAGAAAAAAATATTTGGTGCTTCATAAAAGAATCCATTTCTTATGCCATAATTTTTTTTTATTTGAAGGAATTTTTGCTTGAGCATCCAGAAAAGAGCGTTTTGATTTAAGATATGTCTTAAGTAATGAAATTACACTTTGGTTAGTGATAATTCCAATCTACTTAATAAGCTTTTAATACATTTTCTGGGGGGGGGGGGATTTGTCTTCTAATATATGAAGGAGGAATATGTGAAAGATAGGAAGCTACTGCAAGGAGTGGAGCTTGAATGCACCAATAAATTTTTTTCACGGTAATATTCAATTTCATGCTCAGAAGTTAAGTAAGAGTATTTTTTTTCAAACAGCGGCACATAATTCAATGGTTGGATATGCTAATCCTAAGAAAGCTATTATTATAGTATTTTTATCACAATCCCAACTAATGTAACTAGTTTTCCATGGAGGTTAGTTTTAAAAATAATTTTAAATTTAACCTTTGCTAAGTGTGTGAGGTTAAATTAAGTTATAGTTCAAAATTATTTCTAAACTGGACAGAGTAGAGTCGACTTTTAATTTATTGTAGAATTGGATATTAAGTTTTCAAGATATTTTCTTATTGTGTAGACGAAAAATTGAGCACAAGGTCTGATTTTTTATTTTTTCATTTATTCCAGAAAATTAAGATTACGGTTGTTCTAACGATGCTATTTCATTTGACTTTTTGTGGATGTGAAATTGGAGAAGGATGATGGACAAATTATTGAAGTTTTTGAAGACTTAAGAATATCACGGACACATGGAAGGTGAACACAAATATTCTCAAATTAGATCAGAACTCTCACTCGAAACACAAATGACCAAATGAAAAGTATTCTATTTGGACATATTGTGAGGTGTTAAAATTCATTATAATCGCGTATAATGTTTGGTAAAGTTAGTGATGAAGGATGAAGAGGATATCCTTCAATGATGTAATGAATTCTATTATCAGCATAATAATAAATGTGTCTTTGAGCAGCCTAGTAAACCTGACATATAAGTTGTAATGTCCTATTTATGATATATTTTTAATGTATTAATTATATATAATTTTTTACTAGACTTTCATGTTATAATTAATTTAAATTTATAAATAATTAAACAAAATCGGTCTATTGTTTTATGTAATTATTGATTGTTTGTTTTATTTTGATTTTGCTTGACAGTTATTGTGAAGTGTTCTTTTATTTACATTTTTTTTTTTTTAATTTGAGTTATTTTCCATATCAAATAATAATAAAGCTTGTTTTTCTTCTATAAGTGCGAATTAACTTGTCATTGCCAAATTGTTATTATCAAATTATAAAAAGCTTTTTATATTTTGGAAATAGAATAAAACGACATACATAAATAGAACTACATGAGTTTTTATTAGTTCTCTGCTGGATGGAAACCTTTTTTATGGGAATTTAAAAGATTATTTTTGCTCGTACTATCCGAAGAGCAGGTAGTATATTGAAAGAAAATAATTCACTTTTATTATTTATCAGTAGTAAGCAAAATTGATTCATATTATTTGCAGCCAAGTTAATGTAAATTATATATATATGTTTTGCTAGCAGTAATAATAAATTATACAAATACATCAAAAATAAATAATGTGAGAATTAATTTTGTTAAAATTTGTTCATATAAGGGTATATAATGACATAGTTCTGCCATCATTGCTTATTTTTTCAACTTGGATTGCCAGATATTGTTTAATTGAAATGAGTGCCATCATTTAGGAAGTCAAATTATTGTTAATATTAATATCATTTGATCTGGAAGGGGGAGCACTTGATGTCTTGACAACTTAAAAATGTAATGGTGCTGAGATTAAATATAAGTAATTTTGATTCCAGTAAAAGATTATTATAATAGCTGCCGATAACCTTTAATGTTATTCAAGGATATCACAGATCCAGAAAACTTTTTAATCAAATTAATATTAATCACATTGTCATTTTTTCCTCTTCTTTTTCCATTATTATTATTTTTTGTTCTTAACATGACTTATTAGAGCTGCAATTATTTTCAAGCAGTATATTTTAAATATTTATATCTTCTGTGTTATCTTTAGGGGCATTTGAGATAGCATATAAGCCAACCTACAGATTCCCAGATGAATCAAAACTAAATAATGTTTGGCTTATTCAATCTATGATCCCTTTTTATTTCTGAATCAAATACATCTTAACTCAATCCCTCATTATCTATGTTCTTTTCATTTTGCTGACTCTTCCTTTAAAAACTATCTTACAATACCCCTACCAACAGACTGACAAGTTTTAGAAAAAGTAATATCTGTAATATTTTTATGATAACTATTTTTAATTTAATATTTCAATGAATTTTTATGGCTTATAGTTTAATAATTTCTAAAATAAATTATATATTGAAATGATGAAGTTTATATATATTTTTTTATTTAAGTAATCAAATGCTTAATTTGCTGGGAGATCATTTGGCTTTCAAATGGTTAATTTCTTGGAAAGTCATTTGGCTTTCAACCAACAGAAGCAATAGGTTGAGCATCAACCAGAATCTTTTAGCTCTCAAATCTGTCATTCTTCTATTGAACTAAACCACACAAGTCTATGTGTTTTAATCAATTTTATACACGTTCTGTGGGGCTTAGTGGAACCTAAGATCGCCTGATCAATTTCAGTTTGGGCACTTCCAGTCTTGAATAGTTAAGCCATTAGATTATTTATAATTTTATACATCATCATGTATAATATTTTTCAAAAATTATTTTTAAAAAAATTTTTATTTTTAAATTGACCTGTGGAATGTTTAAAAATTTGTAAGGCTTAAAATAAAATATTTATATGACAGAAATTTTTTTTATTAATTACAGTAAAAAAAAAATTATTTATTTTGGGAATTTTTGTAACTAATTATTGAGCTAGATTATGTAGGATTAATAGGTATTGACTGATTATAATATTTAGCTTAGTTTTATGCACATATAAGGTGGGTTATTTGACATCAATGGCAAAATATAAAGTTTAATTCTATCTTTAATCACTGATTCCAGGATCTTAGTTCCAAATGAACTCATTGTTATGGGTCTGAGGTTTTGGAATGTGGTTATATTTTCCTTCTTAACAAATGGAACCAATAAGATAGGATAAAGCCTTATATGTGATAGAGTCTCTTTTTTAAAAAGTTAGCTAAATTTGTCAGGTATTTTGCTGTGAATTGACTTAAATGTCTGTATACAAAACAAGGTATTCCATGTATCCCCGGATGACATGAATTTGGCACTGAAGCAAGTTTTTCTTCAAACTCTCTCGGTACAAAAGTTATATTGTCTTCTGGTAGTTCAACTATTACTAATTTTCTTTTTTTCTGAACCTACATGATATCTGATAATTAATTAATATACTCACAGAAAAGGTGATCTTTATTTAGGGTCTAGCATGCTTTCAATATATTTAATATATCATATTCATGGTTTTTAATGGTGTGATTACAAGCTCTTTATATCAGTGGATTGTTATTATTTAAATTATTATAATAATTAAACACTGACATAAAAAACTTGTAATGACACCATTAAACACCATGAATATGATATACTAAATATATTGAAAGTATGCTAGACAGTAATAAAGTTGATTAGTAAAAAACTACCTTTTCTGGGAGTATGCAGATGTTTTCTTTTTTTAAATTTTATAGATATATCCTCTTGATTCATCTGGAAATTTTCTAATATTCAATAAAGTATTCCATTTCTGCATTATCAACTTATCAATTATTAACTTTTTTTTGTAATTCATTCTATAATTGTTTTCATTATTCATGTTGTATCTATTGTCTATCTGTTTTTTTTTTTAATTTCATACTGCTTTTCAGATTTAAAAAAATCCAATTTATGTATAATTTTCACTTTCCAGGAGCATATGAGATCCACTAATTGTTTTAAAAATTCCCACATTTTTCTCCAATTTATTTTTTGCTTTAGTTATATATTTTTTTCTTTGATGGTTGTTCCATCACCATTAGTATTATTAGCCTCTGCAAATTACTTAATTCCTCAGCTCTCTCAGGTGCACAACTACCTTATTTCAGTTTTAAATTCCAAATGCTTAATGATAAAAGCAAAAGCCAGGAAGCTGTCTAGGGATTTGGAGGAGTGGGTAAAATGTATTAGTAGCATTTGATAATCATTGATTCCTCAAGCTATAGTTAGATGGCGCTCGGATAAATACCTGCTCTCGTTTTATTGTTAGTATAGTTATTGTGATCTGAAAAAAATATAAAATATTTTTTTTAAAGTAAATTTAATTAGATCAGGTCATATTTTTACATAATGTAGATGAGAGTTTCTTTTGTGTTTTGGGTGATATAAATTGACTATACTTATTATGATTAATCCTGTTTTTGTTTTGTTTTTTTAAATATATCCATAGCCAGTTATACAACGGTTTTATGTTTTATTAAAGCTTTACTGATTAAACTACAAAAATCAGTTTACTGATGACTGCTCAGTAATCAGATTTTTAACATTTTTTTAATAAAAAGTAAACTAGCAGTATATTGCGCCCAGGAACCCAAAGTGAGAGCCCCATAGTCTTTGAACTTCAAGAGTTGTTAATATTATGGGAATAAGTTTTTTTTTTCATTAAAATTTCTAATTATATTGTATATATATATGTTTTTGTATTCGATTTTTTTCATCATATATTCTTTTTACGACATAAGTATTTGGATTACTAGGTAAAAGATAAAAGTCTTTAAATATCTCAGTGAGGGCCGAAGTCTTTATACAAGAGATGGCATTACTCATTAGACTTGTCAGTTTGAATAGTGATAGTTGGAGAGGCTTTTTTTTTCTTTCCCATTTTACTTTCTAAAATTAAGAATAGCTAGATATCTATTTACTGACAAGTATTGGATTACTAACTTGGGTTAATTACGGATATAGTGCCTGAAAGAAAAAAACCTTTAAAAAAATTCAAATTTTATCTGACCTTGATTTAATCCCAGGTTCTGATTTTGACAGGTAGGACAAAAAGAGTACTTAAATTTAAACACATCTTTAAAATATTCTTGATTTAAAATATTTTATTTGTAGTAAGTCATTAGTATAACTGACTAAATGTATTTTTTTAAATGTAAACTATATTTAGCATTTCATATCTAGAGCTTGGCGCAAACTTTTTATTTATCCATTGAGAATATGTATGAGAAAATTTTCTACAAATTGGAATGTGTTTAACAAAAATACGACGATCACTACCCTTAATAATTCTTTTCCTTTACATGCTCGCCCACATATATGTATATAATATACGTCGCAATGTGCACAATTTTTATTATTATTATCTATCATTCCTAAGCATTTTAAAAATCATTAAAGTTATGTATGTAATATAATAGTATCGTAACTATTTTAACATTTTTATCAATATTGCTTAAAGTCACTATCATTCATAATAATAAAGGAAAATTATTATGACAAAAAAAAACAACTAGTTCATTTTAATTATTGGTTTGAATTAATAGGAAGAAACTGGTGATTATTATTTATTTAATGGATAAATGTGAAAAGGATGTAATGAGGTTTTTTTCTCCCCACTACAGATTTAAAATGAAAGAAAAAAAATATGAAGGTTTATTTATTGGGAATATGTGTTTTTATTTTCATTTCTTTCTTTTCAAAAATCTTTTTTTTATTGAATTATTTGCTTAATAGAGTTTTTATTTATTTATTGGTTTGTTATTTTTACTCTGGTAAAGATGTTTATTGCAAGCTTGCAAATTTTGTTTTTAAAAATATTGTATTTTTATGGTTACGTTTGTCAAAAAGAAATGCAAAATGGACTGAAAGAAAAGAAAAAAAACTTTTCTCTTTGTGTGTGTACTCAACCGCAATTACTGGTTAAGGAATACAATACCGCGTAGTCGTGGGAAATCGATTGGTACATACACAGACAAACATTCGCTACTACTCACCTTTACTTGATGAAAGTTAGATGATCAGGTACTCCATAGGGTAAGAATTTATTGATTTATAAATAATACTAAAAAAAATATCAAATTTAGAAATGAGTCGAATAATATAAATTTTATTAGTCTCGTTTTGTGAAAAACTTTGAATTATATATATCGAAAATAATATATTGTTATTCGATTGAGATCAATTTGAATTAGAAAATTTCCGCCCGTGTGTTCAATTTTTTTTTTTTAATCGTGGCAATGTTAAAACCTACTAAGGGTAGAACGGGTTCAAATTTATTTTTTCGTGATTGTGTTATATTGTAATTGGTGAGGAAATTGTTTCATATATTTCACACAATGGTGCTTGCAATTAAGTTAAATAATTAAGACTACGCATCTAACTAAACTAATTTAACGTTATCTTCATTATGCCAAGCCAAAGAGTTTTAACACGAATTGGGTCAATCTTTTAATATAGTTGAATATGGAAAGCTTTGCTTTAAAGAATAAAAACAAACAACTCTATAATTATTCAATTAGAGTGCGATGCCTAATACACAATTACAAAAAAAAAAAACCGTATCTCTGAATTATAAGAATTAAAAAAAAAAAGAAGTTAGTTTATTAATAAAAAATAAAAATCTTTCAAATTAGAAAAAAAGAAAACTATACATGTAGACAATTACTAAATCAGAACTATTATTTGTCAATGATAGATGAAAAATGACAAACAATGAATCCATGAAAAGTAACATTTTTGAGGGTGTTGATTTTGGGACCAAATAAAACAGACAATGGATGCACATATATATACATGAACCATGGATTTAAAAAATTCATTCTCTAGTTGTTGTTTTTTTTTTGAAGTGTCATAGCATCAGCCAAGACGCGAACCCGCAACCCTGCAAGTGCAAGGCAGTCGCGCTGACCTCTCGACCACCAATGCAAGACATAAATTGGAAGACGTTTAAAAATGTAGAGAACTGAAAAGATTAAGGAAATATTTATTGAGGAGATGAAGAATAGGAAAAAAACTGAGTTGAGCGTATAGTTAAAGATAGGTATATTATGAATAATATATTTGAAGAACCTCTGAAGAAAGTTGAGATGTTGAAGATCAAAGCAAATGATAGAAGGGCTCAGAGAAAGTGAATTAGGGATGTTATAAAATTCTAGTAATTTGCTTAATAAATATATATTCTGATTTAACATAAACAAACTCATTAGTCAGAGTAATTATTTCAGAGTTTGATAGTTTATTTCAAACCAAATTGATTTTAATGTCTTATTTATAATCATATAATTAGTTGCTCTGAAAGTTATGCGATATTTGAGCACCTTCATTCTATTGAGTGAACTGGGACATTTTGCTAAATTAGTTTAGAGCTGATTTGATCTACCAATTTACCATTGTGCTTAACTGCATAGAATAGTGATAAATAAATAAATGATTGTACTGTTTCATAATATAACATATATATGTTAAATTTTTATCTGAAGGCAGCTTGAGGTGATTAGAAATTACAGTAGAATATCAATCATTATAAATGGTTTTTATATTACTTACATCTCTTTTAATGCAGTATATTGTAACTTTTCAAATTTCAGGAGTTTTCAAATTTCAGAACTATACCATAAACTTTAATGCATTATTGTGTTGTGTGATATATAGTTACACACGTGAATTACATCATCATCATTGTCAACCATTATCAGTCCATTGCAGGATGAAGGTCTCTCCAAGTTCAATCCATCTTCTCTGATCTCTAGCCTCTCTTCTCCATATCATCCCTACAAACTTTCTTATTTCATCCATCCATCTCACATGTGGTCTCTTTCTGTTTAAAATAGATCTCAACAATAAAATACAATTTATTTCCAGGTAATAGATTAATTGGTCCTCCAAAATTTCTCAAAAATCTCATTATAAAAAAATAAGCAATTAGAATAATATTCTATGAAAAAAAATAATTCTTTTTTTAGAGATTTAAAATATATAATAAATGTAAAATATCTGGTGGAAAAAAAACAAGGCTGAAATTTGAAAAATAAGATAATTGATAAATATTTTACTGATTATATTCTTTAAAAGAAGGGGGGAAAGCACTAACCTATGTCTAAATATAATGTATAATTTATACATTACAGTTATAAATTTGCAAAAAAAAGCATAAGCATTTTACAGTCACTATTTAATAAGGTTGATATCCCATTAAATGATGATTTATTAAATTAAAATGAAGGATATTTATATATAAACAAATTTAAGCTTAAATATACATTTACTAATATATTTTTAGTGCACTTTATGTTTTTTTTTCTCTAATTATTTAACATATAAAACTGAATTTTTGTTGCTGCACTGATGCATTTTACATATTGATGGACTGCCAAAATTCTTTATTTTTAGGATTTTCGCTTTAGAGGAATTGAAATTTCTGTTATTATTATAATAATAATTAAATAAAAATTGGGTAAATAAATTATAATTTAGTTAATATACACATTTTTCAACTTATTATTAATGGACATTATTATTGTATACGATCAAAGTTTGTTTTTAATTATGTACTAAATAAAATTTATGTAAATAGAGGAATTTGAACTCTATTCATCCTCCACTTTATCTCAAACAACTGATACACATGACCTGTCACACGTGCAAAAAAAGATACATGATTCCCAATATACGAGAACCAACACTCATCAGTTGGGCCAGATCATAATCTCCCACACATATATGCAATCAGTGCTTTCTGCACGAAATACATTTATTGGGGGTCATGTATCCTTTTTCACATATGTGATCATATGTATCGGTTGCTTGAGATAGAATGGAGGATGAATGAATAGTCGGAAAAATCCTGAGTTCAAATCCCTCTTTATATATTTATGAAACATTCAGTATAAGTAAATGAAATACTGCCTTAGAATTAAATAAAATTTGTGTTTTTTGCCATACTATTAACATTTATGGTGAAAACCTTTTTTTTTCTTGGGTGCATTACAAATTTTAGTATACTATGTACGAATAATGAATAAAAATTAATATGTTCTGCTTATTTTAATTACATTCTATTATTGTATGATCAAAGTTTTTTTAAAAAAATTATATAATGAGTAAGCCTTGTACTTTTTATTCTCAGTGTGAATCTTGCCATTTTATTATACAAGAATAACAGGTACTTTATATATTAGGCCTGCTGCTTGTGTTTGCAGCAATGTCGTATTAAAAGTCACATTTTTAACAATATGAAAAATATAAAATTGTACACAAAAATAATAAACACATTACGATACTAAATAAAAACAGATAGTTGTGACTTTTTAATTCTGCCATCACAAAGTCATCTCCCCACCTCCACTGGAGAAAGGTATGGCATTCTGCCATCCCAAACAGAGGCAGCAGGTCTCCATGGTCGAGAGGTCAGCGCCAGCTGCTTTACAAGCAGTTGTCCCGGGATAGCAGGTTCGCTTCCCGGATGATGCTATGACACATGAGGAAAAAAAAAACAGGTAGTTGTGATTTTTTAATACAACATTCTGCTATCGCAAATACCCCCACCCCACTGGAGAAACCGAATAACATTACTTTCATGATGTCAGTCTTTTGTGAACATTTTTAAAGATCACTATAATGAATCGATGTTTGTTTATTAAAGTAGTAGATAATGATTGCTAAGGTGAATTCTCACTTTAATTAAACATCTTATATGCAGTGAAAGAGTGTATATGTAAAATTTTGTAAGTAAAATCTAATTAAGATATTTAGACATTAGAATTATTAAGACTGAGCAGTACTTGAGTAGTAGTAGAAGAGAAGTAGGCTAGAAAGCAAAAGATTTTGGATTGATTTCTGATTAATGACAAAGGGGTGAGAGAAATGTAGCTAATTTAGTCTTTTATATTTAGAGATTTTTTATTAAAGATAATTATTATTTTTTTAATAATTTTGGAATGTTGAACTGCTATTGATAAATTTTAAATGTTTGTTATTGTTTTTTTAATACGGAAATTGATAATAGATGAGTTTAATCACTACATAATTTCATTTTCTCTCATTAATTTTTACAAGTATGTTATTTTTGGGTTTTTTTCTTTTAACAATTTCATTACTATCAAGGCTAACCTTTTTATTCCATAAAAAAAAAAAATCTTAAGGTATTAACAGATTCCTCAGTTTTTCAAATAATTAACTCTTTCAGAATTAATGAAATTTATAATCAGATTTTTTACCCCAGAAAATCTAGGTCAATTTATTTAATTAAAAACAAGTTTCGAACTTTTATTTTTGTTATTATTAAAGATAAAGTTTGTTCTTTTATGTTCTAAAATACTTCCTGATTAGAAATATAGGTTACTCCTACAAGTTTGAATCAACATTGAGAATAGATAGTTTTTATGCTCTTTATTAATTGAAATGAAATAATATTATAAAGACATATTCTGTGTCAATTTAATGGAGAAAAAAAAATCTGTACCTTTAGAAATTTTTATACACAAGGAAGGATTTATAATGATGTTTTAATATGTAGTTATATATTGGAATATTTCCATCATTTAGCTGAATTGTTAAATGTTTTTAGAAAAATTCAAAGTACAATTAAACTTTCCAAAATATTATTAAATGTCAGTACAATAGCATGGGTAGTATAGAAAATATTGTTTCAAATATTATTGTCTTCTTTTGGTATTACTGGGCCAATCAATGACAGTTTAGTATGGAAATTGAACTAATAATAATCTTTAGGTTATGAATACTAAATTTAGAATGACATTGTGAACAACTAAACTATAATTTCAAATACAACAGTCAATATAAATTTTATATATTTATCTATGAGGGTCTTCCTGGTTTTTCTATTTGTTTTTATTAAGGAGGAGAGGTTTAAGCCATATTTAACAAGTTTGTCACCAAACTTTGATTGTATCACACAACATTATTATTTCAGTCTAGTAAAATTGTTATCACAAAAGGTCCATCACTTGACGAAGCTCTTTTTTGTTGTTGTTGTTGGCATTCAATTTAGGAACCTTTAGCTTTTGAGTCTGCCATTCTGTTGGTCGTGAAAGTAATATCTGATCTTAAAATATTATATAATTAAAACTTAAAATTTTACATATAACAGTATATTCAAATGTATGATATATTTAAGCATTATATTTTTGTACATCTACTTTCTATTACTTTTGTTTATAAATAAAATTGAATTGGAATATGTGTGTGTGTGCTTGTGAATACTTAAATAGTTTAGTTTTCTAGAGACAGCTTTGTAATAGGATATTTAAACAGGCAAAACTCTCCGTACAGTAATGCCACTCAGTGCCAACCAGAGTAATCAATGGATGCCAGAAGTCTTGTGCATAAAATCTCTATCTAGTGCCTACTCATCTAATATCCCCAGATTAGTTTCTGGCTTGTGGCCTTTGTCAGTGAGGAGCTTTGGATCTGAGAGCACTGCACTTAGATCTTAGGATCTAATGCAACCCTCCAGCAGCCACCTTTTATCTCTACTTAACTACAAAACTATGAGAATAAAATTGAAAACATAATAATATTTTCAATCTAAGCTCAATAGTCTGAGGATATTGGACGAGTAGGCACTAGATAGGCATTTTATGCACAAGCCTTCTGGCATTGATTGATTACTCTGCTTGGCACTGAGTGGCACTACTGTATGAAAAGGTTTCCCTGTTTTAATAACAATAATGTGCTAGCATAAGAAATAGTGATCATGTAATAATAGGATATTATGATTAATCTATAATGCCTGTTATTATACATAGCAATCTCCTCTGTTATTACCTTTAATGTATAATATTTTTTTAACTTTTATTATGTGTAACACCATTTAATTATTAAAATAAAACAATTGTGTATCTGAGACAATTATGATTTGGGATTTTTTTTCCAGAATTCAGATAAATTAGGTATTTACTTCAAGTGGTCAACCCATAGTTTAATATCCAGAGTTGATAAATGGATTAAGTAATTATTCTTAGCTAAAAGACAAACAAGGATGGAAAATTATTAAAACCATTACAGGTTGTTATTTGGCAAGTGTTGTAATTAATACCTTTTTAAATGTTTTCTTTGGAAGATTTTTTTTTTTTTTTTAGATTGAATAAATAATTAATGTTTTGAGTTTTTTTTTTTTTAGTAATGTACTTTAAAAAATTCATCAATTATTCATTTTGGAGAATTAAAATTTCACAAAACATTATTAATTTATTCATCATATTAAAAAAAATGAATATTTTTTTAAAATTCTATTTAATCAACAGACTTTTGGAATATATACATTTAAATAATTGAAATTGAATGAAAAACAAATTCTAAATAAGTGTACTGTATGAGAAGAATGAGGATGAGATTTTCCCCCCATTTATCTAAGGCAAATATTAAGATGTCATCTAAAATAATTAAAAAAAAAAAGTTAATAAGTTAGTTATGAAAAAGATGGTACAGTAAAAAATTGAGAGAGAGCATATTCACATATGGGTATTCTTAAATCTAGATAAGTGATTTATGGATGGGAACACATTTCCTTGGCAAATGACTTTTATCTTTTACTATTAAATTAGTATTTCTCACTTTATTACATACAATTGACATTATCATTAACTTCATATTCTGGAGCCATTTTTAATGCAGTAAACTATTAACTAATGCTTTTCACTTTGATAGAAATCATATTAACTGAGAGGTGATTCAGGATGTTCTATAGGTGGGCATGAATGAATTTATGAACCAAATTTACAAAACTTGTTACTTATATTTCATTATTTAATATTTGTTTTAAACCATTGATTATTATAAACATAAGTAATGGATTTTATGGATATGGAGGAACTATATAAGAAATGGTATTGATAGAGTGTATGCTCTATGCTTATTCTTTGTTTCAGTTTCTGCCTTGACATGCCGTGTAGAGCTATCAAAGCCATACTGAAAATTGTAATCGTTAAATTGAATATTATCTGATATTTTCACCAAATGTATGTCAACTAACATAAAATTTGATTTGTAGATTTACAATAATAAAGTATTGATTGTTGTGTGATTTTTATATCTGAAAATAGATACATTACTAGTGGAATATTTTTTACTTTGCAATTAAAGTGAAAATGCAAACAGAAATCCATCATGGATGGGAGACGTTATGATCTGAAAACACTTAATTAGGACAAACAAACAAAAAAAGATCTCATGATTTTGAAATGCTTGTCATTTTTATCAGCAGGCAGAAATAAGAATGTTTTTGTGTGCTATGCTCAGATAGGGCATCAAATAATTTCCATTGTTAAGAGAAAATGTATCCCTGGCTTGGGCATTCACTTTGATGAATAGCACACTGATTTCAATGCCAAAGCATTTAAACATTTAATCATCAATTGCATGATGTCTACCTGGTGACCAGAGCTCACACACAGGCAATCTAATATTATTGGGTTGAAGTCAAAATTTTAAAGAAGCTGAGAGGCACATCTCTGGAACTATTACAGTCTCATCTGTATCATATACATTGGAAAATGTTGTGGCAGATCAGCAACAATTGAACCGGTTTCGAGATTCTCTTCAGGATATTCACTGGTCAAAAAAAAAAGTTTCTAGAAAGCATAAAAAATATTCAAAATATTTTACATTTTTCAAAATAAATTAATGGTTCAGTTTAAATTATGAAAAATAGGTAAAAAATGGTGTTTATTCATTAACAACAAACTAATTTTAACTTTTCTGTAACACCCATGGAGTTGAAAAAGAGAGAAATGATTCTGTATTCATTAATTGCTAATTACAAAATTGTTAATTGCATCCACTATTATTTTAATATTATCAGGAATATATTGTTTTAAATAATATACACTTTATAAAAATATTTCAATGTAGAAACATTATGTAAATATGATTATTAAAAGAAGATGCACTTTAATATATCACAGCAATAAAGGTTTCTAATTACATGTGGGAAATATCAATTGTATAAGTCAGAACTAGCAATATATCTTTATATATGTGTGATTGATGTATTCTTTGGTATTGTTCTTTAAAAAAAAAAAAAAACATGTATTCATTCAATTTTTTTTCATGAATGTTTGTAAAATAATTTTTATTACTCCGTTTTTTTATTATAATTTAAACTGTTTCATATTTTATTACTACTCAAAAACATTACAATCTAAAAATAGAGTAAATTTAATAATAGTTTTCTAACTGAAACATTCAAATAACAATCTATAATCTAACAAAAATGATGAAAAAAACAACAACAATGAATATTATTTAATATGTGTAGTGTGTGTGTACTAAGTAGAAGCAGAAATTATAATTTATAGTATTAGATAATGCTTGAATAACTTAAAAAGTCTTTAGTTATGACATTTTTAAAGAATATATCTGGGAATGGAATCCTTGTTGTGCTATTATAACAACATTACAATGCCTGTGCTTAAGGTGTAAATCCCTTCTGTTCAAATTGCATTAGTAAAAAAAATTGAATATTACATAATTTCTAATAGTTCATAATATTAATACATAGTAAATTGAAAAAATTTTGTGAACATTAATATATAGGAAAAAATTAATGAATATAAATGAATAAAGAAACATCTTCCTGCTCAAACTATGAGACTTTAGTTTGGCCTATATAACTAAATTTAGGTATAAAAAATAAGATGGCCGCTTTTTTTTTTCAAGTCTTGGTTTGAGAGTATTGTCAGTTCTTAACAAGACATTGTTATAACAACATTACAGCACTTGTGCTTAGGGTATAAATCCCTGCTGTTTAAATTATGTACGATCTCTGTGCTAGTATATAAAATTGAATAATATGAATATTGTAATTGTCAGCCTTTACATGAACTTTATCCCCGATATTTTGAAGCATTGTCATCAAACAAATCCAAATAAATTATGATGATATTATATTCCAAATTTGAAATAAATAATATAGAATATACTAATTTTTTTAAATAGTTCTATTTATAAGTCATATTAGAACATTCATTATTGATGTATATATAAAATGTTAAAATATCTTTTAAATAATCCACTGCAGAGTAAAGTAAATCTTTTTGGGCTTGCCACATTTTCAGTAGTGAGAGTTTGTTTTATTTTCTAGATAAGAAGAATAGATACCAATTCACTAGTCAATATTAGCTAGTTAGTCAATTGTCTATGGGCTAGTTGCTTAAAAGTGATAAATCATAAAGCTGATTATCAGTATTACCCGGCCAGGATTTGAACCTAAATCATAATAAAAGTAGGCAGATATAAATTATTGCATTAGAATTTCCTTGTGGCATATATATTTATAAACTTATTTTATTGATACTTATATTTGAAGTACTAGAGATTGTTCATTATTTGTTAAAATTCTATATATATGGGCTATAATTTTAAGATCTCCCCCCCCCCCAATAATTACAGAAATTAATGATTTCTGTCTACAATATCATTCGATTATTCTTTTAAATAATTTCATATTAATTAAATAATTTTATATTAATAAATGAGCATGAATTTTTATTCCATATTGTTTAAATAGGAATCGACCAGTTTATTTGATAATTTTTAGCAATTAACAATATTAGATTATCTGAAAATTAATAGCTGTCTAGCTAAGTTAATTGGACTAAAATTATTAATCCATTTTTCTTTTATAAGGATAAGGTGGGGAGGGCCAATTACCAGAGCATAAAGGAGGTTAAAAGGAAATACATGCAGACAATGGTAAAATATAACAGAAAGACTTTAAAAATAAAAATAATTGGCAATATTTTATTTTGTAAGTGAAAAATTAATTGAAACCAATAAATTATTTTTTTTTTTTTTGCAGAACCTTCAAGCTGCGACAGCATGACTTCTGAAGATTCAGATTCTAATTGTAATTTGGAACGAAATCGAGCCAAGCAGGTATGCTAATGATATTTTTTTGCATTTTTATATTAAATATTTTTTCATTGAATTTTATAAAAAAATATTGTTTTTTTTTTTTTTAATGTATCAGAGCGTTGACCGGGAAACGAACCCGGGCCAGCCGCTTGGAAGGTAGCTATGCTAACCGCTAGGCCACCAACGCTTGACTTTAAAAAAAAATGTTTTATTACTAAATATAAAGAAAATATCAAATGCTTTCAGTATATAGCTCATTTCAAGACAAAGTCTCTTCTTTACAATTAGCTCTTCATAGAGGATTGGTGAAGAAGGAAGCAAGACTAATGTCTTGTCAATTGTCTGATGAGTATTGAATTTTAAATTCCATCCTTTCTAAGTAATAATTTTTATTAGTCATTTATTAGTCTAGAGATTGCCCAATAATGAATAATATTTCTGCAGTGTATTTTTACTACACCGTACTCGCACAAGGTGAGGAGTGCTTTCTATCCATTTTTAACATCTTGCAGAAGGATATAATTATAAACATATGACAGAAAACACGTGAAAAAGATGTATGATCCTCCAAGATGCATATTTTGTGTTGAACCAGCACTCATCAGTTGGCCCACACCACAATCTCTTACACATACATGTCTTTATCATTGTTTAGTATATATAGATGACAAATTACTACAGTTTAATCGATGTGTCAAATTTGCTGTTCTCTACAATATATTAAAAGTAGATAGAAACTGAGTATGGTATAGTGAAAATTAAACTGCAGAAATATATTCCATCCTTGTCTAGCTAAAATATCCATTTACTGAGCAATGTTGGAAAGTTAGATGGGTTTATGGCCCAGCTATCTGAGAAAATTTTAAGCCTCTTGAAGAGAATTTCAGTTGGCCTGGATTTGAACTCGAGGTAATAGGTATGACAGATGAATATGGCTAATTCTGCATCACAAAGTATCTTGTTCATTTTGGTCATGTTCACATTAATAATTTATATGTTAATAACAGTGACAATTCACTCAATATTTTTTTTGTTTGTTTACACAATAGCTGATAGAACATAAGCAGCTTTCTACTCTAGCACCATCTATAGTAATCTTGAGTAATTACTGATTACCAAATGTTAGTACATTTAAATTGCCAGACTGGCTTGTTGCTTTTATCAGCATATAACTTTATTATTTCTGATTTTGATTTTGTAGTCTTATAAAGGCAAAAGCCAGAAATTAATCTGGGGTAGAGATTTAAATGCACTAATCACTGTTTAGTCAAGCATATTACCATTGGCCTTAAAGTAGAGTTAAGTTCTTGTTTTTTAATTGATATCATTTTAGTTAGTCCTTATCCAATTCATCTGTTATTTTTTAAAAGTTTTTAAAACTATTCCTATGTATTTGCGATGCAATGCTTTTTATAATCTTTTATTTCAATAACAATTTTGATTGATCAAGATATTTATTTGAGCTAAAAATATAAATTTAATAACAATATTAAAATTTTGGTGTTTGTGAGTTTTCCTGTAAAGCAAGATGGCAACCAATATTTTTGATAAATGTACAATTTCGAGGGCCTATAATCTACTGAAGATGTGTTAATTGTTAAATTAAATGAAAACTAATAAATCATTTATTAAATTTTAAAAAAAAAAAGGAATACATTTTGATAAGTTTCATTAAGAAGCTTTATTTCAATTTTTTTTTTTTTTGCTTATATTATAATGTGGGCAGCGACAAGACGCTCTTAACATTGTTGTACTTTGGTTCAATTTAGCATGTTTTGTTTGTCAGTAGTTTTTTTTGGTAAATTGTCTTAATGATAAAAATTTTGGATCTTCTTGTCACAGAATGTAATGCAGTGGAAAATTTCCAAAGATATGCGTGTTCTGCCTTCTTGAAAAGTGTGCGTTAATGGTCTTGATATGATTTTGCACACTGCTGGTATGAACTGTAGATTTATCAAAAATACGAGCTGCCATTTTGGCTTACTGGAAAACTCACAAATACCAAAATTTTTAATAATAATCTTAGCTATAATACCTGATTTTAAAACAATTCTATAATAAATACTGTCATAAATTTTTAACTAAATTTTACAATTATATATATATAATCTATTTTCACACATGTATAATAATAATATATGCATATTATATGTATGTACATATACATATTGAAATTAAAACTTAGTTTTTCTCCAAATGAAGAATAGAGACCAAATGTTATCCACCAAAAGAAGATACAAGAACACATGGAACTTATTTCATGCCCCACAACCACCCTAGAAGCTCTGCACAGAACAAATTCACCAACATCACATTAAGACAAACTGCGGCCTAGGTACAAGATATACACGGAATGAACTCAACAACAACCAAAATCAACCTATCCTTAGAGTCTTATAGACATTGGTCCCGCTTATGTATTCCCTATTTAGTATATTCATTGTAACCTTTGAACAATAATTAGAAAACAATAAATTTCTTAAGATTGAATAATAAAAACAATTGGGGGGGGGGGGTAGATTTTAATAAATAGGATGTACTTTAACAATATTACATGTTGTAAAATTTTTCCCACAGTTATTAATAAGAGCTCATTCAAATTAATAATAGCTTTAATATTGAAAAGCAAAAATAAACTATGTTAAGATGACAGATAATAGATAATTACCTCTGTTTGATGATCAACCGTTACTGCTTCATTATAATATTTTATTGCTTGCATAATCTACCCTACCGTTAGCTAAGAACTATATCTTCTTTCATAGTTATATATTTAAAGATATTTAATGGAAATGCATTGTCACTTTATGGGTAAAATCTTTTATTAATAGATATAACTATTAAACAACAATATCATCACATGATCTCTTATGCTTCAAAGAGCAGTTTATTTTCACTCTTTTCTTGAGTTATTTCTGTTAGCTAATGAGTAGACAGTAAGTGATATAGTGCTACAAAATCTCCAGACTGGTTTCTGGATGTTGTCTTTGTCTGTGAAAACAAGGTTTTAATGTTGGAGTAAATGAACTTATGCATCTAGAAGCTAATTTTTATTTTTTTTAATACTAAATTAATAACTTTAAATTTAAAGAAAATTAAAGACTTCAAATTTAGATTAGCTCTTTATCATAACTAAATAGTATTATCAAAACATAAGATCTCTAATTTTTCAATCAGAAACATAGTCATGCAAATATTTAGTGTGTGAATGTTTTGCTTTGTTTTTGTTTTTCATTTATAATCTTCAAGGTTTGACAAATTATCTATAGTCTCAGAAATTAATAATTTCTGGATTATTTATTATATCACTTGATTTTTTTTTTTATCTTTTACTTGTTTGATTAAAATGATCTGAAGTGAAAACATTCACAGTAATTTATCAAATTACTTATTTAAACTGAATATTGACAGCTTTATCTGTTGCTTCTAATATAAAAAGTACTTCAATTTTATTACTTTAATTTTTAATGTAATGTGTAAATTCTTCACACTAACTCACTATTTAAAAAAAGTTTAGTTAAGATTATCAATTTGCTGTTATTGCCAACAAGATAAAGATAGTGTATGATATTTTACTGAGAAAATCAGAGTAGAAGATAAATTGAATTATTGAGTATGTGCTTAGAAATGATAGAATTAAGAAGAATATGTTGGAGAAAATGATAATAGTTGAGCAAAAAAGAGATGGAAGAGAAAAGAAGTTAATATATAATTTTAAAATAGTTGAAAGATAGAGCAAAGAAGGCTTTGAGAAAGATGATTTGAACTGATGTATGTTGGAGAAAATGATAATAGTTGAGCAAAAAAGAGATGGAAGAGAAAAGAAGTTAATATATAATTTTAAAATAGTTGAAAGATAGAGCAAAGAAGGCTTTGAGAAAGATGATTTGAACTGATGTATGAAGCCTGTCTTCCAGTCACAAAGTGAAATTGATTATACATTATATGTGGTTTAATATATAAAAAAGAAAGTATCAATAAATAAAAATATCCAAGTTTTTAAATAAAATAATAATAATAATAATGGTGATGGTGGTGGTGGTGGTGGTGATGATGGTGGTGGTGGTGATGATGATGTAAAAATATTGATAATGCAAATTGAATTAAAGATGAGAAATTTTTATGGAGAATCTAAATGAAGCTGCAATACAAATGGTAGGATATGCAAAAGATAAGGTAAAGTAGCAAAAGAAAAATGTATGAGTAAACAATTAGATTATTAATAAAATAGATGAGATAAGAAAATGAAAAAGTATATGCTAAAATCATATATAGAAATTTTAACAGTAGTTTGAAAATATGATAGATAAAATTAGGCTAGTTGGTTAAAAAAGAAATGTAATAGGAGAAAAAAGTTACAAAGTAATGATATGTTTGTATTAGTTCCAAGAATGTAATACCAAATGAATCATAAAATAGCTAGAGGGTTGCATTAGATCCTAAGATCTAGATGCAGTGCTCTCAGATCCAAAGCTCCTCACTGACGAAGGCTACAAGCCAGAAACTAGTCTGGGGATATTGGATGAGTAGGCATTAGATAGGGATTTTATGCACAAGCCTTCTGGCATCCATTGATTACTCTGTTTAGCACAGGTGGCACTACTATATGGAGTTTTGCTTTGCTTTGTTTATAAAATAGCAAGTCCTTAGTAGAGTTAGTCAATGTTATGAAAGGGTGAGAAGATAGTGGTAGTGATTTCTGTGATAGGAATAATAAGTATGTCTTCATTTGTGTTAATAGATGTGAGTTAAAAATGGTTTTACAATAATGGGGCATGAGTTGACAAAAGCTATTCTTAAGTTGAAATTAGACAATTTATAAGTAAGTGCTGAAATTCCAGAATTACTGAAAGTTAAGGGGAAGAAGGGATTGAACATATTAGTTAAAATTTATAATGTAATATAAGAACCAAAATTATGATTTGTTTAGAGAAAAGTAATGCAGTAGAATGTAAGGAGTTTAATCTCACCTGTGACAGGTATTTTTTGAGAATAATAATTAGCTGTATTTCTAATAGATTAGGCGTGTTTATGCTAGAATTGCAGTTTGTATTTGGAAAAAGTAGAATAACAAAGAGATGCAATAGAAGCGATAACTATTTAGTAAAAATATATAAAGAAATTAATATTTGTTTCATTGATCTAACAAAAAGTGCTATTCTGTTAATGTTTTGAAAAATAAAGATATTGATTGGAAGGAGATATGACTTTGAAAATTTGTAAGATTAAATGGTCTTCTACAGAACAGATAAAAATGCAAGCTTAGGATTACTGTTTTATTTAATATTTATTAAATGAATTCTTGTCTACTTGTGGTTTTATTAAAAGTGAAGGCTGAAAATCAGTGCTTCTAAGTACAAAGTGATGGTTGTAGATGAGAACAATTAAAAATTATATGTGATAGATAGACAAGAAGTTTTAGAGAGGGTTAATGTTTTTAAATATTCAAATTGACTGAATTATTGAAAAAGATATCAAAGTGGCAATCACAATGATTAAAGTTATCGGTATTGGTTTCGAATGTGCTCACAGCCATTTTGAATTCTAAGGACAACCCAGAAACATTGCTGGTACATCAAAGTGACTCTGGATGGATTATTCAATGTTATTTATCACTTGGGTGTGTCAGTGGTGATTTTGAGCAAATGGTGATGAGTGCACTCTAAATCAGCACTAAGTTGCTTTAATATGAGTGTGAAGTTATTTTTTGTTCTTTTGAAATTGAAATTTTTTAAAAAGCACTTATTAAATATTTTATTTGGAATGGAAAAATAGTGGAGGCTTATGAGTTGTGGATTTGAAAATGAATAGAAATAGAAAAATAGAACTTAAATTACAAAGAAAAATTGGATTGAGCATATTTGTTGGAATGACTCTAGGAGATAAGATAAATCATAAAAATGACTCTTGACCTAAAAGCAGTGGATATGAATATCTAATAACTAAAGCATTGGATATAAAAGTTTGTACAGGATCGGAATTGATATGGATTGTTCTTTTTTTTTTTTTAACAGATAAATAATGATGATAGGAGAAAAATACAAATAAAATAATATTTTATATTAAATACTGAAGTAATATTTACTGAGGCTATAACCTCGATAATATGCGTATAAAATGCGATAGTAGGGACCTCTACAGGTGTTTAACCCTACTATCGCATTTTATACGCATATTATCGAGGTTATAGCCTCAGTAAATATTACTTACGTAATCAATGTACGTTTAATAAATTTAAATACTGAAATGATATTGCATGCTAAAACCAAAAAATTATTCTGACACATTACACATTAACATCCCCCCCCCCCCAAACACTCTGGACACTAAATTGGCAAATATAAACCAGTGATTACAGTTATTTTGACCGTTTTCTTTAGTTGAGATTATAATAAAATACAGTACAGTATTCCGTCTTTCTTCTCAATATCTGTGATCCTAATTTCGAGTATCTACAATTAAAAAAATTAGTAACTGAAATAAAATAATTAGAAATTTAAAAAAGTATTTAAGAGTTAATTTTTTGTTCGCCATGAATATATAGAATGTGCGTGTGTGTATATATATTATACATCTTTGCAAACGCATATATAATCACTTATGCGTACATGTTAAAACTATGTTATTATTTGCGACATGGATTGGAAACAGTTGTGTTTGATGCAGTGTAAGGGGGGGTGGGATGGGCACTGTAGTAAATTAGGAAATTGTATATTGAGGATTGTGAGAATAAAATTTGACAGAATTGATTAATGATAAAAGCGATGAGCCAATGATTACTAACATCCTGATTTCTTTCTAGTTATTTAGTCTTAACCGAGGAACAAATTTTGGATCCTAATTATGCTACTACAAACTGTGGAAGTGTTTATTGGTAGATCACGTATATATATATGTTTGTTAAGATCTTCTATTTCTCCCATACACGTAAATGTTTTTATCTTAATATTTTGTTTTGTTTCTTAATTGGAGTTTCAAATGAAATCTATATAATTTAAACATTGACAAATTATTATTAAATCGTTCGACTTTGGCTTTAAAAAAAAAAAAAAATCCAATTTAGTAGACATTAAAGCTAAAGTAATTACAAAATGATTTTCTAATTGCATTAAAGACGAAAAAGACAAAACAAAATGCAAAGATAAACTAATAATTTATCTTCAAATAATAAATATTATTTCATGATATTGGAAAAATTAGAGAAGATTTAGGTCAAGATTAACTTTGTAAGTTTGACCTTAAATCCACTGACATAAATCAATATATTATTTTCCTTCGTGAACTTGCTAAGAAATAAATTATTACACCGGTTAAGTTTTGAATGACCACGTGATAGGCAATTTATTGAACGATCGCAGTATGTTTTAGGATCCGAAGAAGCAGACTGAATTTTTGTTATAAAAAAATCCAATTTTTTTAATACTGAATAAAGTACATTGATTTAAACGTGAAATGTTAACATTGTATATATAATATGTAGTTATATGGTGTTTTGAATTGGTGGAAAAAAAAGTTTATTGTTTAGGTGAAATTCGAGCACTAAGAATGACAGATGGAATTAAAGTCCATGAAATTTGAATTTCTGAGTCCACCACTGCAATACTGTACTAAACCCTGCAGGACTTCTTGAACTATGATTCACTTTAATGATGTTGGTTTAATCCACAATAGTCCAAATAACAAACAAATACAGTCTTCCATTTTAAAAATAGCCCATCAATTTCAATATAGATACAAAACAAACCACATGCAAACTTCTTTATAAATCTTGATTTGTTATATGAACTATTATAAAATACCCCAATGTTTCGACTATATTCTTTTATAGTCTTTATCAAGGAACAACTAAAAAGTACATAACTCTTTGTTATTATTGATGCAGGGTTATGATTGATGAAAATTGTAATCCCTGCTGTCACACAACTTGTCCATTAACTATTTAGTATTTCTATAGAATAGTTCTGCATGTTTAGTTCAATAATAGAGAAGCAGATTCAAGATCTGAATTTCTCTGATCCCAGTTTGATTAATTGATTGGTTTTGCTGTGTTCAATTTGCCATTGCAGTATTAAATGTCCTGATTTCTTAAGTAACTGACCATGCGATTAACTAAATAAAATTTGTACATAAGTAATAGTAAAATGGATTTTTTAATTTTTTTAAAATATAAACATTTTAATGTTGTAAAGAACTTATTCACTTTTATGATTCCAAGAGCATAACCTCTTTATCCTATTCAAGAGCCATCTATTATAAGCTTAAGTAATGAAATAATGAACACCAGGTGGTGATGTCCTACATTATATTCATTTTCAGACTAGTTTTTGAATTTTGATTTTTGTCAGTGAGTTCTTAGAATTCAAAAACTGGAATTAATATCAATCTAGCAGCCACCTTTTACTCACTTCCTCAGCTAATAGTCTAAAAGTCAGTAAATTCTTTAAGTTTTGAACCCAAGACAATTTACTTGCATACTTGTGTATGTCTCATCCTTAGGCTTTGAATGAAAATATCAACATGCATGCTTACTCATATTCTAGCCAAAGACTAGAAGAAGGTGCAATGCAATGAGATCTCTAAAAATATACTGTAATTGTCCTGGCTGTCAGGTCTATATAATTTTGCAAAACAAGCTGGCTTCGATTCAGAACATTAAAGTTTTTATTGAATTTATGCTCATAATTTGAAGGCGTAAAGGAATAAAAAGTGGACATTAGTTTCAGATTTGAATCATAGTTTTTACTGATGAAGTCAAATGTCAGAACACCATCTGTTAGAGCATTAATCCATCTGTGTCCATTGATTACTCAAGCTTACCATAGACGGTTCTACAGTTGGATAAAAAGATCTGTTCATGGTAGCTTCTGAGGAAGTATAAGAAAAAGTTATATTATTGTTGGTATCAATTTTATGATGTAAATCTAAAAATCAGATACTGTAATGTTATATTAAGTCATGATAATTAATCATTTTCTAATAATCTTAATTTGTATTTGAACAGATAACACCCTATATACATGTATTTAAAGTAATTAATAGAAGCTTCAACCAATAATTCATGTGTTTTAGCTTTCACATGTTTGATAATAATTTTTTATATATGTTTCAGCTTATTACTTTAGAACTCCAAAAGTCATTTTTTGTTTATTTAAATTATAGATATGCCCATATCGTAATGTTTCATTAAATTGCCTTTTTTACTTATTTATTGTGGATTTTATCCCAACTAATCTTCATTTCTACTACCTGCTAAAAAAATATTATGTTTACATAAACAAGTAGACTGCAAAAAATGAAACATAATGGTTTGTATTTAGATGGCAGTGATATATAAAATATAGATATACACAAAACTGCCATCTATGGGATACCGCTTCCAGCATCAGTTATGTCAATGAAATAAATTTGATTTTTCATTATAAGCACTGATAAAATATTTATTAAAAGTCTTTCTTTTCAAACATATCAATATTTTGACCAAAAACATCCCAGCCAAGTTTTATTCTGATTAATTTCATTCATTATATTTTCATCTGTATTAATTATCTGTCCAAAGTATTTGTAGTTATTTTTACTCTTGATTTGTTAATCCTTATTTTCTTTTTCTGAGAAAACCATTGAGCATTACTTTAGTTTTTTTAGCATTTACCTTTAGTTCTACTTTCTTATTTTCATTTAATAACTCTTGCAAAATTTCCTGAAGCTCTGAAGCATTATCTGCAAAAGCAACCACATTATCTCCAAAGTTTAGATGATTTAAATAAAATCCATTTATTTTTATTCTTTTAATTTTCCCTTTTAATCCACAAAATACTTTTTGTAAAATTGCTAATAAAAAGTTTTGGAGATATAGAATCACTCTTTTGTACACCCTTATCGATTGGTAATTTTCTTACCTCAACATATAATAATCTAATTACAGTTGTTACATTTTGATAAATATTTCAGATCTGTATCTTTATGGACTAAAGCCTTAGTCACCATGAAAATGCCTTTAGAATCAAATGCCTTTTCATAATCTGTAAAATTGTAACTTATATTCATTGGCCTTTACTATACTTCTCTCAGTACTTGGATATGATCCACTATTCTAAAATCATTTTGAAATTGAGCTTGTTCTTTTAATTGATTTGAGACCAAATCACTATAGATGAGTGGTAATTATTCTGATAAAGATCTTATATAGAAGTGATATAAAACTGATAATCTCTCATATTTAATATTTTCTTTAATACCTTTTTTTAAAATATCAATATCAGAACTGCATTCTTCCAATCATCTGGTACATCTTTATCATTTAAATATTTGACTGATCCACAATTTTTCTAATTCTTTATCTGCTTTTTTAAAGATATAAATAATAATTCTGTCATTTCCTGAAACTTTTTCCTTTTTTGTAGATTTAATTATATGTTCACTTTTTACAATTCAGAAGAAGATTACTATATTTTTTTGTTTTTTATTAGTATATAATTTTTTTTTGTAGAACTCTTCCTACATATTTCATGCTGTTTTTCATTTTAATAATAGTTCCATCTTTTTTTATTATTGAAACAATTTTTCTTCTGATACCATATTTTATATTTTTAAGATTTTTATTCTCTTCTGTTTTTCTTATCAATTTACAATTATATTTTTTATCATTGCTAATTTTTTTATACCATTTTACAGAATTCCAGATATTCAGTTCTTCTTAATGGATCATTTTTAAATATTTTCATATTCCTTCTGTTCTTCATATATTGTCTTTACGTATGTATTAGCTCTATTTCTTGTTGTTTATAGTAAAGTATCTATTATTTCCTTTTTGAGCTCAGTCAAATTAAAACAATTAGCAAGTTCTAATTTAAATTCATTAGACTTTTTCTGAAGTTTGGGAATATCAACTATTAATATTTTCTTTTTTTATAGTTTTCATCTCTAGTTTTGCATTAACATATATCTTACTTCTCACTAATCAGTAACTATTTTCACATTTAATCTTTTAAGAATCTTATAGTTTTAAAATGCATATTGTCCATTAGTTAAAATATAATTCAATCTTTCATTTTGATGACTCCATATTCATTTCCTTTTAACATTTTTTCCAAAGTAAGAATTCATAAAAAATAATTGTTGTTTTTTTTGCAAATCCTGTCACCATAACCAAATTTATTCCCAGCATTTTTTCTATTCTAGCAATAAGTCTCCAATGATAATTTTAAAATATTGTTTCATGTGATCAAAAGCATTTTTTTAATATATCTGTTCTTATCTGAATGAGAGAATTTATTCAGGCAAAAATCTGGATTACTTACGTTTTGTACCTTCTATTAAGTTGGATAATTAATCTGGTAACTCTGCTTCATATACTATCAATCATCACAATGTTATTTTTCAATTTTCTTTAAAAGAAATCTTTTTATTTAGTGATCTACAATTGCATATTACTTTAACATGAGGGAAGATTGCTCAAATTGTAAAAGGAATTGTCTAACATTAAATGGGACAGCATTAGATTTTTATAAAGTTAGAAATAAAGGTGAAGAGGCAATTGATTTGCAAACTAAATCATGTACTTTATTACAAAGGTCCAAATATTGGAATCACAAGCGGAATGTAATATATACAGATATGATTTTCATAGACTTTATAGTTATAAACATTGAAAGTTTAGTTAAACTATAGCTATAATATAATTAGCAAATAAGCAATTAAAAGTAGTAATAGCAAACTGAAATTACACCATCTAGTGATAGCATTTTTTTTTTTTTTTTTGTGGTTTAGCTTTAAACCAAAAGTGGTACTGTTTTTAACTTTCTGTTTTAGATATTGAAAGAGTCCTAAATAAGATGTATATTTTATATGTGTGAAAAACTGGAAGATCACAACTTCTCACATATTTTTTGCAAGTTAATAAATCTCTCCTATAAAGAGTAATACACAATATGTATTAATTAGAACATTAAAAAATACATTTAAATGACTCTGTTGCTCAAGAATTCATAAGAAGTTTCAGTGCCAGAAATGCCAGCACCGGAATTGATCCTCGGACCCCACATTCTAGAGTCTGATATTCTAGCACTGTGCTAAACATGGATTTTATAGATGTCAACATTGAAAGTATAATGGAAATTTCCATGTATTTGCCAGATAAACTTTCGTAATTACGCAAACAGCCAATTAAAATTGTCAATTGCAAACTGAAATTATATCATTAGTAATAATATTTTTGTTTGACTTAAATTAATAGAGTAATTCAACACATAAAATATATTATCTGATTTACAATCTTATAGAGTATACTAAGCTAAATAAAATTCCACTTTTAATATAAAGTTATGTCAGACAAAAATACTATTACTATTTGGCATATTTTCAGTTTGCAATTACTACTTTTAATTGATAGTGAGATGATAATTTCATTTACAAGGTACATCTTGTGATTTTTAAAATTATGGACTTTCAGAAATGGAATGGAGAAAAACTTTTATCTTTTTTAAGTAGAGGAATATGAACTGAGGATTTTTCAGTCTATTTGTCCTCTAGTCAATTTAAAGCAACCTATACCCATGTCCACACACATGTGAAAAAGACACAATTCCCCAATATACATATTTCATGACAAACCAGCACTTATCATTTGGGCCAGATCATAATCTCCCACACATATATACAATCAGTGTTTGCCTTATATTAAGATAGCAATTCCTCCAACTTTAATGGACAGGTTTCAATATTCTCACCCTTCCAACTACTCAACCATCCATTTCATTGAAAAAAACCAATGATGGAACGCTCAAAGCTACGTTGGATTTGATATTGTAATCATACCCATGTAGACATTATATCAATCTAACCCATCATTGGATTATTAAGTATCCGTATATATTAATAGAAGAATATGCTGAACTTATACTAAGATGTAATCTAAGGCAGTGTGTAATTCTTGCTTATACTAAATGTTTCATATATGTAAGTAGAGAGATTTGAATTCAGGAATTTTCAGTTTATTCATCCTTCACTCAATCTCAGTTAATGATACCCATGACCACACACATGCAAAAGAAAATACACGGTCTCCATTATATATATTTCATGCAGAATAAGCACTCATCAGTTGGGCCACATCATAATCTTCCACACATATTAATGCTCTGCTTATATTAAGATAGCAGCAGTTCCTTAAACTTTAATGGACAAGCTTCAATCTTCTCATTTTTCCAATTATTCAACCATACATTGTAATCTTTTATATAAAAAAAATAAATTTACCATATAAAAAAAGATCAGATATATCTTTAAATAGATTTTTTTTATTCTATCTTAAATTATTATAAGATTATTTATATATGTTAACTTTTTAATAATAATAATGTTCACATGACATTGATCCAAGCTTTTATAAATTTATACTGCTTATAAGTCATATTTAAAAGATTTGCCATACATATAGATTATTGTCATTATTTATATAGGAAAAAAGTTTATTGCTAATACATTAATTCACTTTTATCTTAAATATTTATGTAGATACGTTTTTATTTTATTTATATATGTTCATTTTGACTTATTTTATATGGAATTTGTTTTTGTTTTTTATTTTCAGAATTTACACAAGATTAATGATGTAAGACGATTATCATTGTCAAATCAAAGAAATAACATTTTACATTGCTCATCATTCGAAAACAGTAATCTACATTTATCAAATCTGACAAATGACTGTCAGAACAATTCTGTCTTAGAAAATGGAACTGCTTTTCTTGGTGTTCATTTTGCGAATTCAGCATCAGGGGATTTGTCTCCGGTTTCAAAAAAACCACGTCTTTCTCAAACTGCTTTAAATCAAGCCACAACTGATATTCCTTCTCAAGGAAGATTAGAAGATATTACGGACAGGAAGCGGCGTTTTCTTAAAACAGCCGAAATACTTCGTAGATCTGGCCTTATGGAAATAACGATGAAAACAGCAGAACTATTAAAAAGAAATCAGGAACTACAAAAAGAGATTGATCTTCTGAAATTAGAAACCAAAAAATTTTACGATTGTGTTTTAAGTAATCCCGAAAATGTAACTTACAATGCAAATCTCAGGAATCATTACGTTAGAACAAAATCAAGTATTTCCTAAAATGGGAAATTATTTGATGCACCTCTTATAAATATTTATTTGTTCAAGATATAAATAGATGACATTTTAAATGATTATCATTCATAAGATATTGTACGAACTTGCCATCTTCAGAAATGTTGCTTTTTCATTTCTACACTACTTTATTTTGTTTTATTTGTATTTCTTTTGTTTACTTTCGTTTTGCCCCTTTGTAGCATTTTACTAAATAAGGAAGACTTATCAAAACTTTTATAAAGGTAATTATTTTAAATACATGTTTGTACAGATATATGTGTGTGTATTTATAATCTCTCCCAAATTATGATGATATGGGACTTAAAACAATACATCTTATATAATTCCCAGACAAAACTTCACACTTACTGTAGAATTTCATTTTTCACTTTTATAATTTCGACATTGTTTTATTAGTTTGTTACAACTAAATTGGTTTACATCATGCGTTCAGAATTTTGTTGAAATTCAAATAATCTTTATATGTATACATATGTATATACATGTACACGTTTACTCACCTACATATGGTTACCTACATGCACACATTTCTTTATTTAAAAAAAATTGTACTTTAAAAAAAAGTTAGCCATTAATCAATACTTAAATATTATATACTGCCAGAATATTGTTTGATAAAGAGTAGAATATTATCCAGAAATGTACAAAATTCTTTTACAATATTTTTATTATGTCTCAAATGTTAAATTTACAAACTTTTGTATATTAAATCATTTGTAATTTTAGAAATGAAAAAAAAAAAAAAAATCAGATTATATAAAATTTAAAATATATCTCTCTATATATTGTTTATATGTAGAGATACCATGTAAATAATTCAAAAGAACTTTTTGATAGATTTTTTTTTTTTCATTTACAAAGAAGAAAAAAAACTATAGTAAATCTTAAGTAATAAAGCTTTGATATTTATACATATATGTTGATAAAGCAATCATTTTTATTTCATGTAATTAAATTTTAAACCACTAAACATCACATGATCACTATCTCATACTAGCACATAATTGTTATTAAACAAGGCAAAACTCTCCATATAGTAGTGCCATCTTGTGCCAACCAGAGTAATCAATGGATGCCAGAAAGCTTGTGCATAAAATCCCTATCTAGTGCCTACTCATCCAATATCCCCAGACTAGTTTCTGGCTTGTGGCACTACTGTATGGAGAGTTTTGCCTTGTTTAATTAAATTTTAGCAATCTTTTTTTTTTATAGAGATTCTTCCCCAATTCCCCTTTTTTTTTCTAAAATATTTTTTTGAAGATCTTAATACTAGTTTACGTAGTAATGGTTATAATAATGACTATTTACAATAGTAATGACTTTTTGCTTACGAGTTGTTTGAATTTTAGAAGTGACAGAGTGGGGGGGCTGCAATTTATGGACCTTGAAGTTCGGAATCTGCATGTCTGACATAATGCGTATTTAATCACAATGAAACATCGAGTGCTAAATTACGTCTGTATAAAGAATTTTAGTAGATATTTTAAATATAATCAATATATGTAGTTAGCATTGTGATAGACACAGAAGTTAAAGATTCTTAGATGGTAGCTCAATCCATTATTTTTGGTGCTTAAATATCACATGACCTTCTGAGTAACTGACCATTTGTTTGCATTTACTTAATTATGATGTATTATGAATTAAATTTTTAAGATGAGATTTCCATATTTGTTCTTTAATTAAATGAATACATATTTGTATTACCACAATATTTAATTTTCCGTAAATGAATATTACAGTGTTTTGGAATAATTAAATTATTTCACTTCTCTCCAGTAATCTTTTGAAAGAAGAAAATATTCTGGAACTGTTTAAATTACACTGAACTAAGTTTGTATGAATATTAACCTTATTTCAATATTCCACATATCATTAAGGACAGTAATAATATATAAATAATCTTTAGACAGTGACTTGTTAAATTTTAGAATGTATATATTAATAAATTACAAGTTTCTAACTAACTTTTCCCACAAATTAAGTAATTAATCAAAGATTTAAAATTGAACTCATTTTATAATCAATCTTTGCATAACCAGTAAATTCATGATTAGCAAACTAAGATGGCATAATTAGATATAACATTTTTCATTTATTTATTATACTTTTTCGGCTCAGAGAAAAAAAGTACTAAAATATATAGTTATTAACCTGAAGACAGATCTGTTTAACTGTTAAAGGAGGTTGGCTTGGATTCAAATCCTTGAAAATATTTGAATTTCAGACTATTATTTGAATAGTAGAGTTAAAGTAAAAACCTCATTGGTAAAGAAAAAAAAGAAAAACTATTCTGGGGATTTAAATGCATCACTATCCAGAAATCACCGATTAATCAAATTTTACTATAGCAATCACTAAGAAAGTATTAATTTTTATTAACAATTTTTATTAACCATTCATTAGACTAGAGATTATCCACTTAATATGTCTGTAATGTGATTTTCACTACATCACTTATATGCAAAGTAGGGACTGATTTCTATCCTCTTTTAACACCTTATAGAGATGTGTAATTATAAACATATGACCAAAGATGTATGATCTCCCAAGATGCATATTTCATGCTGAACCAGCACTCATTAGTTGGCCCAGATTATGTTTTCACATGTCTTTGGTCCCCTCCACAAGATGTTAAAAGAGGATAGAAACCAGTCTCTTCCGAAGATACAGTACAGAAATATTATATAAAGTAAATAATTTGTTATTATTTTTTTATACAGTAAAGCATGAACTATGCTTTATCAAAGTACATAATTTTAATTATATGCTATCCAAAATATATATATACAACCAAAAAGAAACATTAAAATTTGAAAATTTAATACATTTTATGATATTCAAGCAGCTATTTTTTATTCTCTGAGTACTGTTCACGACCACATTTTACAAAAAAAAAAATTAAAATTTGAAAATAAATTTTAAATTATGACAGCAGTTATTTTTTATTTCAGAGCATCATAAACAAACATATTCATTAATAAAATTTATTTCGTTTATGTTGAAAGCAGGTACATTTTATTCTTCCTTTATTATCTTTTCGAATTTGATGTGCATTATTTTGTGTAATAAAATATTTTTAAGCGTAATATTAAATGTTTTATAAAATTTTAAAATATACTTAAAAGTTAATATTGATTTAAAAATGTCAAAATATTTAGAGAGATTATAGATTTTTGATGGAGATTCACCTGTTATGTTTCTAAAAGAGAAAAAAGTTATTGAAAGAGAAAGAATTTTACCCAGAGCACATTTAATTAGATAAAAGTCAGAAATTTCATTGTTTATTTTATTTAAAAAATATTAAGTTCCTATATATGATGGGTCAGATTGACTTAAAGACAACATGGGTATGACAACAATATTGGCATCAACAGGGGCTTTGAGCATTCCATCATCAGATTTTTAATAATATGGATGACTGAAAAATTGGAAGGTGGAGAAGAGTGAAACCTGTTCATTAAAGTATGAAAATTTGCTATCTTAATATAAACTGAGCACTGATTATATATGTGTGTGTGGGAGATGGTCATCTAGACCAATGGATGAGTGCTGGTTCAGCACAAAATATGTATATTGGAGTTCATTTATTTGGTCATGTGTATTGGTTATTTAAGATAGAGTGGATAGCAGAAGGGAGCTTAAAAGTCTGTGTTTAAATCCTCTTTAATTAAAAATACATTATAGTAAGTTTTTTTTAATGCTTATTTTTTTCATAAAATGAATTAATGAAGACATCGGTGGAATATATATAAATATGTCTGCTCAATTTATTTTTTAAAAATTTTGTTTATATTATAATTTTAATTTATATATGTATACTATATATATATAAAACATCTGTTTTGTATATATAGGTGTATGTTGAAAAGTATAGCATATTTGCAGTTCAATAAGTAATAGCTATTATTTTTTAATCCAAGTTTATCAATGAAATGTCAGCGATTATATGCTATGTACTATATATGCAAGTGGGTGCTTGGAATAAAATATAGTTTATATTGTGGCTCCACTGTATTTTATTTTAAAAAATCATGACTAGTAAGCTATTAAGAGTTTGGAAAAAATATTTACATTGCTTTGTTATTTATGTTCTTTTAAAATTGTTTCAAAGCATCGCTACCACTGACATAAAAAGTCTTTATGTACACATGTGAACAAATAAACAATTCTTATAACAACATGACTAAAATATAAATTAATGGTAATATTATATTTGATGCTGAATACCATTTTCAAGCACAATTATTCAAGACAATAACAAATAGAAATACAAAATTCTCATCAATTGTACATTTACGTGCACATGTTTCAAAATACCATCAACTGAACATTATAACATTTTCTATTCATCACTGAGTCCATAGTATTAACGAATCAGCCCTCTTTAATATAAGGGAGTGCAAAGTTAAGCAATATTGATTCATTAATAATGTAGATACAGTGTTGAACAGAAGTATTACACTGATTATTTGAGTGCAATTTGTAATATACACATGTAAACATACAATTTTGTATTTCCATTCATTGTTGTTTTGATAAAGATTGTCTTTAACAATGGTGCTAAACATTGAAATATATCTTTCCAATGCTTTTTCCAACTATATGTTGTTAATATTGCCTTTAGTTTATTCTGCGAACAAATAATGGAAGATGTTTCTCACTTGTCTCAGCAATACTAATCTCAATACATCTTGTACATAGCACTGAAATCAAACACCACTGCAAAACAACAGACACTCGTATGTTTTACTAAACTTTGTATTATAAACAAGTGTTCGTGGAGTAAATGTGGCAATAATGCCATATAAATAATTTGGAATTACATGATCCATTTTGAGAGAGTGAAAGATGTAATTTACATATGCAAATATAATATTTTTGAATAAATCATAGGTGAGCATAGTGAAACTTGTATTGTGAAGTTTGATTTTTTTTTTTTTTTGGTAAAGGTATTCTAGTTGAAAACACTAAAAATGAACTTGTTCATTGACTAGCACTACTAAAATCAGTATAGAAAAAACTCTGATATTTGTTCACATCTTTACGGCGAAAAAAAAAATTATCTTATATCTAAATGTATAAAGTGAAACCTGTCTAAAAAATAATGCGAATCGATTCATTTCAATTTACTGTTTTTTTTTAAGTTTCTCTCATCAGCAACCATGTTATAGTTTTCATTACTAATATTAAATGCATTTTCACTTGTTTGCTTTTTTTATAATTATTATTTTATACGTTCATTGGTAATTTATATTCAATAAAATTTTTTGTCATTATTAAATTATACAGTATTTGGCAACAACAAACAAAATATTAAAAATATAATAATAAACGTTCGTAAATAAAACAATGAATGATAATACAGTACAGTGCATATATAAATAATACTTAAAAACATTTTAATTGTTCAAAAGCAATGACAATTTTAAATTGATTTTTTTTTTTTAATAAATGCCCTTTCCCTCCCTCTCTTTATTCTGCCATTCAAAATTAATTATCGTTAAAATGTGCTTAAATAAATTGTTTTTAGCTTTATTTATAAATATAAAACTATTCATTATCTTTATAAATATGCGTGTACATCCACACAACGGCAAAAAATGATTGTTATATATTATTTTCTTAAAAGTGAGTTTATTCAACGAAAAGAATTTTGATTCAACAATTAGATGAAAGGACGAATAGATGTAATTTTGCTAAAAAAAAAAATCAATGGTATTAATTAATACTTATAATTTATAAGTTAATATTTTTGAGATTTGAATGATTTTGAAATCTGTTGAATAATGATTTAGATATTTTTTTGAGTTTATATGACCGATAATTGTCTGGAGTTAAAGACTAAATTTTCAAAACGTTGCTGTCAAAGCTCGCTTTCCCGCTTTTGTTTTTTTTCTTTCTGGCCATTGAAGATTAAAATGCTTGGGCTATGTATCAAATTAGTTTTGTCAAAAGTTTTTTTTTTTTAACAAAAAATACTGTTTTACAAAAACATATATACTAGTTCTATAAATAGTATTAATTCGCTTCTCAAAAAGAGATTAAATTTTATTTTGCACTTTAATTAATAACTTGCTGGCCAATGCTTTCGATGTGGAAGGTTATAATCATAGCGCTTTTCAGCTAAACTAGTATTATTAAAAAAAAATATGACCTTAATACTCGATGGTTAATACATAAATTTATATATTCCATTTTCATGACAATGCTATACAAAGTCTTTTTTATTTATCACATGGGTGTTATTAGCGATAAACCATACTTTAAATTTTCTTTTCCACTCATTATGCTCTGCACACACTATTTAATATCTGTGGATCAAAAGCATGGCCAGATTCCACTTCATGATCCAGAAATACTGCCTTCACATTGAGATCTTTCTTTATGCGAGAATACATATATTGATGCATTTCCAATCTAGTGGCGCTATTAGCATACAATTCTCCATAGTAGATTGCCTTGCAATTAAGCTTATTGCAGCTAATGATGTCATTATGTCAAGTTTAGTATCACTTCAACTGTAGAAAATAATATTAGTAACATAATAGTTATTTGCTTTCACACACATATACATATTTCTTTTATATATCTACAACGAAACTTTGATAGTAATTGTGTGATTACCTGAACTAGAATTAAGACTGGGATATAATTTCTTGAAATATGATAACATATTAATTCAACAATGAAAAATAACAGTAACATAAGATATACACGTTTATTCTTACATATATACATCTTTATTTTTATTCTTTCATCGAAACTTCAGAAGTAATTGCTTTATTATGAGTACTAGAATTATTATTGGGGTCTGAAGTTTCTTTGAAATGATGTCATAATATAGGTCATTTAAATGAAGATGTTAACCTTAATTTTTTGACACAAAATTATTGCATGGTAGACATATTTATTTCTGTCATATATATTAAAGAACTATAAAAAGTCATCAGAAATATTACTGAATTCACCTATTTCCTTTATTTTGCTGTAATATCTTATATAAATGCAATTTATCCATTCTACTCTACTTTGAACACTTTTTAGCAAAAACTTTATTGTACATATATGCATGTACAATCTTACATTTTGATTGTCTTGCAGCTTTCTTCAGAGTAACTTTTATTTTTAAAAAATTAAAATGAAAGTGGCTCTGAAGAGGACTGCAGGACAGTCGAAATATAAAATTGTGTTTATGTATATGTACAATAAAAGGGTTTTGCTAAAAAGTGTTCAAAGTAGAGTGAATACATTGTATAAAAAGTCATCTCATTTTTAAAAATATTTTTGTTGCAAGCAGATTATATTATAACTGAAACACACGGGCTTATCACATACCTGTGTCTATATATGTAATATATAGGGTATATGAGCACAGACTTTCACACAACCTACCACTCTCCACACTATTTCAAAACACTGATACACTTGAACACATATATGTTGAAAATAATCACCAATATCCATATTTCATGCTAAACCAGCAATCATCAGTTGGTCCAGATTACCATCTCTACACATATATGCTATAAGTGCTCAGATATATATTAAGATAGCCAATCCTCATACTTTAATGGACAGGCTTCAATCTACTCCAACTCTTCAACCGTCCATCCAATTGAAAATCTAATTTGTAAAGTAATAAATCAATATTTTAAAAAGTTAGTCATAATTTTTTTTAAAGTAAAAAAACAAATAAATAAGAAAGCTTTATAGCCAAAAAAAAAATAATAATCACTAGATAATATTTACTTTTTTGTTGTTGATAGGATTAAACAATTAATATTTTGAACACAAGTATGCTTCACATACTTGGAATTTAGATGTAATATAGGGGATTTGAATACAGATTTTCAAGCTCCCTTCAGCTACCCACTCTATCTGATACAATGGATACACATGATCACAATCATGTGAAAAAGATAAATAATCTTCAATATATGTATTTCATGGTCCAACTAATGAGTGCTGATTCAGCATGAATTATGGATATAGGAGATTATTTTTTTAATGTGTGTGATCATGTGTATCGATTGTACGAGATTGAGTGGATAGTTGAAGGGAGCTTGAAAGTCTGTGTTCAAATCCCCTATTTTCATCATCAATCATTATCAGTCCACTGCAGGTGAAGGTCTCTCCAAGTTTAATCCATCTCCGATCTTTAGCTTCTCTTCTCCACAACACCCCTGAACACTTTCTTATTTAATCCATCCATCTTACATGTGGTCTCTTTCTAGGTCTTTTACAATCTATTGGAATCCAGTTTAAGATTTCAGTTGTCCATTTATTGTCATCTCTTCTAGCAATATGTCCAGCCCAACTCCAGTCTTTTAATTTTTTCAATGTGGTCAGTAACACCTGTTTGTTCTCTTACTCATATATTGCGTTTTCAATCTCTTCTTGTTACTCCCAACATGCATCTTTCCATACTTTTTTGAGTGGTCTGAAATCTTTTTATTGCTCTTTTATTAAGGTGTCCAATTCCCAGATCCATAAGTAAGAACTGGTAAAACACATTTATTAAAAACTTTCTTTTTCAAACACTTAGGCATATTTCCGTTTAGTATCCCCTATTTTACTATTAATTAAATAAAAAAAAGATTATTGACTATTTTTAAATACTTAATTATTGTAGTAGAATAAATTTCTATCCATAAACATGAGTTATTTCAACCAATAATAAAGTTCTACAACAATATTTTTATTAATCAGAGATTATTGTTAAATAGAACATGAGAAGAACAATACTTAATTAAAATTATACATATTGTTACATTTTGAAAGTAATTCAGTCATTTTTATTTAATGTGTATGTCCTAATGTTTCCAGAATTTTACACAACATAAAAACCTGAACATTTTTTAACTCTTTAATTTGTTATAATCTAATCTTGAAAAGAAGTGTTGTGAATTATAGTTTACTACCTTTTAAAACATTGTTTTATATATCATCAGACAATTGCCCCCCCCCCCCCAATTGAGTATGTTGATAGAAAATACAATAATCTGTTGTAATGAACAGAAAATTGTTCATTATATCATTCTTTCATTATAGTTTACATTGAAATATCTATTCCTGAATCACAACCTGAAATAAGGTTATTTGTTGATAAAATTATGAAAAGAAAAATTGCATCAGACATATATTTTGAAACTAAGTAATTATGAAAGATATATTAAAAAGGCTATACAAAAAGAAGGAAGTTAATAGATAGATGGTTAGTGAGTGATTATGGGTATTTAAAAAATAGGAACAGGAATAAAAAAAGATTAGAAAAGATGACATTTGATGTACAAAAACCCGTCTTGGAAGATAATCACAGTAATAGTTATAGTAATAATAATTTTTACTTTTGAAAATTACATTAAACTAACATAAATAATATTTAAATAAACACAATATTTTAAGATATTACCAAATTCACCATGTAATATCTTATACAAATGCAATTTATCCACTCTAATTTGAAAACTTTAGCAAAAAAGCTTTTTATCTAACATATAAGAACACACAATCTTATGTTTTGACTGTCCTGTGTCTTGGTTTAGAGCCACTTATATTAATTTGTTAGATGGTAGCACGGGTCTACAACTAGGAGATTCTTAGCAAACCCCACCTTTGGTTGCCAACCACTGCATTGGTTGGCAACTTTACAGTCTCCTGGAAATAAGAACTATGATTTATTTTTGTCTGTCATGATTATGTTAGAAAAAAAATTCACACACATATTTGTTCTGCTAAACATCATATGATCATCATTTCTTATGCTTGCTCATAACTGTTATTTAAACAGGCGAAACTCTTCTTACAGTAGTGCTGCTTAGTACAAGCCAGAGTAATCAATGGATTCCAGAAGGCTTGTGCATAAAATCTTTATCTAGGGCCTGCTCATCCAATATCCCCAGACTAGTTTTTGGCTTGTGACCTTTCTCAGTGAGAAGCCTTGGATCTGAAAGCATTGCACCTAGATCTTAGGATCTAATGCAACCCTCCAGCAGTTATCTTTTATCTCTACTTAACTACAAAACTATGAGAATAAAATTGAAAACACAATATTTTCAATCTAATCTCATTAGCTTATATAGTCTGAGTTCAAACCCATATGACTATATAAGCTAATGAGCTTAGATTGAAAATATTATGTTATCAATTTTATTCTCATAGTTTTGTATTTAAGTAAAGATAAAAGATGGCTGCTGGAGGGTTACATTAGATCCTAAGATCTAGGTGCAGTGCTTTCAGATCCAAGGCTCCTCATTTATGAAGGCCACAAGCCAGAAACTAGTCTGGGAATATTGGAAGAGTAGGCACTAGATAAGAATTTTATGCACAATCCTTCTGGCATCCACTGATTACTCTGGCTTGCACTAAGTGGCACTACTGTATGGAGAGTTTTGCCTGTTTTAATATTTGTTCTGCCTTCAAAAAAACTCATTTCAGTTAAGGCAACTGAGAAGAAAAGACCAGTGTTTTTTGATTTTAAACTCTAGCTCATCATACTGAGTTATGCATATTGGTGAACAGCACATACATGTTTATATACTATATGAATAACCAACATAGTAATAATACCTGCAAATAAGAACGTTTGGAGTGGACGTTAAGATCTTCAAGAGGAATCTAAGGGTCTCCTTTCAGTTAAAAGCAAATTCCTTTCTGCAGAAATATATATATATAGACATATATATTACACATATTTTGCATAAGTAATTGTTAACTAACATACTCAAAATGGAATAATATTCCACTTTTAATAATTAAAATATTTCAATAAAAAGATAAATCTATGTGCTATTAAAACTTGTTTTTAATTCTGTAACCTACACTAATAATTTTAATATTTTATAGCCATCTTTTAATAGAATTATGAAATTTATACTATAATGATTTACAACATCTTTTAGGCAGAAAAAGTGCCTTCTTATTAGATTCAATATGTAATCAAGTTATCTGAAAGCAAGTCATAATCTAAAATAACTTTTAATATAATGGCCTTCTTTTCTTTTTGAAGAGTGGGTTATGCCTTTAGGAAAAGATGAAGTTTTATGTTCTTAACTAAAATCAATTTTTTTTTTTAATAAGTTATTTAACAAAAATTATCCTCTACAAAGCAAAAATATTAGAAGGAAATTGTTTTTTTAATGATCTGAATAAAATTAATTTTCTTTACTTTGCTGAAGTGAAATTATTTCAAGGATATCATAATTAACAATTGATTAAAATATTGTAAAGATAAAAAAAATTATCTAATTACATAATTAGTTTTAAATAAGAACTTATTTTTTTAACTAATTTGATATTTCAACATATAGGATAATAGCGGATACTAAATTTAAAATAAAAATTATAAATAAATTTGATATTAAGATGGCCATTTTTTTTGCAAATAATCCTGCTAATATTTCTTTATCCCATATTAATCTTTGCGTTTGGTGAAAAAAAATTTCAAATATAACATTCATATTAACTGCTTGTATAACTAAGCTCCATATAACCCATTAACATACAACTCTCTACTAGTTTCTACTTTCATTACAAACATGTTTTATTTTATGTAGTTGGCACTAGATGGCAATGCAAACAAATCCCTTAACCAGATACTGGCATTTTATTCACATGAAACAAAGTGAGCAATCTTTTACATCTGGATCTATTGGTGATGCCATTCATGCAAATAGCATCTCTCCAGAGTGACTTATTATTGGGTTTCTCAGGCTACTCTAAAACATATTCATTATTGTGATGTGTATATATGATTATTGTGATGTATATATATATATGATTATAAGGAGTTTGCTATTAACTGAAAGGAGACCCTTTGATTCCTCTTAGAGGCCTTAAAGGAACCAAGCAGGGCAAATTCCTAATGTCCACTCCATACATTCTTGTCATTGCAACTGTTATTACTATGTGATTATTCATATAGTATATGAACATGGATGGGCTGCTCACCAACATGCATTAGCCAGTGTGGCAAGTTTATGGCTTTTTACCTCTGAGTTTAAGATCAAAAGACACCATGGTCTTTCTTCTCACTTTCCTGATGAGGCAGAATGAATGTATGTGTAAATGATAAATACTTTTCCAATAGATATATACAATCATGAAAGACAAAAATAAACCATGGCCCTTATTCTCAGGAAGCTGTAAAGTCACCAACCAAGGCAGCAGTTGGTGGCCCAAGATGGAGGATGCTAAGAATTCCCTGATTGTGAACCCAGGCTGCCATTTGATGACGACTTTTTATTTAGGTACTTACAACTGCAGATCACTTTCAAATGAAGGAAGCTTGCAAGAATTAGAAGAAGAACTGTCTTATATTGATCGGACTTTGTGAAGTTAGAAGAAAAGATGAAGAGACAATTGATTTAAAAAATGAACGTGTACTCTTCTATAAAGGCACAAATATTGGAAATACAAGTGGAGTAGAATTCATTATAAATAAAAAGTGGAAGAAAAACATTGTGGAGATTGATAGGGTGATGGAAAGAGTGGAAAGATTAGTTATACAACTTAATAGCAAATATCAAATGCAGATAATTCAGGTTTATGCCCCAACAAATTCTCATAGTGATGAAGTAGTAGAAGATTTTTATATGGATGTATAAAAGGCTTTTTATGAGAGCAAACAACATTTTAAAATTGTTATGGGAGACGTTAATGCTAGAATTGGAAGACAAATGAAAGATGAAAGTATTGTAGCTAATTTTGATTATGGTAATAGAAATGAGAGAGGACATAGACTTGTGGAGTTTACAGAAAAATAAAAACTTTATAATATATTATATATTTTTTTGAGAAAAATGTTAAAAGAAAATAGACATTGAAGCCTCCAAATGAAGGTACAACAGAATTGGATTATATTTTGACTAACAGAAAATACATATTTCAAGATTGTAATGTTCATAATAAATTTAACATAGGAAGTGATCATCGATTAATAAGATGTAAGATACATGTTACTACAAAACTAGAGAGACAAAAATTATTAAGAAAAACAATATTTACAGTTGATATTCCTAATCTTCAGAAACATTCTAATGAATTTAAATTAGAACTTACAAATCAGTTTCAAGTATTAGTAGATTTGAACATGATTCAGATTTGAATGAAATTAATATGAAAATAACTTATACATTTTTAAAAACTGCAACAAAGATAGCTTGTAGAAAAAAAGCAGCAACTGACCAATAAAATTTCTGCTGAGATTAGAGAATTTATGAAGAAAAGAAGGAATATGAACATATACAAAAATGATGCATTAAAAAGGACTGAATAGTCTTGCATTGGTGTCGAGAGGTCAGCGTGACTGCCTTGCACTAGCAGGCAGTTGCCTGGGTTGCGGGTTCGCTTCCCGGCTGATGCTACAACACTTAAAAAAAAAGGACTGAATATCTCAAATTTTGTAAATTGGTGCAGAAAAGAGTTGAAAATGATATAAGAAAGTATAGCTGTGAACTAGCAAAGAAAGCTGTAGAAGAAAATAGAAGTTTCAAGAGTGTAAAACAACATTTTGATATTGGTAGGAAATTTATATCTGCAATAAGAAAAAAAGATGGAATTATTACTAAAAACAGAGATTAACATCATGACATGGATAGAAGACTTCTATCGAGAATTATATAGTAATAAATAACAAGTACCTCCTATATCTATTATATCTTCCAAATTGCCCAGAATTTTAAATGAAGAAGTGAGACATGCAATTAAATTTATGAAGAAATGAAAGACTCCAGGTAAAGATGAAATTATAATTGATATATTAAAAGAAGTAGGTGAAGAAATAGAAATTTTTTAGCAAAGCTATATACCAAATGTCTAAATGATAAAAATGTACCAGATGATTGGAAGAAGGCAGTATTAATATTTTAAAAAGGTGATAAAGAAGATATTAGAAATTACAGACCTATGAATCTTCTATCTGTTTTATACAAAATTTTTACCAACATAATTACAACCCGTCTGCAGAAAATCTAAATGATAAAAATGTACCAGATGATTGGAAGAAGGCAGTATTAATATTTTAAAAAGGTGATAAAGAAGATATTAGAAATTACAGACCTATGAACCTTCTATCTGTTTTATACAAAAATTTTTCCAACATAATTACAACCCGTCTGCAGAAAACATTGAATTTCCACCAACCAAGAGAACAAGCTGGATTTAAAAGTAGTTTTAGTATAGTAGATCATATACAGGTTTTGAGGGAAGTTATAGAAAGGACAAATGAATATGGGTTGCCATTATGCTTTGGATTTGATTCTATAACATTTCTTCAGTGATTAAATCATTGGATCATCAAGGTATAGACCCAGGATATTGTCATATTTTAAAGAATACTTATAAAAATGCAATAGCAACAATTAGATTACATAATGATATTAGGAAAGTCAACATTGAGAAGGGTCTAAGACAGGGTGACTCTATATCTCCAAAACGTTTTACAGCAGTGCTGCAAGAAGTATTTTGTGAATTAAAATGGGAAGCTAAAGAAGTGAAAGTAAATAATCTCCATTTAAGTCATTTAGATTTTGCAGATGATGTCATTGTTTTTACAAATAATGCTTTAGAACTGCAGGAAATATTGCAGGAATTATCAGATGAAAGTCAGAAAATAGGACTAAAGATATATGTTAAAAAGACTAAAGTAATGTTTAATGGATTTTCTCAAAATATAAAAATAAAGATTGATTATGATGAGTTAGAAGAAGTTAACAGTTACAAATACCTTGGTCAGATTATTAATACAGATGGAAACATAATGGATGAAATTAATTATAGAAACTTGGTAGGAGTGCTTTTGGTAGAAATAATTTGATACTAAAAGGAAATATGCCTATGTGTTTGAAAAGAAAGGTTTTTAATAAATGTGTTTTACCAGTTCTTACTTATGGATCTGAGACTTGGAAACTTAATAGAAGAGAAATACAGAGACTTCAGACTACTCAAAGAAGTATGGAGAGATGCATATTAGGAGTAACAAGAAGAGATTGAAAACACAATATATGGGTAAGAGAACAGAACAGCTGTTACTGACCTCATTGAAAAAATTAAAAGAGTGGAGTGGGCTGGACATATTGCTAGAAGAGATGATAATAGATAAATTGAAATCTTAAACTGAACTTTTTTTCAATAATAGAGTTAAGAATTTTAAAAGATTGTAAAAGACCCAAGAAAAAGACCACATGTGAGATGGATGGATGAAATAAGAAAGTGTGCAGGGGTGACGTGGAGAAGAGAAGCTAAAGATCAGAGAAGATGGACTGAACTTGGAGAGACCTTAATTCTGCAATGGATTGATAATGGTTGATGATGATGATAATAAAGAATTAACTTATCTCGTGATATGCCCAAAATAAGACACTACAATTTTGTGCATTTATATTTCAAATATCACTCTAACATGATCTTTTTGATTCAGAAGTCTTCCCTCAGAAATACTTTTCCAGTATCTACCTTTCACATGCATGGAGGATATTTTTTCATATTTAGCCATAGTCTTAAGAGTTTTAGTGTATTCAATTATAAATGTGGTTTTATTGGTATATCTGACCTTGGTGATGCCTGATCCGACAATTATAAATTCATCCTTGATTTATTATAACCTATCTTCCCTCATTATATATTTAGTCTATAAGTTAAATCAGTAAGATGCCAATATATAGCTTCATCTAACTTTTTTCCCTCAGTATGAAACCAGTCAGTTACATCATAGTGTAATCAACTAAAATAAAGTTCTCACTTTAATCAGTAAAAGTTACTTTTGGTATACCTTAGACTTTTGTATTATCCATCAGCATGATATTTTTATCTTCATGACTTTTCTTAATATGGGCATGCATATATCAATTCAATATGAGACTAAATCTGGGATGTATAATTTTTAAAAATAATGGAGTAACAAAAATAGAATGATACTTTTTTCCTTTTTTTTTTTTGATATAGAAATAAAAAATGATTTCTTTTATAAATGTTTTTAAATCTATATTGTTTTAAAGGAAATTTATAAACTATCTTAAGATTGCCATGTGATTACCATTTCTGGAGAGTTTGCTATTGTTATTACCTTAGAAATTCATGGGCTCATCATGGAAGTGATATCTCTCCAGTGACAAAATATAGTTTGAGAGAATAAAAACAACTAAGATAAGACAAAATGGATTACTGATAAATTTTAATATTAGTGATAAACTTTGAGAATTGTTTAAAAAATACAAAATATTTAAAAAAAATTAATAGAATACAAAAGAGATAAGCAGATAAAAAGGATCTTACATTAGTAACAAGATGATCAATAAAATAGTAAAGAACAGAAGTAACAACAAAGAAGGCCAATATATAGAAAGACAGGACAATGTTGAATTGAGATTTGAGATAAAGCTACAAAAATCTTATTAAAATAAGAAGATAAGAAATTACAAAAAAAATGTCTGTTTGATTTAATATTTAGTAGAATAAAATATAATTGGTGTAAAACAAAATAGAAGCAATAATTGTAATAGAAATGGTAAATTTCTAGTGGAAAAGATGAATGAATAATTGAAAAGACAGTAAGTAATTTAACAACAAAGACAACAATGCTAAATGAAAAAGAAAGTTGGGCAGAAAAGCAGAAGTCAGATTTTTCTAAAAGTTTATAACATTTTACATGGATTTAAATATTGTACTATTTCCATCATCTACTTATAATTCTTAAATGTTTTTAGAAAAAATTAGTTTTTCAACTGTTAGTAATAATGCATAAATAAGACAACATTTCAAGTGTTATTATTTTCTTTCAGATATTGCTGGTCTGCCCAGTGACATTACAAGCATGGGAATCAACCAGTGACCCTTAGATCAAAGGGATTGACAGATTTAACCTAGATGGTTAGAACATCGCATTAAATGTAGTACTCATAAATTTAAAGATCTTTGGTTACATTCGCATGCTAATACTATCGCTGATTAGACTAGTAACACTTGAAGAAGATAGGAGAATAATATCGCTCAAAATCTTGTTATGTAATAGTTGAATATATCTGTAAAATTTAAATAAAGTTCAATTTTTTCTAAAAATATCTAACAATTAAAATCATTTTATACAAATATCCCAACTTATAATTACAAATAGGTAAATATGTGCTTGAGTGTATCAGTGTTATGAGATAGTGTGGAGAGTGGTGGGTCATGTGAAAGTCTGTGCTCATATACCCTATATATTACATATATAGACACAGGTATGTAATAAGCCTGTGTTTCAGTTATTAAATAGGTAAATAAATAATTGAATGGCTTTACTATTTGGGAGTTTTTTTTCTCTCATGCGCCATAGCATCAGCTGGGAAGCGAACCCTGCTGGCGCTGACCTCTCGACCACCAATGCTTGAGCATCGGAATTGCCAGAATTAATCCAAGGATCTTTCATTCTAGAGACTGACATTCTACTCCTGCAGTAAACATTGCAAGGTATTACAATTGGGTTAGATTATACAATAATAAAGAAATAAGTTGTGAAAGCCATAAATGGAAAACAAACAGTGAAACACATGCAATTCATATGCTTTTGATCGATTATCTAGAGGCTATGGTAAAGTGTGTAATTTAGCGAATTAATTTATAACTGAAAAGTTTGTGGAAAGATTTATGAACAGAGAGTTATAGCGATTGAAAATCAGAAGGTATCGTAGAACATTATAGACTGATAACAAAAAAGTTCATAATGTAACTTATCATCGAATGAGTTACAAATAAATAAAGCATTGGTGGTCAAGAGGTCAGTGACAGCTGCTTTACAAGCTGTTGTCCTGGGTTAGCGGGTTCAGTTCCTGGATGATGCTATGACACATGAGAAAAAATAAATAAATATTCTTTTTTTATTCTTTTTCCATTGGAGATCAAATCAATGAAGTGTGAGGATATTAGAATTATAAATTAAAGCTCTCTGCATGGCATAACTATCATGAAGCAAACCAAGCCAATACATATTGGCCCCTGGATTTTAGAATATCTTTTATATACATGATATATTTTAAAAAGTATTAAGGTATATGTTGTAAATATTAACCAGGACCTTTTTTGTTTTTTTGAAAGTTTACCTAGGACCAAAAATTATAGCTATTGTCTCTAAGATAGCTAAAATCGAATTGTATGTGTTGAATATATGTATTGTTAATAGAACAGTCATGTTTTTTGTATTTATATGTTGGATTATTTCCGTCATCTAATATTAAGTATTGAATGTTTTTAAAAAAATAACTTTATTTAAATATTCCAAATACATTCAACTGTTACTAATAGTACACAGGTTACAGTTGAATGTAATTGGAAAATTTAGATAAATTTTTCTAAAGATATTCAGTATTTAATATTAGATGAGGGAAATAGTCCAATATAGAAATACAACTAAAATACTATCATCACAAACCTTCAAGAAAACACAGCCATGTTTTTATTTGAAAAGCAACTTGAATTTGAAAAGATGGGAAATAATACTAATGAGGATCATTATTGAAAAATTTATAGAAAGAGAAAAAAATATTTATTTTATTGTAATTATTTGTTAGATTATTTCTATTACCTATTTTTATTAAAATTCATATTTTGAAATATAAATTTGTCTACAGTACAGGCTTTGTCATACCTGCACTTATATGTAATATATAGAGGTTTGAACTCAGACTTTCACACGACCCTCAACCATCCATGCTATCTCATTTCACTGATACACTTGATCACACACATGTCGATAAGATAAATAATCACAATATAGTATTTTGTGCGAAACCAGCACTCGTCAGTTGGTCCAGATTATCATCTCCACACATATATACAATCAAAGCTCAGATTATATTAAGATAGCCAATCTTCATACTTTAATGGACAGGCTTCAAATCACTTCACCACAGCCGTCCATTTCATTAAAAATCTGATGATGGAATGCTCAAAGCCCACTTTAGTGCCAACCTTCTCATCCTACCTATGTTGACCACAAGTCACTGTGATTCCTCATGTACAGGACATAATCCATTTACATAAAATTAATATTGAAATTTTTCAAAAACATTCAACTCTTTGTAAAAACGCACAGTCAAATGTATTTGAAAAATTTAAAGTCTGAATTTTGATGGAAATAGTCCAAACATATTTCAAATAAAATACCATCATAAACTTTCAGATAAACATTTGTTTTATTGATTTTGAAAAACTATTTAAAATATGTGGGAAGAAGAAAAAACGTTTATTGATTTAAAAAATTCTTTAATACATGCTTTGTTTTCCAATCCAATATTTGTTAAATTAACCCAATAACTCATATTAAAAAACAATTATTAAAAAAAAAATGTATATAACATCAAAGAAATGTGTTACAAAAATATTATCTACGTTACGTTTATTTAACATTTATTTAAACGTAATTCAATTGTTACTAATTTTCTTACTTTCTGAGCCAAAGTAATATCTGGTAAAATGAAAATACGCACAGAAATAAAACTAAATATTATTAATAAACTAACTTTTCTGGTCTTATTCTGATTCTATTGTGAATTTAATTGAAGGGGACATGTGGTTCCAGAAAGTTTATAATAGTGCTCCAGCATTTGGTCATATAACAAATGTATCATCAATATAGTGAAGCCAAATTTTAGGTGAATATGTTCTTAGCTCTTCTTGCGACAAGACTCCGTCATGGCAAAATCAAAACTACAGTTTATAGAAAACCTACGCCTACAGAAAAATACTTAGCATATACTTCCAATCACACTAGAAACATAAAACATGGAATGATACTATCACTATAGAATAGAGCAAAAGAAATTTGTTCAGAAAGCAGTGTTTGAAAAAAGAAAAGATCTATTCAGAACAAACTCTTATGAAAAATGGTTCTCCATCCGCTTTTATTAAGAAAACCTTAAATAGACAATACGATAAGATATCCTTACATACCAAAAATAGCAGACAAATTAAGAAAAATCTGTAATCAGTATTACATCAGAACAGCTTTCTAGAACCATACCACACTATGAGGAATTCTAACATCTATGTGGAAGAACATATATTGGTGAGACCAGTCACCTCATTGAAAAGCAATGTGAGAACATAAACTGATGATTAAAAGACAGAAAACAGAAGTGTACAAGGTAGCAGATCATGTATGTACCAATGAGCATATGTTTAATTGGGAAAATAAAAAATATTGGATAGAGATGAAAAGGTACAAAGACAAAAATTTAAAGAAGCTGCTCATATGACAATGGCAAAAAATCACAGTCAACCTAGTGTGACTATACATAATGTATGGAAACCACTAATCAACATTGCTCTTAAAAAAAGTAGATAAATAAGGAGGAACCTCATAGATAAGTGTATGAAATTTCTACTAACAGTTGCCTTTTGGCAGCATGGCTCAGTTGGTTAGAGCATTACCTTAAAATTCAATATTCAAGTATCTAAGAGTCCTGATTCAATTCCCATGCTAGTACTGTCACTGGCCACACCAATAACACCTGAAGAAAAGAGGAGAATAACATCTCTGCATTGTGCATATACTAACCTGTGTACTATTACTAACAGTTGAATGTATTTGGAATGTAAAATAAAAATTTTCTAAAGACATTGAATACTTGTAATAGATGATGGAAATACTCCAATATATAAATACAAATCAGTCTATAACACATTCTTTTTTTTATATTCTCTATGGATATTACAACAACAAAAAACATCATATGAAACAGCTAATATAAATATATATTAATCATACATAAAATACATTTTTTGGCACATGGCTTAGTGCTACTTTTTAATATTTTTAATGTTTGTCATTTTATATTTTTGGTAAACATTTCTTTGTAAATTTCATTTTTATAAAAATGTATTTTCTATGTTTATATGTATAAATATTAGATTTATTTAAATCTTCCACTCCTTCATACATTTTTGAAATATATGAAAAAAGACATTTAGAACCAATAAATGGTAAGTCAAGCGGAAGCAGCATTATTTAATTGACTCACGTCACACTTTCTTGCTTGGGTCTTCATCATTTATTCAACATTTATCAATACCAAATTATAATTTGATTTACAGTGTCAAATGTTCTGTGGTCAGAATTTTGACACCAAACACTTTAGATAAATATATTACTGATTATTACTAATCATTTAATAGGATAGAGATTGTCATAGCCCAGATATAAAATTAAACCTTAAATAAAGATTAACATATTTATTTTGTAATAAAACATAAATACATAGGATAATTCATCTTTTTTTCTATATGCAATGTTCTTTTTTAGATTTACTTAAACATTCCACTCACACATTCTTGAAACATATAATTAAAGACATCTGAAGAAGATATTCAGTTGCCAAATAATCAGATGACATTTTGGAAAAGAGGACAAAGTATGATATAAGCCTTGGATATCAAAAGAAATTTTGAATATCAAGGAAGAATAGAGACAGTATGGAATGGCATAAGAGAAAGCAGAGTATCTTAGAATCTATATTAATAAAAAGCCTAGAAATACAAAGGAACAATGGGTAAAAAAATTATCATAGAAAGCTGGATGAAAGCAAAAAAAAGAGGAACCATAGAAATGGCATATAATAATATTAGAAGACAATTTAGCATTAGAAAGAAGATACTGAGTACAAGTAAATACAAAAAAAAAGTAAAATATTGGCTGAATAAAATGAAAATGAAAAACAATGACATGATTATGTAGAAAAATGATATAGAGAAAATGAAATGGATAACTCAGTGATTGGGGAAGAATTTCAAGTGATTATAATGAATTAGGGTTGCCAATTTCAAGGTCTGAATTTGAAAAAAAATTTGAAAAAGTGAAATCAAGGAATGTGATATGAATAGATGAAATTCCAGCCGAGATATTTAAGATCTTTGGAAAAGGAGACAAAAATAATTATTTATAGAATGGCAAATGAGATATATATATGACAAAAGTATCTTCAGAATTGGCAAAGAATATATTGATAGCAATTCATAAATAATAGAGCCAAAGAATATGAAGAATACAGAACTTCGAGTTGCTTTCATGTACTAGGAAGATATTAACTAGAATTATTATATAATGAGCATGCCAATAGCTCTTAAGAAGCTTTTCAGAATATTCCTATCTACAGACCAGTTTCTAGCTCTGGCTTTTGTCAGTGAGGTGCTAGAGTATTCAAGCATTTTAAAATACCATGTCAAGCCCAGCACTTTATTTAATGGTTAACTATTAAGTAGAAAATCATTTTCAGACATCCATGTCTTCAAATCCAGCAGTCTAACTTAAATAACCATATGGGACTGAACTAAGTTCAGATACACAATATATTAATAGCTTTAGCAATATAAAAATTGCCAAAGGCCTTAAGAGCAGTAATCATATATCACATGACCTAGTTTAATAAGCTTGTATTACAAATGTTATATAATGAGCATGTTAATAGCTCTTAACAAACTTTTCAAAATATCCCTATCAGATTGGTTTCTAGTTCTGGCTTTCATCAGTGAGGTGTTAGGATATTCAAGCATTAGATTTAAAATACCAGGTCAATCCCAGTGCTTTATCTAATAGTTATTTATTAGGTAGAAAATCTGAAATTTTCAGACATCCATATGTCTTCAAATCCAGCTATCTAACTTAAATAGCCATATGGGGCTGAACTAAGTTCAAATACACCATATATTAATAGCTTTAGCAATATAAAATCTAATTCTTGAATATCCTAGTACTTCACTGACAAAAGCCAGAGCTAGAAATCAGTCTGAGGATAGAGATATTCTGGAGAGCTTGTTAAGAGCCATTGGCATGCTCATTATGTAACATTTGTAATACAAGCTTATTAAATAAAGTCACATGATATATGACTTGATTTTCTTGCAATTATTGTTATTGCTCTTAAGGTTTTGATGATTTTATATTACTAAAGCTATTAATATATAGTGTATCTAAACTTAGTTCAGTCCCTTTTGGCTATTTAAGTTAGATAGCTGGATTTGAAGATATATGGATGTCTGAAAATATATTTTCTACTTAATAGTTAACTATTAGATAAAGTGCTGGGCTGTGACAAAAGCCAGAGCTAGAAATCTGTGCTTGTTAAGAGCTATTGGCATGCTATTATATAACATTTGTAATACAAGTTTTTCTAAATTAAGTCACATGGTATATGACTTGATTTCCTTGCAATTATTGTAACTAGAATCATTTACAATAAGTTGAAAAAAGAATTGAAAAAAAATTGTTAGATGATCAGTTTAAATTTAAGAGAAATAGAGGTTCTAAAAAAATAATTTTGGGCCTTTGAACATTGATTGAGAAATTCTTGAAAATAAGTAGAGAAATAATAATGGCTTTTGTTGATACAGAAAAGGTATTTGATAATGGAAGTTCATTTTATATAGCATGTTTTCCTAGCCGTTTTTTAACGTTTTTGTTTTTATAAAATATACTTTTATCAATTTTACTTCACTTACTGAGCCTACATTCATAATTGTGTTTACTAGCCAAGTGAATGCAAATAGCATTAGAATTAAAATACTGATTCAAATAATCGACCAGTAGGGAGACAATAAATCATACTTTAAATATCCCATAGATTCTTATAAAATAATAATGAAAAAAAAGACCAGAGACTTATTCCTGACTGATGATGAATGGTGAAGGTTTTAATAATTTATTATTCTTGTTTTACTGTCTAGTTAAGAAGAACTAGATGTCCATTTACCAACCAATCATGGATATTTATCTATATTGGCTATAAGTCAATTATTTGAAAAAATGCCTAAGCTTAATTAGAATTATATCCAAATTCAAACTTTGTTTTAAGTATTACAATACAGTATTTTAAATTCTCTAAATCAGTCTTATAACATTTTAATGTTGTGATATGGATTCTTTTCTTAGCTCTTGTTTGTATTTGTGTGCATACATATCATTATCAGCATCATCAGTTTCAAACGTTATCAATCCTTTACAGGATAAAATCCTTTCCAAATTTAATCCATTTTAACTGATTTCTAGCCTCACTTCACATCACATTATCAAACTTGTTTATTTCATCAATCCATTTCACATATGGTCTCTTTCTAGGTCTTTAACAAACAACTGGTATTAAAATTAAAATTTCAACTATTCCCCTGGCATCATTTCTTCTAGCAATATGTTCAGCCATCTCCATTTCAATTTCTTAATTCTTTAAATGATATCAGTGATACCTGTTTGTTTTCTCAACCATGTATTTCATATCTGAGACTTCTTGTTACTCTTAACATACATCTCTCTATATGATGTTGAGTTTGAAGTCTCTGTATAGCTCTTCTGTTAAATGTTCAAATCTCAAGTCCATAAGTAAGACATGTATAGAAAACTTTCCTGTTCAAACACATAGGTTTATTTCCTTTCAATCATTTCTAACAATAGCAGTCCAAACAAGTTTAATTCTAAAATTTTTTTTTATGTTTCTTACAGTAAGCTCTAGAAGGTTGTCAGGTGACAATGCTTAATAAATCACTATCTAGTGCTTTTTTATTCAAAATTTTCAGTCTAGTTTCACCAGTGAGCAGTTTTGGATTTTTGAACAATGCATCTAGACTCTTAGGATCTAATAAACCTTTTTTCCTGTTCCTATCATTTTTCTATATGCTATATCACCAAGCTATTAATCCACACTAAAAATATATATATAGATATTTTCAATGCCAACTTACTTGAATTAAAAACAGTTATATCACATGACCACCACCTCTTATGCTTGTGTATAACTGTTGTTAAAACAGGCAAAACTCACTATACGTATGCCACACACAGCAAGCTAGAGTAATCAATGGATGCATTAGATCCTAAGATCTAGGTGCAGTGCTCTCAGATCTAAGGCTCCTCACTGATAAAGGCCACAAGTCAGAAACTAGTCTGGGGATATTGGATGAGTAGGCACTAGATGGGGATTTTATGCACAAGCCTTCTAGCATCCATTGATTACTCTAGCTTGCTATGTGTGGCATACATATAGTGAGTTTTGCCTGTTTTAACAATAATTATATGTCTTTCAAATTGGGCTAATAGCTCGATATAACAAAAAGACAAATGATAAGTGGTTGGAGGGAAGGTGCATTAGTTCCTAAGAATCCAGTTACACTTTTTCAAGATCCAAACCTTCTCACTGATGAAATCCATAATCTTGAAAGTATACTGGAGATTTTAGATAGGAAAGCACAGAACAGGGATTTATTAAGCACTATCGTCTGGAAACTATCCTTGTTTTCTAAACCTTACTCTAAGTAACATAAAGAAGGTGAAATAGTATGTTACTAAAACAGAAATATGGAAGATAAAGTCACATGATTGATCATGTGATATTTTATTAGTGTACAATTTAACTCTATGATTAACTCAAAACATTATGTTTCCATTGTAATTTGACTAAGATATTTGTAGTTGCTAACTTCTTCTGATTCATCAATATCAATCTTTATTTTCTTCTCTTGGAAAAATCCATTGAACATTATTTTAGACATTTTAACATTTGCCTTTAATCCTATTACTGAAGCTCTTTTCATGTAATCAACCACATCTCCATTTACTTCAACTGTCCTAGCTTTCCATTTCAATCCACAAAATACTTTTTGTAAAACTTCTATATGGAGACAACCCTAATGAACATCCTTTTTTGTGTTAATCTTTTTAGAATGACTATATAATCTAATCCTTACTGTTACATTTTGATAAATATTCTTCAGAATATGGCAATATCCAGGATCTATATTTTGATGATCCAGTGCTTTAATCACAGTAGAAAGGCTTATACAGAATCAAGTGACTTTTTATAATCTACAAATCCAAATCATAGTGGCATCTCATATTAATTAATTCTTTCTATAACTTGTTCCAGTACTCAGATGTGATCTACCTTGTATGTATATTATAACAGATTCACAAGTGCGCTTAAAATTGAGTGGCCAAATATTATTCTTAAATCATCACTCTAGCATTGATATGATCATATTAGCATTATTCATTAATAAGAAAACAACTATAGTGAAAATTATCGCTCCACAATTATTATGTGACAAATCCAACTACAGTACTTCGAAATCTGAAATTACCCATAATGCTAGCTGTTATTTTATTTACGTATAATCAGACATCACACCCAAATGATGACTACGATTTAATTAGATATGTTTTGAATATCACATAGAATATAGAACAAAGAAAGTTATTAAATTTTAATAAAAATGAATAAATTAATAAAATAAAATAAAAAATTAATGTAAATGTAGTTTAAACCTCTAATAAAAAAAATAAACATTTCCCTTTTCATTTGAAACAATAGATAAATAATTTACTTCATTGTTAATAAATTTCCGTCTTTTTATTTACCCATTAACAGACACATAAAAAATATATGTATATAAAAATTTATATTTACAATATACTTGTGCATTAAAAAAATGTATAAGCTTGTTATTCATGTATATAAAAAAAAGTGACAAAACACCATACAAAAACAAAATGCTTTAAATATAACTACCGTAATTACAAAGATACATTTCACCAACACATTAGTAGAAATAATAAAAAGATCTCACATTCTTATATTCTAAAAAAACGTATGTATGATTATATATATATAATAGTATTGTGTGCACACATGGGATCCATTTGTGTAGTAATAAGTTATTGACCAGTCTAGGATTTCTATGGTTGAGTTTTCTTCTCTTAAAGAAATATCTTAAGTTATTCTCCAGTAATTAACTATCCTGTTGAGTTGCCTTTAAGTGTTCGATTTCTATTATTAAATTTATTCTCTTCTCTATATAATTTGACTCTAAATAAAATATTACGAAGAAAAAAAAAGACATTTGCCTTTAGATTCAGTTATCATCACTGCGTCCGTTAGAAAAGCATTTTCTTCAAAGATTGGATTTCAATTTTTCTAGCATGTTCTTTTAAACATTCTTGTTTCAGACAGGTTTTACACACACAATGTGGATCATTTGGAAGATTTATATCTCCAAGTAAGATTGGATCCTAGCTGGTACTTAAAAAGCTCTTCATCATTAGTTACTATGCCACAGTGAATATTTTTTTTTATGATATAATTACTTATTTTCTAAAAATATTCAAATACTTTTTTCGCTGTGCTTAATAATCCTTCACTAAAGGTTTTCTGCTAATAGTTTTTAATAATAAACTGACAAAGTTTGTTGAGCAACTAACTTATAGCATTGTCACCGATTTGATGTAAGCAGACCAGGAAAAAAAGAGAGAAAAAATGAAAATGAAGCTTTTTATATTTAACAAACCTATCATTAAAGCGGATCAGAGATAATAACAACACGTTACATTTTTTCTTCTTTTTGTTTTTCTTAATTAAGATTATTTTTTAATTATAATTCAAAAATCCAAATCTATAGATTAAAGATCTTTCATTAAAAAAAAGAAGAAGATATTCTCAATAATTATATTTAATTAATATATAGGGTATATAAGCACAGACTTTCATACGACCCACCACTCTCCACTCTATCTAATAACACTGATACGCCTAAACACATATATGTCGAAAAGATAAATAATCATCAATATACGTATTTCATGCTAAACCAGCAATCATCAGTTGGTCCATATTATCATCTCCCACACATATATACTATAAGTGCTCAGATATATATTAAGATAGACAAACTTCATACTTTAATGGACAGGCTCCAATCTACTACACACTCCAACTCTTCAACCGTCCATCCAATTGAAAATCTGATGATGGTGATTATTTATCTTTTCGACATATATGTGTTTAGGTGTATCAGTGTTATTAAATAGAGTGGAGAGTGGTGGGTCGTATGAAAGTCTGTGCTCATATATCCTCTATATTACATATATAGACACAGGTATATGCTAAGCCTGTGTTTCAGTTATTATATTTAATTAAGTGTTTTAAATTCCCAAAATAGTAATTTAAAATTTAAAAAAAATAATATTTTAACCTAATTATTTTTTAAACATTACTAGGTTAAATAAATACTAGGTTAAATAAACACGAATATATTATTTTATTTTATATTAATAAAGCAACGGTGCAGTATTTTCTATAGTTTTTAACTGTACAAATTTAGCAAAATTTACTAACCCTTGATTGACATCCCTTTCTACTAATAAAATGCTTATTTATTTTGAGGAGGTAAGGTACTCACAATGCGATGTAATATACGTACGTATATTGAAATGGTCAGTCCATGAGATAGAAAAAAATCACAAATAAAGAAAAAAGAAATCAAATAGGGAACTAAATATAAAATAATTATTTATATAGCTTAAAGTGAATTAAACAGTTACCCTTTTTACTAAAAGATTGAATATTTATATAGCAGAGACTGATTGTTTATTTGTAATTAATTAGAAAATATCAAAACTGTGGAAATAATTTTGAGAAATTAACATTCATATGGTACTTTAAACACGTATAGGTAAATTTATGCGGGTGTAAATAGGCAGAACTAAGTTAAATTTAATTAAATAAGACATACTTAGGGGGTTGAATGAAAAAAACTTTTGTATATTTCAAAAGATTAAAAGTTATATTTCATTTGAAAGTTTATTTAAATTGTTTTTCATCCATTGTTGTTAATCATAAAATCCACTTATATATAGGGGATCAAACATTTTACAATGTAAGATTTTATTTTTCTCTTTTAATAAAGAAGATTAAAAGATAATTATTGTCCATCTATTATCATCTCTTCTAAAAATATGTCCAGCCCAACTCCACTTCAGTCTTTTAATTTTTTCAATGAGGTCAGTAACACCTGTTTGTTCTCTTACCAATATATCGCATTTTCAATCCCTTCTTGTTACTCCCAACATGCATCTTTCCATACTTCTTTGAATGGTCTGAAGTCTCTGTATTGTTCTTCTATTAAGTGTCCAAATCTCAGACCCATAAGTAAGAACTGGTAAAACACATTTATTAAAAACCTTCCTTTTCAAACACATAGGCATATTTCCTTTTAGTATCAAGTTACTTCTACCAAAAGTACTCCAACCAAGTTTAATTCTATGATTAATTTCATCCATTATGTTTCCATCTGTATTAATAATCTGACCAAGGTATTTGTAACTGTTAACTTCTTCTAACTCATCATAATCAATCTTTATTTTCATATTTTGAGAAAATCCATTAAACATTACTTTGGTCTTTTTAACATTTATCTTTAGTCCTATCTTCATTTGATAACTCCTGCAACATTTCCTGCAGCTCTAAAGCATTATTTGCAAAAACAACTACATCATCTGTGAAATCTAAATGACTTAAATAATCTCCATTTACTTTCACTCCTTTAGCTTCCCATTTTAATCCACAAAATACTTCTTGCAGCACTGCTGTAAAAAGTTTTGGAGATATGGAGTCACCCTGTCTTATACCCTTCTCAGTGTTGACTTTCCTAGTATCTTTATGTAATCTAATTATTGCTGTTGCATTTTTATAAATATTCTTTAAAATATGATAATAGCCTGGATCTATACCTTGATGATCCAATCCTTTAATCACTGAAGAAATGTTTATAGAATCAAATGCTTTTTCATAATCTACAAATCCAAAACATAATGGCAACTCATTTTCATTTGTCCTTTCTATAACTTCTCTCAATACCTGGATATGATCTACTGTACTGAAACCACTTTTAAATCCAGCTTGTTCTCTTGGTTGGTGAAAATCTAATGTTCTCTGTAGATGAGTTGTAATTATCTTAGTAAAAATTTTGTATAAAACTGATAAAAGGTTGATAGATCTGTAATTTCTAATATCTTCTTTATCACCTTTTTTAAATATTAATATTAATACTGCATTCTTCCAATCCTCTGGTACATCTTTATCATTTAGACATTTGGTATATAACTTTGCTAAAAAAAAATCTATTTCTTCACCTACTTCTTTTAATATATCAGTTATAATTCCATCATTACCTGGAGTCTTTCCTTTCTTCATACACTTAATTGCGTGTCTCACTTCTTCATTTAAAATTCTGGGCAATTCAGAAGATATAATAGATATAGGAGGTACTTGTTCTTACTACTATATAATTCTTGATAAAAATCTTCTATCCATATCATGATGCCATCTCTCTATTTAGTAATAATCCATCTTTTTTTCTTATTGCTGATATAAATTTCCTATCAATACCAAAATGTTGTTTTACATTCTTGAGACTTTTATTCTCTTTTACAGCTTTCATTGCTAGTTCACAGTTATACTTTCTTTATCATATTCAACTTTTTTCCACACCATTTCACAAAAATGTAATAATTCTTATTAATTTTTTTTTCTTCAAACCTTGTCAATTGTCTCACCTATTGATGTAACTTTTCTAGGCACTACATCCAGTCTCAAATTGCTAATCTGAAAGATATTATTTCTATATATATATATTCGAGGTTTGTAATATATATATATATAATAAAATAATATATTTCAGATTAGCAATTTGAGACTGGATGTAGTGCACAGAAAGGTTATATTAATAGGTGAGACAGTTGACAATGTTTTTAGAAAAAAAAGCTAATAAGAATTATTAAATGGATATTCATTATTAAATGAAAATAAAAAGAATTCTCTAAGTATGTGTGTGTATATGTTGATATAAAGTCATATATAAAAAAATATTATGTTTAACAAATATGTTTGTAAAGTAAATATATCAAATAAGTATAATTTGAGAAACAAGGTAAAACTCTCCATACAGTAGTGCCACCCTTTGCCAACCAGAGTAATCCAAAAACTAGTCTGGGGATATTGGATGAGTAGGCACTAGATAGGGATTTTATGCACAAGCCTTCTGACATCCATTGATTACTCTGGTTGGCACAGGGTGGATATGGAGAGTTTTGCCTTGTTTAATAACAATTGTGCTAGTATGAGATGGTGATCATGTGATATAATTTGAAAACTTAATTTTTTTATTTTTAGATTTTAGTATATTGAGTGGAATTATTTCTTGTGCTTTTTTAAACTTATTAAAAAGTTACATTCAGTAAATGATAATATGACAAATTTTAATCATTTTAAAGGAAGTTTATCAACTTTTTTAAAAAGTTATTAATATGCTATGAATGTGATGTGAAATTAAGTAATTGCAACCATTTAGAAAAAATCATGCTCACATATCAAAATTCCATGGACATTTCTCTGAACAATTTTAATGCATTGATGAATTATATTTTTTGAATAGATAATATATCACCTCTTTTATCCCTCTTCTTTCATTATCAATTATTTATAATTATTTAATATAATTTCCCAGGTCATAAGTTTCATAATTATTTCCAACATCTAAATTATTAATTTAAACCTTTTCAATACCAATAACAATCTCTCTTGCTTTTTAGAAAGCTAGTATTTTCTCTTTTTGGTAATTTTAATGTCACTTTTGGGATTGTTATATATTTGATCATTTAACTCATTATACATTTTTCTTTTAGCAGATCCAAGATCAACAGAGAATAAGCCATCTTTTATTCTTCTAAAATTAAGTTTTACCTCTCTCCAGATATTTCTTTGGAAGTGGAGATGTTACATGGGATGAATGAAAATAATTACAAGCTTACCCAACTCCATATTGTAATGCCACCTAGTGCAAGCCTTTATAATCAATAGATGCAGGAAGGTTTGTGCATAAAATCCCTATCTAGTATCTACTCGTCAAGAATCCCCAGACTAGTTGGTGGCATTACTGTATGGAGAATTTGGTACTCCTATTAACAGCATTTGTAAGCATATGAAATGATGATCACGAGATGTTTTGATGGTTTTAATTACTAGATTGTATAATAAAATCTTTTATTAGATAAGCATGGTAAAATTTCTCAAGTGGCAATCCCATATCATTATTTTAGCAAATAAAAGATCTCTTCTGTTAGTCACTAATTATTATTTTCAATTATATTAGTTCATAAGTCATTATTTCGTTACATTTAATTAGTGTTTTGGTTTTTTTCTAAGATTGTTTAAATGAGGCTGCCAAAATTATTTTGTACTATCTAATATTTGAAATGTAATTAATTTATTTCTTATAAAATGACAACTAATTTGTTATTATATATAACATCTAGTGCCTAGCAGAAGAAATCTTTTTTCTTGGCAAAATATAATGGTTTGAGCATTAACATTTATGAGATTTTATCTTGCTATTCTTACAGATTTTATCATATGGTCTAGTAGTTATATGATCTAATAGTTATTTTCCATATATATAAAATTAAGAATTAAATATTAAAAAAAAAAGCTTGTTTAGAGATTATTAGTACACTCTTAATTTTACATATTTGTACTAACAAGCTATATATAAGTCATGTGTCATCTGACTTCTTTCTATTATATATATATATATATTGTAATGGTATATGCCGTTACATTAATTTAAAATTAGAATAAAAATGGTTTTAAGTTCGTAAATAAAAAACTAAAAGCTAAAATTAAAGAATTGTTCAATGTATGTATATATATTCGCACAGACGCAAAACTTTAAAAATTATTTTCTTTTTTAAAAAAAAATATTTGAACGTACTTTTTTATAAAAAAAGTACAAGATCTAAAGATAAAATATTTTTGTAAATGGAAATGATGTGTTTATTAATTATCGAAAAGCAAGCTAGCCCTTGGGGATCTTATATAAAAAAGTCAGATGAAATATAGATAAGAGAACAAAAATAAATTAGATGTCCAATAGAAGCAGCAATGAAGGCTCGGACCATAATGAAAAATTGGAACAGGAAACCATTGTTCAGTGAATCCGGACGATCGGTATAAAAGGAAAAATATTGAAATTAAGAACAGTTCCAGCTTGATTTTGTGAGAAGAGCGATAAGATGCACTTGTTGCTCTCTCTCACTTATTTCAAATGAAATGACTGTAATACCAGGATTGAACCAGCTAAGGCCACCTTCAGATAGACCGGTCTTCAAATAAAGACTTCATGGGAATTGACACCAGGAACCGGGAGCTTTTCTACTGTAAGATATAAACGGAAAAATTTTACTACAAGTAATTAAGAACTTTAAAGATTTGACAAGCTAAACATCATTTTTTTTAAATGAACTTTAATCTGACTTTTCAAATCAATTATTAATGTTTAATTTTTATACATTTGAGTTTGCTAAAAATCATTTCCATTTTTTTATTATTAATATTTGTTGTATAAATTATTTAAATGCATTAAATTTAAGTTGGGTATAGATGCTTGCATAGATTCGTTAACATTTAATTATGTTTTTGTTTTCATATTTGATTAGAATATATAGACATTCGGTAAATAATGATACCTTACAGTGAGTATCTAAAATGTATTTATTCGGATGTCTTTTAAGTTATTGGTGTCAATGCATCATCTTATGATGAATGCCATTGGGTTTCTTGTAAATTTCCCTCTGCAATTCCATCAATGACTTTATATTTTGATCATTTATGTTTATTTTGAAATGTTTTTAACCGTGTAATCTATGTAGCCGATCTATACTCAACATTAAAAAAACAAACCTTTATAAAATTCATCTGTGCGAAATTATATAAATGTTAAAATTAAGTCAGGCATGAATGGCTATATAGATTTGTAAAGTTATATTAATTAATTAAGGGAGGGTTAATCTTGGGTTATTTGTTTCATAGTTGGATTGGGTCAATGGATTGGATATATCGGTGTAATTAGTAAATGTAATATGAGGTCCGCCACATGCAGGATCGCATTATATGCCACACACCCCCTTTTTGCCTATGGAAGGGGATAGTAAGATGGAAAATGCAGTCCCTTCCTATGGAGTTTTTTTTATTGTTCTTCTTGCCAGACAGATGTAGCATTCCTGTCTGGATGAGAATCAATGTCTTCTCTAACCATACTGTTCAGATGTACATTCCTGACAGTATGATATTTGTGCTGTCGTAATCATGTTGCATTGAATACATCGATGTATCAGGTGGATTGACGTTAGTTTAACTGCGAACTTTTGGCCTAAGGTTAAATAAGGGATAGAATATTTTCTTTTCAAATGCAATCTATGTAGTTTATTCATACTCGACACTCTTAAAAAAATATTATTAAATTCATCTGTGAGGATGGTTTAAAATTTTAAAATAATAATTTAAATTAAAAGTTAATATTAAAATCTAAAATAATAAATGTTATTCCTCAAATTTTAAATATTATATATGTGCGTTAATAAATGTTTGTGTATTAATTACTGGCAGTGGCTTTTATTTTTTTATATTTAAGATATAGATTAAATAAAGATATGTATTATTATCTCTGCATCTCCACTGAGCTAGTGGCAAGGGCTGACAGTCTTAATAAATAAAAGTTGGATCTTTAACAGCACGTATCTGCCTACTCTATAAATTTTCTAGGTTCAAGTAGCCTAGTGGCGCTCTGTAATGCAGATACGGTAAGACTGTAGCTTCAATCCTAACTCCCAGACCATTATAATATATATATAGTAATGGTACAAAAAATAGAGGGTAATGCAAAGAGAATCTGATTACAATGTCCCACAATTGGGTAACTATTTGTAACCGTACACCACATTAGGGCATAATTATGAGGAGATGAGAACCCATCATCATCCCCAAATGAACAAAATATATAAAATTTAATATCAATTTAAAATAGAGTAATGAATATGAGAGATCACTTTGACAGATCAGCATAGCTAACTATATTAAGTATAATCCTAATTAGCTATAAGTTTACCAATATTATCCAAAAGGAATACTCATTCATCATCATAAATAATTAACAATAAAATAAATCAACAATCAAGCTGGTGACTGGATTTGAGATGGGTTTACTATAGACCAGGCTAATAATTTAGTCCTTTTCAGTCATGGGGCAGATTATTTAAACATCAATTTGGATGACAAACTTAAGTGCTAATCCATCAGAATATATAATAATATAAACAATAATGCTGGAATATTAAAACATGCTGATCATCATCAATGTTCTGGTCACTTAGTACTATTAATGTATTGGCCAATTATGAACTTAATTTCTAAATGAATACTAAAGTAAATAAAATGTAATGCATGAACTTTAAACAATATCCTCTTTGCACCAATCCAGCATCATCATCATCAACTGGATGCCCATAAACACTACTAATATAACCCTCTTTTATATAACAGACCATCATGCATGAATCTAGCTCAGAGATCACAAGCTCTATAATTATTACTATGAGCAAGAGATGACGTAACATATAATATTCTAAACAATTTAGGATTAAGTTCACTGGAATAATTTTAACCCTAAAATATCAATTTATTAATATCAATAAAAAATGAAATTATGGTCTAGAGAGTGTGGTATACATATAAAGCCTTCTGATTTTGATTAATACACAATATATAAATAAAAATAAGTTATCACATTGTGATTTACATACATGTTCCAATAGGTTTACATAAAACACTTAAATATCAGTGCACAGCTTTATGATATAATATAAAATGAACATTTGACTTGTCATATAACAAAAAAAAATATTTTTTACATATATGTGACTACCTGACATGCAATGATATATGCACACAGATGTGCAATATAATTTATGAACGTACCTGAATTGTCATATAATAATAAAAAATGATTAATTTTTACATATATATATATCTATTTGATACATATTGATATATGCACACAGATGTGCAATGAAATTTATGAACATATCTGAATTGTCATAAAACCTATAAATGAAATTCATTTTTATATTTAATTAATGACAATTTAACATATATTTGTGTGTATGCATGGAAATGTATGTGCGCACTGATGTTTATATTATATGATATTTTAATTTATAAAAATGATAAAATTATTAAAAAATATATTTTTCACAATTAATTCCATGTTGAAATATACATAAAATTCATAAAAGTTGTTCTTTTTTCTATTTTTTTTTTTTAAAAATAATATCAATCTTTGACAGGTTACTGTTGATTAATTATAACCATCTTTAAAAATATATACTCCAGCAAATTTCTTTGTTTTCCAATTTAGAAATACTTTTGGAGTTTATGAATCAATTCTTTACTTTTAGATTTTTAATTCAAGCAAAAATTATTTACTTGTATTTTTAAATTATAGATTTTAAATATCATTTTTTTCAATAAATGATTTAAAATATTCTCTCTATATACATCACTACTCACCAGCTGTGCTTAATATATATATATTTGTGCTTCTCTGCATACAGATAAACAGCATAAGTATAAACTAATTTTTGAGCAAACTGAGGGATTCTTTTGGTGAGATGGTCTCTTCTAAACAGTAGACTGGATTCTTGTAATTTTGGTATAAATCAGGCAACTGTTGGTGTTCAATCATCTCCATTTAATCTAGAATTGGATAGACTTTAAGCAAGGTAGCTGTTTTGTCCACATTAGAGCTATAAAATGCTGGAAGTTGATCCTTTTCTTCCATGTGAATTTAAACTTTGCCATAATAAATTATGAAGCAGCTTCTGGACTTTCCCTCCCTGCAGTCAGTTATATTTTCATGATAGTTTCTGTCATAATCTGTCCAACTCTTGGAACTCTTAACAACTACCCAGAATCACTTAATAACTATTTTCTAATCTTTTTTAACCCTTTTATAGTTAGGGTATGGGGGAAAATACATTAGTTAAAAATGTTTTTCCTATCTTGATTGAAAAAAAATAATGACTCTCTTCAATTTACTTCAATCCTTTGAAAAACCACATAATGGAATTTTATCAAAATATGTTATACAAGCATTAATTAAAAAGATTTCTAAAATAAATAGTGGAATTTTATAATTACCAGGATATCTATTGTAATATAAAACATGCTTGTTTTAATTTTAAATTCAGAATTAATAAAATATTAATTAAACCCTTTTTTAAATGTTTAATTTATAATAAACAAATTTAAATTCAAAATTATTTAATCTTTACTGTTATTCCAGTACCACGTAGAAAATATTTACAAAAAAAATTTGATGTGTTTGTTTCAACTTTTACTTTCAACTTTATATATATATATATATGTACACACACTATTATGTTGTTGTATGCCATGAAACCCATAACAGTTTCAATATATATATCAAATCAAATGTTCTATTGTTACATTGGCATATTATATAAGCAAATTACCTCAAACAAAGATTAAGTCATATCCAATAAATTCATGTGTAACAAATTCTTACTAACTTTGACATTACATTAATATTCTAACCAATCAACTCTTGTATGTGAAGAATGTTTTATGGTTTATAAGGACCATTTTTCAGATGGTTTCAGAGTCCACCAGAAACATCCTATTGTAAGGTACTAACCCTTTCTTGATATATAGCAAACTTCATATTAATTTCATTTTTTTTCAGTATAAATAATTATATCATCTTAAACATTTAAATGTTATTGTAAATTAATGTAAGGCAGAGTTGAAAAAACTACAAATTATTAACTTAAATACTTATTTATTAATAACTAATGCTCTACATAATAAGCCAAATATGCTAATGTTAGACCATCAGTACTATATAAATAAATTGTCCTTCAATCTAAAGTTTATATCATGCTATCCAATAAATTTATACATAATGAACTATTACCAACTTATCACCCAAAAATTTTACACAAACACCATCTTCAGAATGAACACCATTTTTCAACCACTGTTCTTTCTACTTTAAAAAATCAAATTTCAGTGTTAAAAAATTTATTCATAATGTTGTTTTTTTTATAAAAAAAAAATTAAATAATCATTTTAAACAAAATTGAAACATATAAAAAAAAATTAATACACCATTCGTTATTGGAACCTTATCAAGATATTTCTTTTCACAAAATCAAATAAGCAATTACCCTACAGCAACTCTCCCAATGGACATTATTCACATTACATCATAATAAATATAATTAGAAAAATTCATATATGTACATAAAAATAAATAAACTTCTTACAATCTTTTTAAAAATATATTGTATTCTTCATGATAGAGTTTACATGTGTGATTTTTTGGTAAAAGAATACACATTTTATGTCTTCTAAATTATATAAAAGTCATGTCTGTAAAATAAATCATGAAGAAATTCAAAATAATAATAATAATAATAATTGTAAAAATTAAAAATTCATTACAATTGTTTATTGTAAAATTTGCTATGTAAACTAATTGTAAAATGACTGGGGGGGGGGGGGCTTAGATCACTTGCTTTTCCAACAAAAATGATGGAAAAACACTTCATCATGTTACTTACAAGATGGCAACAGGCTTTTAACGATTATTTAAGTAGATATAATACAATTTCAGGGGTAATAGCTTCAGAGAATCTCATCCTCAAATTTCCATTAATGTAACTTGTTATGGAGTTGTAAATAAAAGAATATCTTAGGGATTAACTACAGTTTTCTAACCTAGTAATTGCTTGCAGATGCTTAAAATATGTGACAGTTGGCACAAGTTAACTGGCCCTTTAATTAGTTGTCAAACAAAAGCACTCTTTTTTTTCCATATGTCATAGCATCGGCTGGGAGGCGAACCCGCAACAACCGTGACCACTCGGCTAACAACGGTTGACAAACAAAACACTCTTTTAGGACTAAATTCATAAATTTGCATAATTTTAATACTCTCAATCATAGGAAAAAAACTTCATGGGAATAAACTCTGAAAGAAACTTAATGAAAGCAAATCATGTGACAATAAAAGTATTAAAAATAGCAAGCAGAGGCTTAAAATATAAGGAGTCTTATGGCCATATATCTTGATTCAAATATTTAAAAAAAGCAATCTCACTAAAACGTAAATAGATAACTGAATAAACTTAGTATAAACTTTTTTATGAATTAATATGAATAAACAACGATTTTTCTGTAATTCATGTTCTCCATATAAATACTTAGATGTAAATATGTAAATACAGTTTGTTATATTACTTTCATTATGTTCATTAATTAAAGTTAGAATTATTGTTAATAATTTTTATTGCTTGTTTATTTCTCATCCGAATTACAAGTCATCATCATCATCATCATCAACCATTATCAATCCACTGCAGAATGAAGGTCTCTCCAAGTTTAATCCATCTTCTCCGATCTTTAGCTTCTCTTCTCCACAACACCCCTGCATATTTTCTTATTTCATCCATCCATCTCACATGTGGTCTCTTTCTGGGTCTTTTACAATCTCTTGGAATCCAGTTTAAAATTTCAATTGTCCATCTATTATCATCTCTTCTAGCAATATGTCCAGCCCAACTCCATTTCAATCTTTTAATTTTTTCAATAAGGTCAGTAATACCTGTTTGTTGTCTTAACCATACATTGCGTTTTGGATCTCTTCTTGTTACTCCCAACATACATCTCTCCATACTCCTTTGAGTGGTCTGAAGTCTCTGTATTGCTTATCTATTAAGTGTCCAAGTCTCAGATCCATAAGTAAGAACTGGTAAAACACATTTGTTAAAAACCATCCTTTTCAAACACATAGGCATATTTCCTTTTAGTATCAAGTTATTTCTACCAAAAGCACTCCAACCAAGTTTAATTCTATGATTAATTTCCTCCATTATGTTTCCATCTGTATTAATAATCTGACCAAGATATTTGTAACTGTTAACTTCTTCTAATTCTTCATAATCAATCTTTATTTTCATATTTTGAGCAAATCGGTTAAACATTACTTTAGTCTTTTTAACATTTATCTTTAGTCCTACTTTTCTACTTTCATCTGCTAACTCCTGCAACATTTCCTGCAGCTCTGAAGCATTATTTGCAAAAACAACTACATTATCTGCGAAATCTAAATGACTTAAATACTCTCCATTTACTTTCACTCCTTTAGTTTCCCATTTTAATCCACAAAATACTTCTTGCAGCACTGCTGTAAAGAGTTTTGGAGATATGGAGTCACCTTGTCTTACACCTTTCTCAATGTTGATTTTTCCAGTATCATTATGTAATCTAATTGTTGCTGTTGCATTTTTATAAATATTCTTTAAAATATGACAATATCCTGGATCTATACCTTGATGATCCAATGCTTTAATCACTGAAGAAATGTGTATAGAATCGAATGCCTTTTCATAATCTACAAATCCAAAACATAATGACAACTCATATTCGTTTGCCCTTTCTATGACTTCTCTCAATACCTGGATATGATCTATTGTACTAAAACCACTTTTAAATCCAGCTTGTTCTCTTGGTTGGTGGAAATCCAAAGTTCTCAGTAGACGAGTTGTAATTATCTTGGTAAAAATTTTATATAAAACTGATAAAAGACTGATAGGTCTGTAATTTCTAATATCTTCTTTATCACCTTTTTAAAATATTAATATTATTACTGCATTCTTCCAATCTTCCGGTACATCTTTATCATTTAGACATTTGGTATATAAATTTGCTAAAATTGTTTCTATTTCTTCACCTGCTTCTTTTAATATATCAATTATAACTCCATCATTTCCTGGAGCCTTTCCTTTCTTCATACACTTAATTGCATGTCTCACTTCTTCATTTAAAATTCTGGGCAATTCGGAAGATGTAATAGATATAGGAGGTACTTGTTCTTTATTACTATATAATTCTTGATAAAAATCTTCTACCAATTTCATGATGTCATCTCTCTTTTTAGTAATAATTCCATCTTTTTTTCTTATTGCAGATATAAATTTCCTACCAATACCAAAATGTTGTTTAACATTTTTGAGACTTTTATTTTCTTCTACAGATTTCCTTGCTATTTCACAGTTATACTTTCTTATATCATTTTCAACTCTTTTCCGTACCATTTTACAAAATTCGAGATATTCAATTCTTTTTAATACATCATTTTTGTATATCTTCATATTCCTTCTTTTCTTCATAAATTCTCTAGTCTCAGTAGAAATTTTATTAGTCAATTGCTGCTTTTTTCTACCAGCTATGTTTGTTGCAGTTTTTAAAAGTGTATCAGTTATTTTCATATTAATTTCATTCAAATCTGAATCATGTTCAAAATCTCCTAACACTTGAAACCTATTTGTAAGTTTTAATTTAAATTCATTAGAATGTTTCTGAAGATTAGGAATATCAACTGTAAATATTGTTTTTCTTAATAATTTTTGTCTCTCTAGTTTTACATTAACACGTAACTTACACCTTACTAATCGATGATCACTTCCTGTATTAAATTTATTAAGAACATTACAATCTTGAAATATGTATTTTCTGTTAGTCAAAATATAATCCAATTCTGCTGTACCTTCATTTGGATGCTTCCATGTCCATTTCCTTTTAACATTTTTCTCAAAAAATGAATTCATAATATAAAGTTTTTCTTTTTCTGCAAACTCCACAAGTCTATGTCCTCTTTCATTTCTATTACCATAACCAAAATTACCTACAGCAATTTCATCTTTCATTTGTCTACCAATTCTAGCATGAAAGTCTTTTATAACAATTTTAAAATGTTGTTTACTCTGATCAAAAGCCTTTTGTACATCCATATAAAAATCTTCTACTACTTCATCACTATGAGAACTTGTTGGGGCATAAACCTGAATTATCTGCATTTGGTATTTGCTATTAAGTTGTATAACTAATCTTGCCACTCTGTCCGATACACCATCAATCTCCACAATATTGTTCTTCTACTTTTTATTTATAATGAATCCTACTCCACTTGTATTTCCAATATGTATGCCTTTATAATAGAGTGTATGTCCACTTTTTAAATCAATTGTTTCTTCTCCTTTTCTTCTAACTTCACAAAGTCCAATAATGTCCCATTTAATATAAGACAGTTCTTCTTCTAATTCTTGCAACCTTCCTTCACTTGAAAGTGATCTGCAGTTGTAAGTACCTAAATAAAAAGTCATCATCAAATGGCAGCCTCGGTCCACAATCAGGGGATTCTTAGCACCCTCCGCCTTCGGCCACCAACCGCTGCCTTGGTTGGTGACTTTACAGCCTCCTGGGAATAAGGGCCATGCTTTATTTTTGTCTGTCATAATTGTATATATGTATTGGAAAAATATTTATCATTTACACAAACATTCATTCTGCTTTATCGGGCACTGAGAAGAAAGACCATGGTGTTTCTTGATCTTAAACTCAGAGGTAAAAAGCCAATAAACTCACCACGCTGGCTAATGCGTGTTGGTGAGCAGCCCATCCATGTTCGTATACTATATGAATAATCACATAGTAATAACAGCTGCAATGACAAAAACGTATGGAGTGGACATTAGGAATTTGCCCTGCTCAGTTCCTTTAAGGCCTCCAAGAGGAATCAAAGGGTCTCCTTTCAGTTAATAGCAAACTCCTTTCTGCAGCCGAATTACAAGTAGATTGTCTTATTTTATCATATTCTTAATGTGGAGAGGATAATGGTCAGAAACCATGGCTGAATCTGCATAAAGGCTTATTTTTTAGGTGGAGTCAGTCTTGTCATTATCCATCACCATAATTTAGATTATTAAAGATAAAAAAATTGTATAGTCACTACACCATGTACATGGTCACCCATTAAATATTCGTAATTCTTCTAGACTAAATTAATTCATGAATAGAATATTGCTGTTTTTTTATTATATTTTCTGATCAATTGTTATTGCCAATAGTATTTTTTCTTCTATCCAATTGGGAGGATTACTCTACAGCAACTTCACCCAATGGACATTATTTACATTACAATAAGTCAGATGTCACATGACCTAATTTAAACAAGTTTGTAAATATCCTAGCATCTCACTGAGGAAGCCAGTAGCAGAAACCGGTCTGGGGTTAGGGTTATTCTGCAAAGCTTGTTAAGAGCTTATTTGCGAGCTCTTTATATAATATATATATTATAACCTGCAAAAGAAAGATGATGAGATATATGAAGACTATAAAAACTCACACCTCATAGAATCGTACAACAACGCTTAAAGCCTACATGATTGATCTAAACTTTTTTGCTGATCAATAGTTAACATGTTAAATAAACCTATTTAAACTGGTAAATATTACACTTATTATTTAACTAATACTTTGAGTGCAATTTGAAAATTATAATTGCAGTTTGTAATGTTATAATTGACTATTTATTAGTCAGCATTCAGAACAGATTATATTTACCTGTTTAAAGAAATTTATCTAAACTTCTTTGTATCAATAATTTCAATCTCTGTGGTCAAGTTGCAATCTTTAGTGTATATATAAATATATTGGACCATTAATAAAAGTGAGATTCCACCTTTATTGTTAAAAGGAGGTTGCCTTGACAACAGTTTGAAATTGTTAATTGTTATTGATATTGGGATTGTCTAAATGTTAACTGGCTTTTAATGATAGTACAAACCCATTTAGTTTTGAGTACTTTGGGTGCAATTTTAAAATTATAATTGCAGTTTGTAATGTTATAATTGCCTATTTATTAGTTGGCATTCAGAATAGGTTGCATTTACTTGTTTAAAGAGATTTATTTAAACTTCTTTGTATCAATTATATATATATATATATATATATATATATATATATATATATATATATATATATATATATATATATATATATATATATATATATATATATATTTGTAACAGGATGGGGGTAGGTGAGAAGTTGGTGGAAAGTAGAATTGAACTGGGGTGATGGAAACATCATCAACACTCACAGTCCATTTAAAATGAAATATTTACAATAGTTTACAGAAGTATATACAAGTATAAAAATATTTAATAATAAAACTGAGATTAGAGAATCTCTGAGAACATTGTGAGATCAGCCAGCTACTAAGAAGAGCAACTAAATTATAATTAATCATCAACCATATGTCAACAAGCATTATAATAAGTCAAAATAATTATGAGTAATACTCAAAATAAATAATCATCCATCATCATCATTGATGGGAATAAACAAATCAGTACAATAAATCAAAATAAAATCAACAGACCATCTTGTGGCTGGATTTGAACAATAAAAATATGAATCAACAGTCAACTTTGTGACTGGATTGGAAGTGGGTCTTCTGTAGACCAGGTTAACTATTGAGCCTTTGCCAGCTTGGGCAATTATTTAAACATAACTTGGATGCACCATTTAAGTGCCCATCCATTAAAATACACAATAATCAGAAATTGAAACAATAATGCTGGGACATTAAAACATGCTGATCACCATCAATGCTCTGGCCACTTGTATTGGCCAACTATAAATGTAAATTTTTAATAAGACTAAAGTAAAATAAAAGATAGTGCATGGGCTTTAAAGAGTATCCTCTTTTGTGCCAACCAGGATGATGATTGATCATCTCTGGATGCCCCAAAGCACTAAGCACATCCCCATTTATCCATGCATGAATCTAGCCCAGAGAACACAAGATCTATTACTGTATGTGAACAAGAGATGATGAAAACAATTTTTAACAATTAAATACAAGTTTATTAATAACAAAAAAAAATGATTAAGGTCTTATAAAGGTTCTGATTTTGAAAGGTATTCAATAATAAAAGTCATTACACTGTAATCTACAATATTACTACAAAATTCATGTTATTACATCAATTTACATTATTTCTTAATTAGTTTCTATAAACGCATATATATATATATATCTGTACACAGATGTGCATATATATATATATATATATATATCTGTACACAGATGTGCATTTTATAATATACAAGGAATATATTTCAATTAATATAAAATGATTATTAAAAAAATGATTAAACTTTACATGTATATGTGCACAGACGTGCAATTTAGGTATATACAATTAATATTCAATAACAAAATGCTTAAATTTGCATATATGTCCTATTTGACAAGCATTGAGATATATGTGCACACAGATTATTTATAAATTTAATATTGTCAAACAATAAATAACAATACTTTTATAATTAATAATTTCATAAAATTTACATACTTGTTATGACAATAAAAGTTATTTTCACAGTTATTCGTTGTTGAAAATGTATAAATTGCTTTTCTTATTTTGTAGTAAGTTCCACTCTTTATCGATTAGTTTCAGCTATATATACACTTATCCATGCTTTTCTGCATATATCTGACACAGCATACACGTAATTAACTCTTCAGCAAGCTAGAAGATTTTTTTCTTGGTGAGTTTGGTTTTAGTGATTGTCATCATCAGGTCAAAGTATAATCCATGTATAATGTTGGTCCATAGTTGGTCTCCCATCTGTGTAGAACTGTTACAGGCAAGCAGCTGTCCTTTCCATGTTTAAGGCTATGAATTACAGCACAAAGAAGTGGGTCATTTTCTCCATGTGAATTCAAACTCCTACTAAGGAAAACAGTCTATTATTTTGCCTTCAACTATATCAGTTTATGGTAGCTATTCTGCAAATTCTCTGGTCAGCTAAAACCAACTGCTGCACTTTATCAAATTGCAGTAAAATATTGAAACCAATTTTCAGCTGACCGTTCTTACAAAAATTATTATCCAGACTGGCTGATATTTTTTATCGCTCTTTTTATAAAATCATCTGAGGTGTTATAACAACACCTTGATTAAAAACAGAATTTTATTTTTATCTCTCTAATCCCTTGAAATCTATATACATGTTTTTACTTAGGGGATTTTTAATAGATAAAAAATTTGTTTAATTAATTAAAAAATTCCAAAAAGAAGTATGGTGTTTTTACATTTCAAAATCGGAATAATAATAATAATAATAATAATAATAATAATAATAATAATAATAATAATAATAATAATAATAATAATAATAATAATAATAATAATAATAATAATAATAATAATAATAATAATAATAATAATAATAATAATAATAATAATAATAATAATAATAATAATAATATTTATTCAGACCTTTTAAAAGTTTAATTTATAAAACAATATTTTAAATCAGAGTTATTATTTATTTATTTCTATTTCAGTAAATGTAGAAAATATCTACTACAATTTTTGTCTGTGTTTATTTCTACTTTTCCTTTATTTTATGTATATATATGCACATACACTATATTAGTGTATGCTATGTAAGCCAACTGGTTACTATATATATATATATATATATAGAGAGAGAGAGTGACCTTCTGAATGGGCACAAGAAACAAACTTTAATTAAATCATACTGTGTCAGTGGTGAATAACTGCATTTAACTAAAAAAAAAGTGAAACAGCACTAAAATTATTAAAAATTTATGTTAATGGTCTAAAACATTATGTGAGAGTTGCTTATGGATGTTAGTTGAGAGTCATATAAGCATTTAGTATTATTATTATATTTGATGAAATATTTAATGGTAGAAAGGGGGGTGGCTTATTACAGGAGTTGTTGATGTGTAAGTTAAGTTGATGCAAATTTGTTTTATTTGTAAAATAGTGGTTGGTATTTGTTTAGATGGTTTTCTGATCTGTTTATTCATTGGCACACCCATCCATGTATAGGTAGTATAATCAGTGAAATATGTTTAAACAATAGTCGTATGTTATATTTTAGTCAGGATAATTTAGTATTCATATAGCAGCATGTGTGTGTGCATGTATGTCTGTGTCATCTTCCAATTTCATTTTCATATTTAATTACAGTACAGAATTTTACATTTTACAATAAAACACTTAAAATTACAGCAAATATCTCTGATAACAGGTGCAAGTATATTTTGAGTGATTAATGGATCTATGGATTAGTAAATTATTTGACAAACTAAATTGTGTTATCAACTACTTTATTCAATGGCTAATTAATACTTATTTATTTTAAAAGTGTATAAATTATTATTTTTTGTTTCATTCGGTTTGATTTAATTTAGAAAATCAAATTATTTTTTTTTTTTAAGAAAAGATTTTTGAATATTTGCTATTTAATTATCTGAGTGTGAAGGGTGGAGCTAACCTATGGAGGATAAGGTAACCTCTTGATTGATGAAAAGGAGATGTATTTAAGTGGTAGTCAGTAATAAAAAGATATTCTGCTTCTGCCACTTCTTTTATGTAAATAGTTTTTTTCCAATATCTTCCAGAAATCAAGTTGGTTAAACTCAAAAGTATAATTTTTTTAAAAACATTATTATTTTACAAAATTTATTATGGGAATTTTAGCTGCCAGATAACTTTAAGAAAAAAGTGTCAGGTTAATTTTTTTTACAAGGTATATTTTCTTCACTCTCCACTCAATTAAATTTTAAATTAACATTTTCATTTGAAATGTATTTATATGCTTATAATTTAAATCTACTTTATTTGCCCATGTCTTCTATTGTTATGGAGAAAATGAAATTATGTGAACTTTGTAATCTTTTAAAGAAATTTATGCAGGACTGTTTAACAAAGCCTATCATAGACTCTAAGTTTAAGTTCTCTTATAATTATATAAAAGTTAAGTTAAAATGAGAGGATGTGTGCATAATTTATTGATATATTTTGAACTACTACATGATAATATCTATGCTTATCATTCATGTTTATAAAATATTTTATTAAAGAAGGGAATGCATGGCTCACAAAGAATTAACTAATAATTAGTATTTATTTAATGTGTATCTGATTTAAGTCGAGTAGAAGGACATTAATAATATATATTTCTTGTTCTCCTTGGTATGTTGACGTATTATAAAAAAAAAATTATTATCTAAGGAATTGCAGATTTTCCATGAACAATTAACAACAGACCAAAATAATTGTATTCGTGCTGACTTATGAAGTTTATAGAATGCTGATGTTCTCTTGGAAGACTGTTAAAGTTATTACTAAGTTGGAAATTTCCAGAATTAATTAAACGATCAATATCAAACAAATATGTAGCTGAAATTATTTATCTATTATCTCTGTTATTATGAAAAGTTTATTACTTGCACGTTGTATTAGTGAGCTCAATTAGCTATTGCTAAGAACATTTGAGATTGCTTAAGTAAATCTAAAATTGTGAAAGTTTATCCTATAGGAATTTGTCTCTATGTTTTACTAACACATACTCATTTGAAATCATCATCCTTATCTTCATGTCATTCAGGAGACTTTATGTTAAAGACTTTGCAAGTGAATTTTTTTTAAGTTAAAGAAGAGTAACTATTTTTTTGTTATTGATATATCATAGACAGATAAATTTATTTATTTATTTGCTTATTTATTTTGTGCTATTTCCTTGACTTCAAGAATGTCTCGGATAGCATATTACAAGTTGCAATATGCCAGTAATTGATCATTATTTAAATATAAATTTTTTATGTGGGTTATATATACGCTTTTCATGTGTCTTATTGAAGGGAGGTATTTCTCTGTTTATTGTCTTAAAAAGAGCAATTGGGTTAGAGAGTAGTAATTATATGAAAGATAGATATGGTTGTCAGAAATGGTGAAACCCCGTTGACCATAATTACTGCAATTTAAAATTTTAAAACAGTTAATAGTTTGTCATAAAATAAAAGTTTTTATTTTTAGTTCACCATTTATTTTACTGTAACATTTGCATACTATATAATTTGAAATCATTTACACGCTCTTATTTATATGTATGTGTGTCTGTCTTATGCAGTCTATTTCGTATATAATTAATAATATTCATTTTTATGACTTTGCTTCTCTCTATTTGTTTCAGATAATTCTGTATGCTAAAAGAATTGAAAGAATTAGAGACGTATCTGTGTGTGAATTGATTTTCCAAAGTTTAGAATTAAATGTATTAAATGGCTGTGAGAAAGACAGTTATTAGGGATATGTTCTATGTTGATTGGGATTGAGGACTCTCTCCCTTAATATATCTAATTATTTGCCATGAGCGAAGTATAATCCCAGATTACGTATTTATGCATTATGAAAATGATATTTTATGAAGTTGAGTAGTGTATTTCCCTTTTATTCTGGTGGTAAGACTGAGTTCCACACCAATAGTATACCTTAAAGTTAGGTGGGGAGTCATTATTCGTCATTTAGGTTTATTAGTCAAGAAGCTTGTTTATTCCTCATGTGCTTAATTATTTTTGAATATATCTTTTTGTTATCGTAGAATCATAGCTATATGTAATGAAGTTGGTAGTTAAGTAGATAATAAGACTAAATTCTTTATGAATATTTAAAGCAGAAATAATGTTATATTCATTGGTTGGTTTATGCATTATTCGTATTATGACATTTATTTAATAACTCATAAGCAAACCAACAAGATATAAATATATTGATTCTATCTTAATTATAGCATAAGATGTGGCACAAATGTAATGCAAATAATCTTACAGACATAAGAGTATAGTACTATTAAATTTATACATCAGGAATTAAAGATTCTAGATTATATCATGTTAATTTACAGCAAGCTTTAAAATTATCAAATCATCAGAATGATTAATTTTTATTTTAAATGTGTGAAAAGTATAGCCATTTAAAAGGATTATTTGATTGAGTTGTTTATGGTTACTGTCTTGATAGCCAAAGTTATTAATTTGTTTTATCCCAATAAATGATAGTGTGACCTCTCCAACTTGTATATTTGAGCCCATAATAAGATATTTATTTATCCAGTGTTATTTGCTAATAAAAGATGTTTGAGTTAATTAACAGCCTAAATATATTCGAAATTAGAATATGAGGGCATTATTTTTATTCATGTCTTATAAATGTCTGATCAATAAATAATATAATGTATAATAGAAAGAGATATCAAATCCAGATTGGCAAATGTATTTGTAAATTTAGGAATTAGAATGAATAGTCCCAATGTGAACCAATTATATTTATTTTGATTGGAAAATGTAAATAAATGTCTTGCATTGGTGGTCGAGAGGTCAGCGCGACTGCCTTACACTTGCAGGCAGTTGCCCGGGTTGCGAGTTCGCGTCCCGGCCGATGCTGAGACACTTTAAAAAAAAAAATGTAAATAAATGCTTTATTTATTTATTCAAAACTTTGTCTTGAGTTATTCTTATATGCATTTGTATTCTAGTTTCCACATTCCACATATCTATTCCAAGATAAATGCACTACTTTATAAATTTGATAATGAACATACTCAAATCTGATAATATTGTTCTCTTGATCCAAACATTATATGAAATATTTTACCACTTGGTAAACTTATGAAGAAGGTTGTATACTTAGTTTATTATTTAGACAATGATGTGAGTTTAAAAGGTACCCTGTTTCCTTCATTATTTAATTGCTAATCCAGTGAAACATCATTCGACCCATTCCATTATTTTTTTAGTAGTATAATAGTTATAAGTTATCTTAGAATAGAATTTCTTTAATCAAATTGTATTAAAGATTCCCTGAGATCTTATTTCATAGTTCCAACTTAACATTAATGTAGCTATTTAAGTTAAGATATGCTAGATAGTAGAGTTGTTTAGTATCATATTTTCTTTTAAAGTTATATTGTAGCTAATATAAGAATGTATTTAGATGATGGAAGAGATCAAATTGAAATTATAGTTTATCAGCTTCAATAAATGAAACTTTATTGATTTCAATCCTTTGGTTGATTAACAAATGGGCATATATCTTATTTTAATTAATGATCAATAGTATTTCTTCCTTCATTTATTTATATTCTATGTATTCTTAACTTTCTATAACCCTCCACTGAGCTAAGCTACAAGTCAGGCATAAGTAGAAGAGTCTCAATACTAGTTTAAAGAAAATAAAGTTGTTAATTTATTCTATTCATTAATAGAATTGGCGCTCTGGGCATTTGTCCATATAATGTATAGGATTGGTATTAAGTAGGGGGTTATTATATATATTGTAACAGGATATATATACGTTACATTTAAATTTTGGTACTTAAATTTTTGTTGTAGATATCTAATAACGAGTTAAAAGCAAAGATGTTCAAAATGCACAAATAATGAGTTATTAATTTATTAATAAGTTTCATTTAAATATTGAAATAAAATAAGCTTAAAAAATTTATAGAATCGAAGCAAAGATTCTAATCTTAAAATAAATATAATAAAAACCTTTTAATCTTAAAAATAACGAAGAGAGTTTTTAGCAATAATAAAATTAGAAACAGGTCCTTAGGGCAAAATGATCATTAAAAAGATTATGAAATAGATAAGTTAAGAGATAGAAACAAAAGACTTGCTTTTCCTACCCAAGATATATACACAGACCACAGAGGAAAAACATACTTAACCACAGAATTAATGAACCAATGAAATACATATATGAAATATGTCAGATGGATCCGAGCATTTCTAGATAAGACGCTGCAGGACTATAAAAGGAAAAATTCAAAAGAAATAATTAATGAGCAGAAGAGAATTTTTGAATTCATTTGTCATTATTAAAAAAAAAAACTTGAGAGTTATTGTTGTTGCCAAAATGTAATCTGTTTAATCATGCTTCCCTCGGTTTGGCCGGCCGAAGGCAGCTTTCATCTCCATGTATCCCAGGATCGAACTACTGGAACCATCTTCATAAATCATCATAAGTTTTCATTAATCATCATCGTCTGCAAGAAATGGACCTTGCATAAACTCAGATCTTCCTCATGAAAGAACAAGCCCAGAGAAATGAAAGTATAAATTATAAATGATAAAAATAAACTATAAACTTTTTAAAATCTCCGAACTTTATTTTCCTTTAAATATGAACTATAGACTTTCTCTCCTGACCAAATCTGAACTTTATTTTTATAAATTTTGCCATTTTAAAAGTCTTATCTAATATTTAAAGGTAATCTTTTTGAAATATGTATTATATTTTTTTATTTATGCTTTGTATAAGACCTGTTTGTAGTAGGGCAGAAATTTGCGATTGCAAACATAAATTTAAAGATAAAATCGAACATGTATCATTATTTGTGCATTATTAGATTTTTTTAAATAGGTCAAATGTTTTATTTGATTTTAAAATAAGTTAGATACATGTGTGATTTTAAAATAAGTTTAATACCTGAAACTAATTTTTTTTTTTTAAAGAATAAATTAAATTGACTTAAATATAAGTTGGGTTTAGATGGCTGCTTAAACTCATTTAAGTGTATGTTAGTTTAAAGGGGTTTTGATTTCAGACTATTTGTTTTGTAGTTGTGTCAATGCTGGTGGAGGGATTTATGGATGTTTATATCAATGTAATGTGAAATGTGTTAGCGTACAGGGCAACATGCCCAACTGAATGCATGACCTCAAAGATGTAGTCATTGTGTTGAAATGGACATGGAATACTTCCCATGACATTGACCTTTTTTAGCTCTATGGATAGGGACTATAAGTTGGCAAAATAGACCACTCTCCCATCCATAAGTAGCATCCCTCTTTAATATTTTATATACATGATTCCTTCGCCAGATAGACACACATTCCTGTACTGGACAAGGATCATGTCCTTTAAAAATATCACGCTGCAGACACTCTTGTCAGTGGGGTTTTATGATAACATGTTCACATTGCATTGGTTGCATCTATATATTGGGAAGCAAGCATTGGTGTGGCTGTGGACTTTTAGCCTGGAATCAAATATTTCGAAAATCTTTTAAGTGCATGGCCTAGGTAGCCTATCTATGCTTAACATTCTAAGATTAAAAAGTAAAAAAAAAAAAATAATGAAACATAAAGCATATTTTTTTTATAGTAATTATTTTTCAAATTTGTTTGTTGTCATATATATTTTAATAAATATATTTTAAACCTCTGCGACTCCTTGAACTAGTGCAAGGGCTAATGATCAAATATAAAATTTAACAGTGCGTATATGCCTACTATATAAATTTTCCAGGTTCGAATGGACTGGTGGCACTCTTGTACGACAGATATGGTAAGACCACATACACCCCGACCATTATAATATATATATATATATTTAAATACAAAAATATTGTCTATACATGTATGTGGTTGTGTGTCAGTTGCATAGGATGGAGTGAATAGATGTAGAGAATTTGAAAGTGTGTGCTTAAATCCCTTCTAAATATATATATTGTAATGATCGAAAAGAAAGTGAAGATCGAATCTAACCACAACTATGATATCTGCAACTACCAGGGCGCCATCTAGGCATTTGAGCCTAGAAAAATTTATAAAGTAGGCAGATACGCGCTGTTAAGATTCCACTTTATTTAAATATTCAGATCGTTAGCCCAAGTCACTAGCTTAGGGAGTAGCAGAGATGATAAAATATAACTTTAATTTATATCTTAAATACAAATAAATAAAAGCCACTGCCAGAAATTAACACATAAAAATATTTATTTACGCACATATAAAATCATTCTAAATTTGAGGAATAAGTTTAACATTTTAGATTTTTATATTAATCTTTAATTTTACATTTAAATAAATTTCAATGAGTTTAATATTTTATTTAGATGGTCGAGTATGAATAGACTACATAGATCTGCATTTGAAAAGAAAATATTCTATCCCTTATTTAACCTTAGGCCAAAAAGTTCGCAGTCAAACTGGCGTCAATCCATCTGATACATTTATGTATTCAATGTAGCATGAAAATATGACAACACAAAATACTATACTGTCAGGAATGTACGTCTGAACAGTAAGTAGAGTCAGAGAAGACATTGTCTCTCCACCAACAGGAATGCTGCATCTGTTGGCGAGTAGAACAATAAACATAAAACTTCATAGGAATGGATTGCGGTCCTTTTCCATCTTACAAACCCATCCATAGGCAAACAGAAGGTGTGTGGCATATATGTGCAATCCTGCCTGTAGCGGATCTCATACTACATCTACTATTACACAAATATATCCAATCCATTGAACCAATTCAACTACGAAATGAATAACCCAAGATTACTTTCCCTTAAACTATATATAACCTTACAAATCTATACAGCCATTCACGCCCGACTTAAATTTAACATTTATTATGTTCGCACAGATGAATTTTATAAAATTTGTTTTAAAATGTTGAGTATAGATCGGCTGCACAGATTCCACGGTTAAAAACATTTCAAAATAAACATAACCGATCAAAATACAAAGTCATCGATAATGTCAATTGCATAGGGAATACAAAAAAAAAACCAATGGTGTTCATCATAAGACACTGCAATGACATTATGACTTATATATTCCAATTGACTATGAAACAGCAACATAATTAACCGCTAACGAATCTATGCAACGTCTATACCCAACTTTAAATTTCATGCATTTAAATAATTTATACGATAAGTATTAATACAAATAAAAAAATAATAAAATGGAAATGATGTTTATCAATGCAAAACATATATATTTAAACATTATTAATTGATCTAAAAACTTACAAAAGTCAGATAAGAGTCCATTTTAACATTTAAGTTGGCTTGTTTATTAATTTATCAAACCTGGATGAAAGTTCTTAATTATTCTTTTTTTTATGATTTTAAAAATTGTCTAGTTCATATAGCTCACAGTAGAATCCATGTTCCTGTTGGCAATTCCCAAGAAGACTTTCAGGGAAGGCTGGTCTGATATTTTGGAGGTAGCATTAGCTGGTTTCATTCTAGTATCATAGTCTTTTCATTTTTTAAACTAAGTGAGAGAGAATGACAAGTGCATCTTTATCGTTCATCTCACCAAATCAAGTTGGAAAACCTCTCTGGAACTCAATATTTTTCTTTTTATAGTCCTCCTATGGATTCCATGAACAAAGATGTCACTGTTCCATTTTTTCATTATGGTCTGGGCCTTTATTTGCTGCTTCTATATTGGACAAGCTAATTCTTTATTCCTTATCTAATTTTGATCTGACTTTTTAATTACACAGCTTTCGGATAATTAATAAACAATCATTTCCATCTACAAAAATATTTTATCTTTAAGTCTTGTACTTTTTTTATAAAAAAGTACGTTCAAATACTTATTTATTTGTTTTTTAAAAAATATTTTTAAAGTTTTGAATCTGTGTGAATATATACGTTTAACAAACATTTTAATTTTAGCGTTTAGTTTTTTTTTTTTATTTGCGAACTTTAAGATTTTATTTTAAATTAATGTAATGACATATTTATATATCGTTACAATATATTATAATGTTTTCCATTTTGTTAGGCCTCTACATGCTAATATAAATTGCGCACGAGTTGATCAAGCTATGTCAAAAAGAAGAAAGTTGTATTTCGATTTCTATTAAAACATAGCTATATTTCCTGATCAACTCGGCCTTGTAATTGTTGAGAATTATGCTATCGACAAAAATCAGTTTTTAATTTATTTGAAAGGTGCTAGAGTTCTGCAAGAACCCACTGAACTGTCACATAGCATCTGGCAAACAAAAAAGAAAAATACTTTTAAACTAATAGGTATTGCATCATACCGTAACGAGAATTATTTTTTTAAGATTATTATTCCTGGGCTTATTCAAACATATTGGCAAAGGTAAATTACATTTTTAAATCTTATTAAACTAATAATAAATTTAATAATAAAAAATAATAATTATTATTAATAATGGACAAATGAAAATTGATATTAGAAATATTTTTATTATTATAACAGATTAAAAATCTGTTTAAGTTAAAATAAGAATTCCTAATCAAGTAAATTAGAGAGAACACATATTAATTCAAATATGATGCAATCAATAAAATAAAACAATTAATTAAAAAGTTCTGGTATAAACAAAAGTCTCTTGTACAGAAAAAATGAAAGTCTCTATCGGGATTATTTTAAGACTTGTTTGCAAATGCTTAATTTTGTCACAATCAGGAATAAGTAGTCTTACCAGTAAGTTTTAGTGAATTCACGATGGTTTTAGATAACTATGCATAGTTTTTCGGGGTTAACATGAGCTCACGGCCATTGATTATAAATTGATCTTGGTGCTGGTTCCATAGGCTAGTTGCATAAGCTTCTCTGGTGTCCATCAGTAATGATGTCAGCTAAAGCTCCAGTCTACTCTCATATGAAGAACTTTTTCATCGTAGAGTGGTCTGGATTCTTTAATCCAAAACCAACCAAAAGAATATCAGGCAAACCAAAGACGTTCCTCCAACTGAATCCCCCCTTTTTATACTAGAGGTCCAGTTTTCAGACTTCTGCGCATGCTAATATCATGGCGTTTTGTGTTTATAATCTTATACAGTCTTTATCATTTTTCAATTACTAAGTTCTCATTTTTTTTTATCAAGTTTTTCAGCCATGTTTAATTAGCTAAAATATTTTTCTTTTAGCTTATCTTTTTACTTGCTTTTGGAATTCTTTTGTTCTCTCCAATTCTACTTTTATTTCCAATTATGTAAAAAAAAATACGAAAGAAAAATTTAACTTTCATTGTACGGTTTTTTTTTTTAAAAAAAAAATTATAGTCAAAAAAAAAATCTAAATTTACTTTTTTTTTTAGCTTTTACCAAATGCCAATATATTTGCAACATATATAAATAAACGTTACAATATAGTTCACCTGTAGAGCAAAGACTGCTATGAATTGCATGGTGAGAGCTAATGATCTAGGGTTCTGCACTGGTTGGTGGTTGTAATATAACTATATCAGGGTTTTAGCACCATATTGAATTTTTAAAAAACTGACTTAAGACACAACTTTCACAATAACTTCAGTTTTAATATTGTTAGAGCAAAATGTAATATATTGACAAAAAATAGAAAAACTATGGAAAACAATAAGGCTAAGACAAAAAATAAGGACAAAAACAAAATTTCAACGTATGAAATAATTGTTACTTTATTATTTGTTCATAATTTCTAATTTATCATTAATTAAGTTTAAATTACATCTTCATTAATAATTTTTTTGTATTCCTCACAAAAGTCTCATTAAAATCAAATATAATACTTCTTATCTGAGATAATCCATAGCTTCAAAATCTACAAAAAATAGACACTTAAGAATTCTTCATTTTTATCTTGTATTCCAAAAGTTAACAAATCTCAAGGAGACTATAAGAAAAAGATTCAACCTAATAAAAGATACAAAATAAATTATTTCCAGAAGGTGAATATGCATTTGTCATCATATCAATTGGCTTCTTGTGTATCCAAAACTAGAAATTGAAGGCTGCTGTCTGTATGATTTTCATATCTTCATTTTATATTTTTTGTGTACACCAGTGATGTTTATATTCTTTGTGCACACCAGTGAGGCTATCTTATTATATTTATTGTCCCACAGAGATATAATTTATTTGCATATAGCTCATTTGCTAGCTGTATACGTTAATGTGATGCAAGAGGTGGCAAACTAATGACACCACAGCATGAGTATTAAGGCATAGGCAAGAATCAGGATTTGATTGTTTGCCTGCATACAATTCCATGTGGTATACATAACCATTGTGATTATCATCATACACACCACTTGAAAACTCTCTTTATTCATTTGAAGAGCTTATATTTTCATGATACTATGCCCAGTAAATTTTGTGATGATTGCTTTATCAACTGCAACCTCTCTGTTCATCTGATAATCAGTCTTAAAATTTACATTGCACTGCTCTATAATGCCTTAATTTTATATATAAAAATCATTGTTATACAAACACAGACATGAAAGTGTAAACACAAATACACTAATATAAATATAAACATACTTATAAAGTATTAAACCTTTTGAGAATCATTATGATCATAAAATAACAGTGCCTCAAACTTGGATCAGATCTCCCAAATTACATTGAACATGAACCACTGTTATATTTGAATACAAGTATAATTTATGTACTACACACACTAATACAAACACATTAATAAATTATAATTTATTAAATAAAAAAATTTAAAATAATACTAGGCAAATAATAAAAAAATTTTAAATACTAGGAAAATAAAAAAATAAAATTGAATACTTACACTATTATGTTTTTATTGGGATGAAGGCCTTGAATCTTCGAGACATTTTAAATCCATTTTACTACACAATCTTGCCAATACAAAAATTGTACCTTTGTCTTTTTTATGCAATCTAGTAAATTGAGCAGAAAAGAAAAAAAAATTAAATGAACTAGTAATAAAAATCACATGATCACTATTTCTTTTGCTTGCTTTTAACTGTTATTAGAACAGGCAAAACTCTCTATACGTATTGCCACTCAGTGCAGCCAAAGTAATCAATGGATGCCAGAAGACTTGTGCATAAAATACCCATTTAGTGCCTACTCATCCAATATCCCCAGACTTATTTCTGCTTTGTGGCCTTTGTGAGGAGCCTTGGATCTGAGAGTACTGCAGCTAGATCTTAGGATCTAATGCAACCCTACAGAAGCCACCCTTTATCTCTATTTAACTACAAAACTATGAGACTTAAATTGAAAACATTATAATATTTCCAATCCAAGCTCATCAGCTTATATAGTCATACAGATCCGAACTCAGTTCAGTACCCATACATTTTGGTATCATTGGTTCTTTAATAACCATAGCCACTGCTATCCTATTAGGCAGGATTGGTTTTAAGCCAATAAACATCACATGATCACTATTTCTTATGCTTGCTTTTAACTGTTATTAAAACAGGCAAAACTCTCTATATGTATTCCCACTCAGTGCAAGCCAGAGTAATCAATGGATGCCAGAAGGATTGTGCATAAAATCCCCATCTAGTGCCTACTCATTTGATGTCCCCAGACTAGTTTCTGGCTTGTGGCCTTCATCTATGAGGAGCTTTGGATCTGAGAGCACTGCAGTGAGATCTTAGAATCTAATGTAACCCTCCAGCAGCCACCTTTTAATCTCAAGCCTTCTGGCATCCATTGATTACTCTAGCTTGCTCTGAGTGGCAATACATAAAGAGAGTTTTTCCTGTTTTTTAATAACAGTTAAGAGCAAGCATAAAAATTAGTGATCATGTGATGTTTATTGGCTTAAAACCAATCCTGCCTAATAGGAGAGTGGTGTCTATGGTTATTAAAGAACCAAAGACACCAAAATGTATGTGTACTGAACTGAATTCAGACCTATATGACTATATAAGCTGATGAGCTTGGATTGGAAATATTATAGTGTTTTCAATTTAAGTCTCATAGTTTTCTAGTTAAATAGAGATAAAAGGTGGCTGCAGGAGGGTTGCATTAGATCCTAAGATCTAGCTGAAATCTCTCAGATTCAAGGCTCCTCACTGATGAAGGCAACAAGCCAGAAACTAGTCTGGGGATATTGGATAAATAGGCACTAGATGGAGATTTTGTGCACAAGCCATCTGGCATGCATTGATTATTCTGGCTTGCACTGAGTGGCAATACATATAGAGAGTTTTGCCTGTAGTAATAAAAATATTAATAAAAAAATCCAAATTTTGTCCGATTTTAACATATGATACACTATTTTAAAAAGAAATTCAAATAGCAGAGAATTCTGGGATTTTTGTAAACATCATGCTTATAGTTTTTCCTCAGTTTGAAAAAGAAAACAAAATTTCAACAAATCAGCTGCCACTAGCGGCTATAACGCTACAATCACAAGTCAATAACAGAACGGAGATGAAGAATGCACTAATAAAATCCAAAAACTTTAAAACTTTATAGTGCAATGATTCTCACTCTTTCACAAGATATTAAAAGTGGACAGAATATTGTACAACAGTGATGTGGTTAAATGTATCAAACTGACAATACGGGCATGGAAATGAGATATTTGATGCCTATAACTCATTTAAGAGTGAAGATTGTTTGCAGATTGGATGCAGAGATGATGATCTTAACTTCTGCTCAGTTTGCTGGTTAAAATGTGATAAAATTAAGATAAGAGATATTGATAAAAAACATACAAAAAAAGTAATATATATATAAGCATGTAAGTTTCTTAATATATATAAGTTTTATGTGTGCTCATAAAAAAAACCGGATTGTTTTTATTTATACAACAGATTTCATTACTATTATATAATAAATACTGAACTTTAATGTAATTAGAGGATATTTGAATGCAGACTTTTTTCAAGATTCCTTCAGCTATTTACTCAATCTTATATAACTGATACACATGACTACCTTCCACACACATATATAATCAGCGTTCAGTTTATATTAAGATAGCAAATCTTCAATCTTTAATGGACAGACTTCAATTTTCTTCACTCTCCAACTTTTCATTATCCACATTATTGAAAATCTGATGATGGAATGCTCAAACCCTTGTTGATAACAATATTATTATCGACCCATGTTAACTTTAAGTCACTCGTATCCCCATATATATGACATTAATATGTCTATTTGAATAAACAGAAGAGGGAAGTGAATCTTTAATATTTAAATATTAGTATATTTAAATTATAAGGGACTTGAACACAGAGACTTGAACACAGATTTTCAAGCTTTCTTCTGCTGTCTGCTTTATTTCATACAACTGATACATATGACTACACACATGTGAAATAGATAAATGATATCCAATATACATATTTCATACTGAAACAACCCTCATCGGTTGATTCAGATCATCTTCCACATATATATATAATAAAGTGCTCAATTTATATTAAGATAGCAAATCTTCAAACTTTAATGGACAGACTTCAATCCACTCCCACCTTCCAACTCTTCAGCCATCCATACCACTAAAAATCTGATGATGGAACACCCAAATCTTTTGTTGATGCCAATATTTTTGTCATGTCCATGTTGATTTTAAGTCACTCTGACCCTTCATATATAAGATCTTATCCATTTAAGTACAGAAGAAGGATAGGCAGAATACATGTTGATTGAATTTAAGTATAATTTATATACTTGAAGTTTTCGCTGTAAATTAGAAGGGACTTGATTATGAAAGGATTGCAAAATATTTTTAGGTGCAAAATTTTGATGTTTGTCAGGTATCCATAAAACATAGCCAATAATAACTATCCTGTATCAAGCTAACATTAGCTTAACAGAATATAGTTTTTCAGACGATCAAATAATCTCAAAATGGCGGTTGCAATAGTTTTATTGAAGTTGTCCAGATTGAAATACCCTCCCCCCCTCCCATTATTTCATTCTGAAATTTTATCAAAAACTAGCCATTCTTACCTATTCAAAACTTATTATTTAGATAATTACACTGAACGTCTAGAATATACATACATATGTGTGTGGGTAGATATATTTAGTCACGCGCAGAAAAAGTAAAAACAGCTTAGTTTTATGGGTCGGTGAGCACAAAGCTTTGATTAGATTTATATAAATGATAAATTATTTTTAATATTGCCAATATTTTTTACGAAAAATATTAATACTGGATAGCAAAAATTTCTATTAAAAAAAAAAAAGTAGAAATTTAAGATTTGATCCTAACTTCTTTTACGTTAAAGGAAATCAATATTTTCTTCTTTTTTTTCTATAAACTAAAAAAAAAAAATCTTTCAAATTTGTGGATGAAATTTTGCATAATCTATAATGCATGAAATTCAATTGTTCTTAAATCGTGGGTGTATTCACACACATTCATATACTATATATAATAAGCGTACAATGCATACAGCATATATTCCCTTACAATAATTTCTATAATATACATATATTGTTCCAAAGACACATCCACATTTTAAGGCATTATTTAACAATATTTCTAAGAAACTTTTCTCATTTATTTTACATTTCCATCTTCATTATCATTAGTAGTCACCCGTAAATGCGTTCAGACAACTCACTCAAGAAATATATATATAAGAAATAAAGAAATGCAAGAAAGTTCACATGCAGCACATGATAATTTTTAAATTTATTTGCTTGACGTCTTGTAGTGCTGTCTTTTAAATTTCTTTCACAATGAACTTTGTCTTCTCAATGAAAGTAATCAAAATAACATTTCTTCCGATTATAAATGGATCTTTTTTTATATACAGTATACTAAATTTATGTTTAAATATACTTTTTTTAAAAAAAGAAGTTCATTAATGTCAGGTCCCAAATCCATGAAGTTATGTTTGTTATAATAATATTTACTGAGGCTATAACCTCTAGTAAATTGATGAGCATACCATCTCACCACTAAATTTTTAGAATTATATACATTAGTGTTTCCCAATCTCATTTGGCAAATAACCTATGATTTTCCTCGCCACCTTCACATTTGAATAAAAGTGCTTTTTAATGAAAATATACAATAAATATATATTTTTTTAGTCAAGTGTTAGTGGTCGAGAGGTCAGCACAGCTGCCTTACAAGCAATTGTCCCGGGTTCGCTTCCTGACCGATGCTGTGACACATGAAAAAAATATGTTTTTTTCTATTTTTTTAAAGCTAATTTTTTAATTTTATATTTACTACCAGATGTATCCGCTTTTTGAAAAGTCATCAGTTTGATATATCAGTTTCTTTGTAATAAAAATTATGGATTATTAAAATAATATTTAATAATAAATCATAGATTTATGCTTTACGCTTGTCAAAATTAGTGGTGCTAACGCACATATAACGTAAAGCTGTATAATCATAGCCTGTTATGACTCACTTATTGGAATCATTATATATGAACAATATGCAAACTTTATGCAAATGAGTCAATTAGCCCATCTTTTGGATATAGCAAAACATGGTTCTTTGCAATTAATGGCGAAGGAGTTTTCCGCTATGAAGTAAGCTTCCTTTACTTTACGTTTAACATCGTGCCTCTCAGTATAAACCAAAAATAATATTTGTAATACGTTTTTTAATTGGTTGCTTTAATAATTTTTTTTTATGATTTAATGTAAATTAAACAAAAGATTTTATTATTATATAAATAAATATGGGAAATTCACAATTCAAAAAGTAAAAAAAAAATGTTTGGCATGTACCTAACAAGACAATAGTTACCATTTATTAATGGCAAAATACAAAAACAATGGTCTAAAGAGCCAGCATTGGTGGCCGAGTGGTCAGCACAGTGCCTTACAGGCAGTTATCCTGGGTTCGCTTTCCAGCTGATGCTTTGACACATGAAAAAAAAAAAGGCCGACATTTTGATAATATATATATTAAATTGGTTGCTTTAATAATTTTTTTTAAGATTAATGTAAATTAAACTAAAGATTTTAATATTTTTCAATTTATTTTTAGAAATGTAGCTGACTTTTAGGCTATTTTTACTTGTTTATTTCATATGTGAATTTGACAGCATTATGATTGTTTATTAACGGCAGACCTTTGCATAAAATATGGACACATGTAAAATTGGTTGTGACACATGACAATCATGGACAAACATTCACAGGAAACATGTGACAGCCTTGCAGACATTACAGACAAACATTCATATGGATTTTACATATATAGATGAGTAATTTGATAATTTGTTTTCCTGTATATTTTTAATTAATTACAAATATTTTTATCAATAATTTTATCTTTAAAAAAATGAACTGATTAAAATATTTTTTAGTACGACATATTTTCTTGAAATACCTTAAGCATTAAAATAAAATATTTCTCTTTTATCTAGATATACAATTCAATAATATTTTGGGAGTATATAATACTATGATGGAAATTTGAAAAAAATATTAATACCATCATAGCAAATAATTAAAATGATATACAACATTTAATATTGCAAATGGTTAATTTCAATCATTATATTGATCACAATGTTGTCTCCTTTATAAAATTATTTACATTAATATATTAATTTTAAATAAAATTTATAATAAACAACTTTTAAATAAAATTTACTTTCATTTATTATTAATGTCTCAAAAAAATCATAAATAACAAAGATTTATATATTGAAAATTTTAGAAATATATACTTTAAAATGAAAAAGATATATATCTAGTTGATTCAATTTCTTTAAAATTGTTTTCAATAATTTTAAAAGATATTTTAAAGATTTAGATTGGAATATGTAAGATCTAAAAATAAGTGATTATCTGAATCTTTTTAGATTTCCCAGTGCAATTTAGCATAGGCTATGCTGCACTCTGGAATGTAGATCTTAGGACCCATTTCAGTGCTGGCACTTTTGGTGCTCAAACTACTTATGACGTCTCAACCAATAAAACTATTCGAATGTTTTCCTTTATTTTAGATTTGTAGATGACGCAATTATTTTTGCTACTATCGATTATGTGCTATATTTAATACATTTGAAGAAAGAAAGGAAAATACATTTTAATGAAACTCATCTCTGAAACAATAATGGAAAGAAAATTGAAGGGATATATATATACAGAAATAATTGTATGAATATTTATAAAACATCAATTAATTTAACTAATAATTGGATAATAAAAAATGAATAGAGGGTTGTATAATGCGTGTTGTTATAAAGATATTTAAGAGTAATTATAGGCTTGTGTTAATTTTATATAGAGCCAGTAGATGTCACTATGTATGCAGTATAGGTTATTTTTGTAATTAAGACATATTGAAAAGGGCAAAAATTTAAAATTTTCCGAAAAGAGCTTTTATGTGTTATTTTTATGTGTTATGATTATATGACTATATTACAGCTATTGTTATATATCATTTTGTTGTTAGATAAAAATATTTTATTATATCTATGATTTATTTTTAATATATACAATTAATAATTTGGATCAAAAGCAAAATGAAATGAACTAAAATAAAAGAATTCAAATGTCTTGGAAAACATTTGGTAGAAGCAAAATTTTATTTAAATGAATGACCTTATGCTTGAAAACAAAAAATGTTAATCAACCTAGATTTATGTTGATAAAACATTGACTATGAATTCTAATATAAAACAATGTTTACAAGTAATGCAGGAGAATGTGGGGAGAATTGTAAATAAATAAATGGATTTGTATCCAGACTATCATTGTGTGCTTGCCTGCAAAGACACACAGAGAGATAATAATAGCTGATGTAAAAACAGAGGCAAAACTCTCCATATAGTAGTGCCACTCAGTGCAAGTCAAAGTAATCAATAGATGCAAGAAGATTTGCACATAAAATCCATATCTAGTGCATATTCATCCAATATCCCCCAGACTAGTTTCTAGCTTGTGGCTTTCATCAGTGAGGAGCCTTGAAGATGAGAACACTGCAAGTCTAAGTGCAATGATCTCAGATACAAGGCTCCTCACTCTTGTAGGGCCACAATCTATAAACTAATCTGGGAATATTGGATGAGTAGATATTAAGATCTAGGTGAAGTGATTTCAGATCAAAGTCCCTTCATTGATAAAACCACAAGTTGAAAATGAGTTTGGGGATATTGGATGAGTAGGCACTAGATAGGAACTTTATGCACAAATCTTCTTACATCCATTGATTATTTTGACTTACACTGAATGGGATTACTGTAAGGAGAGTTTTGCCTCTGTTTTTAACAGCTTGATTAAGCATAAAAATGGTGATCATGCGATGCTTAGTGCTTTAACCGCTGATATACTAAAGCATTTTTTGACGAAATACAAAAGATGAAATGCATTCTCAAAATAGATCTTATTTTAAACTGAAATATAAAATTTTAAAAACAATCTTTTATAAATATTTAAAATTTTGTTCAATTCATTTTTTACACTTAGTTGCTGAATGTGATTGTCTTTCACAAGGGAATATTATTCAACTGCATGTTAGTGATTTCACAAAAAATCTATTTGACTGTTATCATGTCATCTGTGCCTACTACTTACTACAGTTATAGAGTTGGATGCATTTCATCATCAGGAGAAAAGTAAATACACATAATTTAAAAAAAAAAAAATCTAATTCTGCTCCAATTTTTATAATTTAAAGTCTTCCTCTCCACAAAAAAACATACATTTCGATGGATGTAATAAAGCTGTCTTCATTTAATTTGGAGAATATTAATCCTTTTAATCCTTTTAAATATTCAACTCATCAATAAGCCAGACTTAATTATCATTCTATCAAAGGATATTGTCTTCATTTAATTTGGAATAGTAATCCTTTTAAATATTCAACTCATCAATAAGCTAGACTTAATTATCATTCTATCAAAGGATATTGTCTTCATTTAATTTGGAATAGTAATCCTTTTAAATATTCAACTCATCAATAAGCTAGACTTAATTATCATTCTATCAAAGGATATTGTCTTCATTTAATTTGGAATGTTAATCCTAATCCTTTTAAATATTCAACTCATCAATAAGCTAGACTTAATTATCATTCTATCAAAGGATATTGTCTTCATTTAATTTGGAATAGTAATCCTTTTAAATATTCAACTCATCAATAAGCTAGACTTAATTACCATTCTATCAAATGATATTTGAAAATAATTCAGAGCAAGTGGAGTCACTTCTATTTAGTTAAGCACGTTCTACTTTGACTATTTTATTTTCAACTATACTGATGTCTTTTTCCCAATCATGTTTAGAATGTAATTATTAAATGTCATTGTTTCAGCTTTTGATACGTTTGGGTCAAAAACTTTAGAAGTGAGAGGCTAACATAATAAAGTACTATTTAAATCCGTATGAAAAAAAAGACTTTTAAGAAAGATTTGCAGAAAGTATTGGAGAGATATTTATTCTGCAAAAGATTGTCAATGGTTGAAAATAAAAAAACCCAAATAATATTCTGTTATATTTATTTGGAAATTGTTGACTATAGGATGACGAACATAATAGTGATGATCAAAAACATGTATATTCTTCTTTGGAATTCTCTTTATTTTAATCTCACATTATTTTTTCCAAAAGAAGATCACGTATGAAGAACCATCAGATCTAGGGGATTTAGTCAAATAAGTGCCCAAAGCAATCTACAGAATTTATTCAAAACATTTCATGAATGGGACAGTTGTATAGGTTGATAAAAATAGTAAAATTATCTATCAAATTCTCTCCTAGTGTAAAATTTGATTTTTTAAAATATATATTGAATTTATTTTCTTAAGAAATGAATCTTAATAATTGATAAAACATTCATTTGAAACATTGAATTTGTTTGAAAAACGCCTACCAAAAATCAATCTTCATTTGCTGTAGGCTTTATTGATTTTATCTTATCAATCATCATTTCAGAAGTATTTACATATATATGTAAATTAGTAATTTTAATTTAAAATAAATTCTCGTTGCAATAATAATAATACAATATTTATTTTGGTTTGCCAAATAACGTGAAAATCTGCAATCAGATTAATATCTGAATTAAATAAAAAGCACAGTAAATAAGAATGTGGATTAATAAGTCATAAATTATATTCTATATATTTTATAATCATGTCTTGTATATATGGAGATGAATTTTACCACTCTTATTTTATATATATTTGAGAGTTTAGATCTTTTCTCAAACTATTATTTAGCAGATTACTTTTTGAAAAGGTTGTTAGAAGGTTGTGATCAGTTTCAGGCTAATTGGTCTCGCTGTAGTAAAAGACATTGATCTGCATTGTATTCATCCTTCGAAAATCTTTTAATCTTATCTGTTATTTTATTTAATATTCTCAAACTTTCAAATGTATTAATATTTTAATTCAAACTTAAAATGTAATTAAATTAACACAATATGAGTAACTATACATTTTAATAATTAACATGATAAACTAACTTTAGCTATCTGTGATTTTTTTTTTCCTCATGTGTCGTAGCACCAGCCAGGAAGTGAACCCGCTAACCCGGGACAACTGCTTGTAAAGCAGATGTCATTGCTAACCTCTGAAAAGAATAGCAAATACTAATATTAAAAATGAATCCATTGGTTATCTTTTTCTAAAAACATTCATTACTGTAATGATTAAATTTATCTTTATTGCTGTTAGTTTTTTTCTTTTATATATATATTTGTGAATGAATCATATGGCAAAAGTAATTAATTTTGAATTATGAATTTTCCAAAGTACATATTCAAATTCAATTTAATCTGTCTTCAGCATTCTCACTACAATGATAGCTTAAAAATATCAGTATGCAATTTTTTATCTGCAAAATGTTGCTTATAGCAGTTCTAAAAGAAGATTACATTGACCTTGATTATAAGAGATCTCATAGAAAGATGCTCATTTTTATTTTATGGAAATAACAACAATACACTGCACTGTTTGACATAGTTGGTAAAGCATCCGATCAGATCCAAAGATCCCAGGATTTATCCTGGACTCACAGATCTGGTATTCAAATGCTTTACAAACTCCCAAGCAAAAAAGTCATACATCTTTTTTAAACATCAATAATTCTTTGATATTCTTCCAAAAATTAGTTTACCATAACATCAAATAATAGAATATTAAATAATTTATGCTCTTTATTACTGTTTCATAATGCTTTATTTACAACCCTCTTTTTTGATAGTTTGATTTCCTCAGTAATCTTCTTCAGAACTACAATTTATAATACAAATATATGAATATAAATATATATGAGCATATAATTTTACATTTTATACATAGATCTTATAATCATTATTTAATTATTACCTTTTTAATATTATATATTATACTCTTTGTACATTCTGTATTTATCAATTAATACCTCCTATGATCATATATATTCTATTTTTATTTCTTATTTTACTCTTATTACTCTTTTAAATATTTAACTCCTAACTTTATATCTTTTATACTTTGCATTATTATTATTATTATTATTATTTTTATTATTATTATTATTATTATTATTATTATTCATTTTTATTAACATTCAATATTTACAGTTTACCTTTATCTGTGATATTTTTTAAAATATATTTTTACCCACCTTTTACTTATATCTCCAAATCTCAACTGCTAAATTCAAACTTTAAAATTTACAGTTATATTGTTAGTAGCTCTCTCTTTAAAATTTTACATTTATACTTTTAGCAACTCCCTCTTCCTATTTTTATATAATTAAATCTTTTTTATTTTTTATTTTATAACAAAAAAATTTTCAGACCCAAATCTCTATTTAATACTGGGTTAATATTATTAATATAAATAGCCACTTTTATTTTCCTATCTCTTTTATTATTTGTAAATTGTATCATCTTTATACAATCCTTTCCAAACTCATGACCTTTTTCTAATTTATATAAATATAGCGGTGAATTTTTATTATATTTATGTTGTAATAGTCTTCTATATATTGACTTTTTTGTTTCTCCTACATAATTTACTTTTAGATTATTAATTTGACACTTTGTACAATCAATTTCATATATTCCATTTATTTCATTATTTGAATTTTTATTATAATTACTAATATACTTATTTTCTAAAATAGTAATCATATTTTTTCTTTTTATTAACTGCTTTAACATTTATTACATTACTACATTTTTTTATTAATTTTACTTATAACTTTATTTAAATTTTTAACTACATAATTATTCCATCTTTATACCTATATAATTAACTTTATTACTACTTTTTTCTTCTTTATTATTATTTATATAATCTATTTTATTTTCTATTAATCTAATATTATCATTTATAAATATCTTTGGATAATCATTATTTATAATTTTTTCTTTTATTAAATCTATTTGTTTAACATAATCTTCTTTACTTGAACAATAATCTACTGCTCTATGAATTCTAGAATGTATAGTGTTTTATATTTGAGTGTCAATTAGTTATATTATTATCTATATTATTTTTTTTATTAATTGATGTTTTAATTCTACATTTCCCCTCTTTATATAACTTCATCAACTTTATATATAAATATGTCAGTATATTATTTTCTTTTTTTTCTACAATAAATTTAATATTCTTCTCCATCTTATTAACATCCTCTATAAATAAATCTATCTGACTTTGTGTTTTATTAAATATCAAAGAATGATAGTATAGTACAATACTCTAAAATCTCCATCACCAAATGACTTTAAAACAGTATATCTCTTTGGGAACAGATGCTGAAAGTAAACAAAAACATCATAAGATGCTTTGGTTTGAGATACAAATTTTACAAGAATAATAGAATTGGATTATGTTCCTAATGCACATGTTGCAAATAAAGTGATAGTCATGTGATTCTGTGTTTAATATATATATATATTGTAACCTTTTAATTGACCGATTATGTTGAGTGCGTATCTAAAAATGTATATTATAATATAAAATTTTAAATTTCAGAAATATAATGTGCACAAATAATTTAATACAAAAAATTTAAAGAGTGAAGTCAATGGAGATAAAAAAACACACCTTTTATTTGTAATTATTTTTTTAATAGTTATGCGATTTTAATATAAACAATTTTAAGAAATACAAACCAATTTACCTATATTAGATTTGTATAAAAGTTACAATATAAAAAAATTCACTTTTAATATTAATTGCACAGTGATTCTTTAAAAGATGAATGTATTATTTTCTGAACTGAATTCTAATAAATACTGGTAAAATAATTTATTTATTATAAAATAATAAATATATTTTTAAAAGTTCTAATAATAGTTTAGGAATAAATACTAATGTTAAAATATTTTAATTTAAATTAATGGAAAAGATAATCTATTTTAAATTTTAAACAATTTTTATTATTATTATCATTTTTGTAGACGGTGAATTAATTATTCTACAAACTGTTGGTCAATTTTGAGTTATTGACCAATGAGATGTAATTATTACATCATGCTGTCTAGATGTATAAATACAATTGAGCAGACAAGAGAAGGATAGAATAAGAAGAAAAGTAGAAAGGGTAAAGAGGATCATTATTTCTTTTTAAAAGGTTTGTAAAAACTTATAAAATTTAATTTATTTTATTTTTATAAATTACTATATTATATACTAATAAGTTGTAACTTATTTTATTTTTATAAAAAGTTAAATAAGTAACTTAATCTTATTGGAAAAGGAATATATTTTAAGTAATAATTTTAAAATGTCTAAGTAAATTCAACTAATTTCTTTATCTACAATACTATTATAGTAAGCAACTTCAATTTACAATTTTTAAAATGCTACTAAAGGAAAAAGTGCAAGAATATATTGTTATTATTGATGGAAAACACCATGAAGGACAAGGGTACTCAGCTTCAATTAATTAAAAGGTGTGAATACAGTCACGTAAGGAAATACTTTCTATTTATCTCTGCTTTGTTAATTAACTTAGTTAATAGCTTAATTACAAAGAGGAATAGAACAAAAATACAAAGAGTTAACTTTTTTCATATGTCATAGAACAAAAATACAAAGAGTTAACTTTTACAAACTAATTAAAATAATTTACAGAACTTTAACATACCTAATAATGGAAGCTAGAAGTTAAAAGAAACTAGTTTTTTTTTCAATTCAAATAACTTTTTTTTTCTGTGTCATAGCATCAGCCGGAAGCGAACCTCCTAACCTGGGATAACTGCTTATAAAGCAGCTGTGCTGACCTCTTGACCACCAATGCTTGACAATTAAAGTAACTTTTTATTGTTTAAATTAACTTTATGAAACTAATAGTTAAATACAAGACATTCATAATATATTTTATTAAAATAAAAATTAACTAAACAAATATGATAGTGAATGATTATTATTGATTATCTTAAATGAAAGCTAATATTAAAGAAGAATATTTATTAGCCAATACAATTTTCTATTCTATTAGAAAATATCAAAAAGATAAGATTCCAGTAAAGAAAAGCTATTAATTTCAACTATGCCAAATATTGATAAAAGAGTATATTACTGGAAAATAAACTTAAATGAACTTATTTATTTTTATCTTCAAAAGGAAATAATTCTTATATAAAATATAAAGATGAGAAAAGTCCAGTGATTTATTTTAAAGTTGTTAGACAGCATTCCGGAGTCAATTTATTAATTTTCTATTAATAATTGGCTACAATAAATGAGATTTTTTGAAATAATAGTTAATTAATTAATGACAATTTCTGTTTTATTTGTTGTTCATCCTTTTGCTTGTATGATGAGAAAAAATCATTTTGGCCCGCAAAGGCAAAGTGCCTAAACTGGATTAACATAGTTGATCATATTGTTAACCCTTTGACAACCAGAACGACTTTTGTACGACTTGTCTAGAAATTTCTATTTTGAGCTGAGTTTACGCGTAAACGGTAAACGTCACACATACGCGCAATACGTCATTTTTTGTGCCATTTTAATATCTATCTGAAACTCTAAGAATTTTTTCTGTATGACAATTTTTAGATTTTTTATGAATATTTTTAGCAAAGTGTACCTAAAATTTTTTTTTTTTTTTGATTTTTCTCATTTTATTTATCGTAAAAAAGTTATTCCACAATTGTTGGATCAATTACTGAAGATTTTATTGTGATTTTCCGTTGAAGTTGTCCGTGATTCTGGGCTCTCTTCTCAAATTACGTTTTTGGATAACGTTGAAGGGTATGTAATTACTTTTTTTTATATATTTTTTTTTATAAATTATAATATTTTATATTTACTAAAACAAATAAATATGTTATATAATAATAAATTATAATATTTTTGATGTACTGAAACAAATAAACGTTTTTTGATAACATTCGCGAGTATGTAATTACTTATATATATATATTTTATAAATTATAATATTTTTTATTTACTGAAACAAATAAATATGTTATATAATAATAAATTATAATATTTTCGATGTACTGAAATAAATAAATATGCTATAGAATAATAAATTATAATATTTTCAAATAAATATGCTGTAGAATGGAAAAAAGTTGGGGACTGGGGTATCTGTCACTGCGTGAGCTAATGCATTTTTTGGCATGATTATAAATATGAATAGTGTATCATGCATGACCAAGTTTGAATTTATGGACGAATTATTGCATCAGTGCTAAAGTTATGACCCTCAATTGATTTGTGTCAATTTTAGGCAAGTAATATAGGATATTGTATAAATTTTCTGGCTTCTTCAATCTATCCAGTTATTGTTACAGTGCCATGTATTTGAACTCAGCCTTTCTTCATATTTTTTATGCAAAATAATAAATATATTTATATACAAGTTCATGCTACACAACTGGAATTTCATGTAATATAGGATATTTATACACACTTTCTGGTTTCATCAATCCATCCATTCTGTATTATAGTGCCATGTATTTGAACTCAGCCTTTCTTCATATCTTTTATGCAAAATAATAAATATATTTATATACAAGTTTATGCTACACAACTGGAATTTCATGTAATATAGGATATTTTATACACAGTTTCTGACTTCATCAATCCATCCACTCTGTGTTATAGTGCCATGTATTTGAACTTAGCCTTTCTTCCACACATGTAATCATTGTTAATAATAATAAAAAATTATCTTTATTGATTTATTTTTATTCATTTTATTTTTTATGAGTTTATTTATTTATTTTTGAATTACACTGTTCTATTACTTTTTTCTCCACTAAAAACCATTCATATTTTTACAGATAATTTACAAAACTGAACATATCTGGCTGTGGAATGAAAATGGATCACAGCAAGTCAGCTGTTTTAGTAATTTTCTCAGGGAAAAATTACCTCAGGTAAGACTTCCAATACATCATTTTTTTTGTAAATTTGTGAGGAATGTGAAGAAGCTGTTTATGAAAGTGTCATTTTATCATTTGAATTTCAAAATTTAGGATTTGTGAATCAGTGTAAAAACAAACATTCTTAAATCTGTTATAAATATTATTTTTTTTAACTTTTTCTTTATGAAATGATTATTTTAACAGCTTCATTATATTCTTTCATATATGTACTTGCTTTTACAACATTATTTTTATATATTTATTACATTCAAACACAAAATATCTAAGTTATTAGAGTTAGGGTAAATTTTTTTAAAAATTAAAGATGGCCGCCTGGTTTTCAAAGGTTTAACTGTTTTATTTGTTGTTCATCCTTTTGCTTGTATGATGAGAAAAAATCATTTTGACCCGCAAAGGCAAAGTGCCTAAACTGGATTAACATAGTTGATCATATTGTTAATGAGAAACAAAAATAACTATTTAAAGTTTTTAATTTTTTTTTCTCATGGGTTATAGCAATGGCTGGGAAGTGAACCCTCTAACCTGGGACAACTGCTTATAAGGCAACTGTGCTGACCCCTTGACCACCAATGCTTGACTAAAGTTTTTAATTTGCCTAAATTTTGATGGCAATCAAATTTTTTGAAGACTGTCTGATTTTTCCAAAATTCAGCTTTTATACTGGTTCATCAGCTGATGTCTGGATTACAACAAATTTCCCATTATGCATTGGGGTTTTCTTATTTTTTTCAAAAAAATTTGGAAGAGTTGTCAAGATTATTTTAAAATGCAGACTATAGATGCTATGATTTTCGAATCAACATGGTAAATTTTTATAAACATCGTTCAAAAATGACGAGAAAGAAAATAACAATTTCAAGCTTTTTCAATTACTTCATTTTTACTTCTAGATTTAAAATAAGATTACAATCATTTATTTAAAATAAGGAAATTGTAAACCTTAATAGTTCTCAGACATTTATTACAATTAAATTTAAAATGACCTTTTTAAATATATATTATTAAATAAATATCCTAGCAAATTAAACAAGATAAATTAATTTTACTAAATCTAGGGTGCTTCAAAGTCTGGATTCAAATCCTCTTTAATTATATCTAGGTTATGTATATACATTATACTTGTATTTCAATATTATATACTCAGCCTCTATTTTTCCCATCCCTCTTCTGTGTATTTACATGGATATACTAAAGTTCTACATATGAGGGTCAGGTTGACTTACAGTCAATATAGGTATGACTATAATATTGGTATCACCAAAGGCTTTGAGAATTCCATCATCAGATTTTCAGTGATATGGATGACTGAAGAGCTGGAGAGTATACATTGCTTATAACACTCTATTCATATACACGTTAATGCAACAAATTTTCTTAAAACTTCTTTATTTTCTTACTGTTTAATTAAGGCAGTGAAGAAGATAGAGCTCTGATGAAGACTGCTGGACAGTCGAAACCGTAAGAAAAAAATAGTTTTAAGAAAATTTGTTGCATTAACGCGTATATGAATAGAGTGTTATAAGCAATATATATATAATTATATGAAGATATGAATAGAGTGTTATAAGCAAGAATAAGAGAGTTGGAGCATAAAGAGGATTAAAGCCCGAGTTGGAGAGTAAAGAGGATTAAAGCCTGAATTGGAGAATAAAGAGGATTAAAGCCTGTCTATTAATTTAAACACCAAATTTTAAGACATTAGGTACTATAGGAAAGTAATTCTAACTTTTAATAGCTTTTAGCATTACTTTATTATTAAACAGGGAAATATATTCCTATTTAAACAAATGAAAATCAATTCCAAAACAACATAAAATACAAATAAGGCAAGACTCTCATACAGTAGTGCCACCCTGTGCCAACCAGAGTAATCAATGGAGTTTTTGCCTTGTTTGATAACAATTATGTGCTAATATAAGAGATGGTGATCATGTGATGTTGGTGGGTTTAAAATACAAATATTAAAATGATTCTTAATAATAATTAAGATTTATAAAAGTGCCAATAAACATCACATGACCACCACCTCTTATGCTTGAGTATAACTGTTGTTAAAACAGACAAAACTCACTATACGTATTGCCATACACAGCAAGCTAGAGTAATCAATGGATGCTAGAAGGCTTGTGCATAAAATCCCCATCTAGTGCCTACTCATCCAATATCTCCAGACTAGTTTCTGGCTTGTGGCCTTTGTCAGTAAGGAGCCTTGGATCTGAGAGCACTGCACCTAGATCTTAGGATCTAATGCTTGCTGGGTGTGGCAATACATATAGTGAGTTTTGCCTGTTTTAACTTATAAAAGTGCTTAGAATAACTTATAAATTAAGTTAGCATTTAATGGTAAAGACCTAATAAAATTAATTGGCAATAAAATTACGTTATTAATTTTTTTTTACACTTGGTAAATTAAATAATTGGGGGTTTAGCTTTCTGGCAAAATAGTGATAATAATTGTATATCCCAAAATTACATTTGAATATTTTGAATAAGATAATGCAAAATAAATATTTGCATGTTTTTCCTCTTGTCTACAAATAAATTTATTTAATTCATTACAAAGATATTTCCAAAAGATTTGAGGGAAAATATTTAAAATGCTCTTTGTAAATTGTCAGAAAAATTAGAATGAAGATTTTTGTCTATAGAGAAGCTCGTTTTTTTTCTTTCTCTTTCTTGTTACTTTTTCGAAAAAGTGAAAAGTTGGAAAGCAAAATAGCTTTGCTTTTAAATTATTCTTTTTGAAGATTTAAATTTTAATTATTGTATAAGTTATAAAAGGATGGACGATTTATTGTATAATGGTTTTCAAAAAGGACAATGAAGAGCTAAATTAAAACTAAGATGCTCATTAACTCCATTTCAGTTCAATAGTTGAATCATCAATTCCTTCTTCATTAAAACAGGCAGAAGTCTCCATGTAGTAGTGCCACTCAGTGCAGCTAGAGTAATCAATGAATGACAGAAGGCTTGTGCATAAAATCCCTATCTAGTGCCTACTCATCCAATATCCCCAGACTAGTTTCTGGCTTGTGGCCTTCGTCAGTGAGGAGCCTTGGATCTGAGAGCACTGCACCTAGCATTCTGGCATCCATTGATTATCCTAGCTTGCACTGAGTGGCACTACTATATCAAGAGTTTTGCCTGTTTTAATAACAGTTATGAGCAAGCATAAGAAATGGTGGTCATGTGATGTTTAGTGGTCCTCCTTCATTCTTGTTACAATAGTATTAGCATATGAAGCTCCAATAAAGGACTGCTAAAGGAAGAATATTACTTTGAAATATTGAAGGAAGGCATAAGGATATAAATGCTCAAATGCTTATTGAAAAGAATTACTATGAAAGGTTGAAAAGAAGCAAAATGTTTTCGCTTTCAAACTTATGGTAAGAATATTTGAAATTCTGAAACTGTTACTTTTATATTGAAATTACAATTTTTGAATAAGAAAAGAAAAGTCATTTACAAGATTTTAATGTACTTTTGAAAGAATAGAAATTATTTTTGAATTATCTTGAAATGCTATTATTTTCTCTATTCATTTTCAAATGATAGAAATTTATTATTGGCATTCTTATTCATTAACTTAATAAACTATGTAATAAATTATGATAGTTAAATAATAAAATTTTTGAAATTATTTACAAAAAGTTATGTAATACTCAAAGCTAAGTTATTTATATCTTTGAAATAACATTAATTAAGAGTTTTGAAACAAAAGAAGATAGCTGAACTTTTATTTATGGTCCTTCAAGCAAATAATACTTAAGTGGGAAATTCATGAAGAAGACCATATGCTTTATTTTATTTACCAATTATTTTCTTATATTGGTCATTAATAAATTATTCTTTATTAATAAAATTTATTAATTATTATTTCACACATGCAATACTTTGTTATTACCATTAAATAAATTATATAGTTATTTGAGTTGGATAGCTGGGTTTGAAGACATGTAGGTGTCTGAAAATTTCAGATTTTTCACTCAGTAGATAACTTTTAGATAAGTGCTTGGCTTTGGGTTGGTATTTTTAGATCTAGTGTCTGAACCTACCCTGGAACCACTCTGAGAAGTGCCAAAGCACAAAACTATGGTCAGAGGTTTGGGGAGGGGTTCCTGACAGAGATATTTTAAATGCTGGCTCTGGCTAAGCATTTATCATAAATCTTGTTGAGGAAATGGCAATCCTCATTGTTTATATACTAACATACACTTGCCAATAAAGTGATAAAAATACTTGTAATTGTAGAATAATCCCCCTGTAGCTCTGAGACCATGTTTTTTCTGAAATTATAACTGGAATGTATGGTACATAAGTACACAAATATATATAGTAAGAATGAATGCTGAATTCAAATTATTATTTTTGTTACATAAATTATATTTAGCCATATTTCAGCAAAAAATTATCATTACAATATATATATATATTATTTTATGATAGAAAAGAAATAGATTGAGAAAAAAGTCATGTGACATTCTGTTTAGTAATTTTACTAATATTTATAATAACAGTTAACAATGAGAGAAAAATTGACTCATGCCTGACTAGTTCATTTATCATCAATAAAAATGGTAGAAACTTTAAACTATAATTTGATAGAAATGCTACATTGTGTATAATTCAATAGGCTGTTGTTCAGAAGTTTGTAATAAGTTGGAGCACTGGAGTGGCAGAACTGAGCCAGGATCCAAAAACCTTGAGCTTCAGAGTCTGCCAATCTAACATCACCCGAACACACAGTGCACTAAACTGTGTGAAATAAAAAAAATAGTAGAGTTTCAGAAAAAAACAAAACTTCTTACCTCATATTATCTATAGCTTTTCTAAAATTTGACAAATTTGATTTTGTGTATAATTTTCAATAATCAGAATGTTTTAACAAATAAAATACAACTTTTTAATAATTAAATAATTAAAAAAATAACTTCATTAAAAGTCAAATAATAATTTATTCATTAGTGGTCATTCATTAATGAACATGCCATTCTAACTCAGATTAATACAGGAATCTTTGCTGGCTACAACACAACCACTGTATTAAGTTATAAAGGACAAAATGGATGCACAAAATAATCATTGAATGATATATACATCAACATATATACTTAATTTATTTATTTGTCATTTTGCAGTGTTATTTCACAACTCATTCTGTAAAAAACAATTCAAAACAAAGCAAAACTCTCCATACAGTAGTGCCATCTTGTGCCAACAAGAGCAATCAATGGATGCCAGAAGACTTGTGCATAAAATCCCTATCTAGTGCCTACTCATCCAATATCCCCAGATTAGTTTCTGGCTTGTGGGCCTTCATCAGTGAGGAGCCTTGGATCTGAGAGCACTGCACCTAGATCTCAAGATCTAATGCAACCCTCTAGCAGCCATCTTTTAACTCTACTTAACTACAAAACTATGAGAATGCCCACAAGCCAGAAACTAGTCTGGGGATATTGGATGAGTAGGCACAAGATAGGAATTTTATGCACAAGCCTTCTGGTGCTACTGCATGGAGAGTTTTGCTTTGTTTTGAATTGTTTAATAACAATTATGTGCTAGTATGAGATAGTGATCATGTGATGTTTAGTGGGTTAACACCAATCCTGCATAATAGGATAGTGGTGACTATGGTTGTTAAAGAGCCAAAGTCATCAGAATGTATGGGTGCTGAATTGAGTTCAGACCCATATGACTATATAAGCTATTGAGCTTGGATTGAAAATATTATTTTGTTTTCAATTCATTCTCATAGTTTTGTAGTTAAGTAGAGTTAAAAGGTGGCTGCTAGAGGATTGCATTAGATCCTGAGATCCAGGTGCAGTGCTCTCAGATCCAAGGCTCTTCCCTGAGAAGGCCCACAAGCCCGAAACTAGTCTGGGGATATTGGATGTGTAGGCACTAGATAGGGATTTTATGCACAAGCCTTCTAACATCCATTGATTGCTCTTATTGGCACAAGATGGCACTACTGTATGGAGAGTTTTGCTTTGTTTTGAATTGTTTAATAACAATTATGTGCTAGTATGAGATAGTGATCATGTGATGTTTAGTGGTTTAACTCATTCTGTAGTGAACTTTTCTTTTAAAAAAACTCTATCCTCAACAATGCACTTCTTGAGTAATATTATAATATAATAATGGTGTGACACTCTCATAAAAACTATAATCAAGGTCAATATAAAACATCTTATGGGAAAAATCTTAAGCATCTGTTCTCTTTACATGCTCAAACCAATGGGCAGATGCCCATATAATAGTATATTCAATATTATCACACTGAACAAACTAAAAATAACATAGTAATCATCATTATAATCTTACCATTAGGTTTTCAGAATATTTTTAAATAAAATGTTTTCCCTATCTTTATGTAATAGTAATAACTTTTATAAATGATCTTTAGAAATCAAATGAAAATCTTGTGAATCCTGAATACAGTTTTTGTTTCAAACTTTTCATTTTTGACAAATTTCAAACTATTTTCCTCAACTACACATATTGAAATGATTTATCTTCTTATAGAACATTTATGTAAATGGAAATGATCAAAGACTCCCAGAACACGAAAGTAATTTCAAGTTTTATTAGCCTTCTTCAGAAGAGAACATTAAGAAGAGTAATGCATTACCTTGAGGATATTAAAAAGATTTTTTTATTATTCTTAATTAAAGTATAACAATTTGATTTTTAATACTAAACTACATTGTTCTCTTTTTTAAATACACTGAAATTAAATGAAATAATCAAATAATTAATTGCTTATAAAGTTACGTGATGTCTGATTACCAGAATAACAAGAATTTTTACCTCACAAGTCCATCATTCGACCACTATGCTAAACCACACTAGATAATATATATCTTTAAATAAATATGTGGATAAATAAATCATTACATTGCTATATCTGTATATTTTATTGAAATATAAGATGGGCTGGACATATTGCTAGAAGAGATGATAATAGATGGACAACTGAAATCTTAAACTGGATTCCAAGAGATTGTAAAAGACCCAGAAAGAGACCACATGTGAGATGGATGGATGAAATAAGAAAGGGTGCAGGGGTGATGTGGAGAAGAGAAGCTAAAGATTGGAGGAGATGGATTGAACTTGAGACCTTCATCCTGCAGTGGATTGATAATGGTTGATGATGTGATGATATGTATGTAAAAATTTAGAAATAATGATATTATTAGAAGATACCAGGAAAGAAGTAACTGATATGCAAAAAAAAAAAAAAAAAGAATTAAGTAACTGGAAAAAACAACTGGCTAATGCAAATTGAAAAGCTGATAAAAAGGTCTGAAAATGAAGAATTAAAAGAGAGAAAAAATAAAAAATGCAAAAACAAGCAGTATAAAAGAAGTGCCACAAATAGTGTACTAATATGTTCTGTAATCAGTTTTATTGTTTTGGAAATTAGTAAAGAAGAGTTCTAGTCAAGAAGCTAATTCGACTATCTCTGAAATATGTGTGTGAGCAATAATGTGCTTACAAAATTATAAAGTTAAAGAGACGTTTGTATATATTAAATCCCTACAGAGATATGAACTGTAAAACGATTTAAGTGGTCCTATTTTCAACTATCAAATAGTCAGTTGAATTACTAATCTTTTACTAATAGTATTATCATTATTCAGAGTAAAATAAACTTTTGAATTTATTACTAAACTTTGTGGTGTTTCCTTTATTTAACATAAAAAATTATTCACATTTTTTTTCTATAATTCACTGCTGTAAATATATATCTTAATATCAGTAGTTAAACTTTATTTGTACCTATATAAACTTACAACAATATCATATTCTCTCTCTTATGTTTATTTATATATTTCAAATAATAACTTCTCTTTACCATATTCTAGAGCCATCTAGTGAAAATCTGAGTAAACAACGAATAGCGATAAAACATTCTCATTGCAAATCACTTTATAGTTTCCCCCAAAGTTCTGTCCATTTTCATTCTCTACACAATTTGGGTAGTATGCTGCAAGTTGATAATGGAACTGCCCCATTTAGACCCAGGTCTGTTCATTCTACAAAACAATAAAGGTTATGAAAAGAGATGAGCTCATCTCCCCCAAAAAATCCTTTGAGGACACTTGGACCCTATTCACCTTTCCAGCTAATAACAACAGAACGATAAACATGCCGGCCCACTAAACCATTCAACAAGAACTCTCAGGACTTAGCATAACCTCATTTAACTTTGTCTATATCCTTTCCAATTTGTACACATAATAATTAATAAATATATTTTTGAAACAAAACTGAGATCGTTAAAATATATAAAACCTGACTGGTGTCAGAATTATATGCTGTGAGAGTTGGCTTGAATGAAAAACATCATTTTTGTTAGTTTAAAAGATATTAAAACAAGTAAAAGATGGCTATTTATATGTATAAATGCTTTAGTTCCATCTTTGAATACTAGTCTTCTCTGATGAAGGCAAAAGACAGAAACAGATTTGCGTGTGTGAATATCATAGTACTATACCATCTGCTACATTTTGATAGATGGCTATGGATATATGGATAATAAAAATCTGTTCTTTATATATATATACATTTGAATAGTGAAATATTTGTTTATGTTGTTTGATTCAAAGATTTAAACATTTTTTTTAGAAAACTCAAAATAATGGCACTGCTTAATGTAGCCTAAATTTTTTTTAAATGCATATTATGATATACTAAATATGTGATATTGAGTCTGTTATAACTTTGCCAGATGTTTGATTTATTTTCCTTTAAGAATCAGCATACTGAAAATTTGGTTTATGAATATTCAAAAAATGTTCTTTTTGTTAATAACCATTAATAATTGTTTTAAAGGAAAATCAATAAAACCAAAGTCTGTTATTCAAGCAACTTAAATTACATTATGAATGACTAAAGTAAATATTTACGTATCTTGATTACGTTACGAGGATTGATGAAAAAAATTATGCAAACATTGAAAGTAATTTCCTTCATTTTAAAACTATTTCTCTTTGAAAGGCTGGACTTTGAAAACTTTTGTTAAAAATAATAATACTTTTTTCATTAAAAAAAAGTTACATAATGTCAAACAAACTACACTATATAAACACGCACACACGCATATACATATTTAAAATAGAATAAGGCAGCGTATTTAAAAAAAAACCGCGTATTTATCAACTGACATTATAGCTTTTCGCTTGAAAAAACATCACAATAAGAGTCTGTAGTTATAAAAAAAAAAAGAATCAATTGATCTGGGAAGTCACGTGACATCTGAGCACCAGAAATGAAAGATTAAACTTTGATCTAAATTTTTTTTTATTCCTTAAATCTATTAATTATAATTATGCTAAACTATATAGGATTAAAAAACGGAAAGTGCTAGACTGATGCTCAAACATTACGTAATTCTTAACAAATAAAATTTTTGATTATAATGAAATATATTAATAAAGTTATGAGATATTTATGCACTTTCATGATCTGTTTTTTCCCCCATATGTAGTAAAACTGAATTCCAGTATAATATATATTTTTCAACACATGATGTTTACCACAGTCCTTGAAAGTTAATGCCGAACTATTCTTCGAATTATGTATTCTCCTTAACTTGATACAATTCAATTGAATTGAAAGAATATTTTTATTATCTGATCACCACTGAATTGATTAAAATATTTGGTTAACCCTACCCATAAAGCTGATCTACTTTTTTAGAGACACACTGAAAGTTTTAAACAGATAATTGATCCACTTAATAAAGATACAATCACACATGAAAACCTAAAAGAGAAATTCAAAATTACTGTACACTCAATTTTGTATTTAGACTTCTTAGAAATTCTCCATTTTCATTGGTCTTAAATATATTTTATTATTATTAACATTTGTAAATTCAAATTTGTATAAATTGCATATCAATTTAAGTTTGAGTTAATGTCTTAATGTTATTATTGTCAATTTTGTAAAATGTTATATACTGTAATGGTTGAACTAAGTATATTTCAACATTTTATATTTTCTCTATTTGTTTTGATGTGATGTATTGTGGCTTCTCCTTAAATGAAGCCAAGAATATCTCAGCAATTATGCCCAGATAAACCTGTTAGCCACTTTATTTTCCATTCCCCACTCTAAATTTTCCCATATTCTGCTCCATCCCATTTCCACAACATAATCTTTGTCAACTCTATAACCTGTATATCTAAATCCCCTTTATCTTTTCCCGAACCCAGCATAATTCACTTTCTGTATAATCACTTTTTTCATATTTATTCTTCCATAACTTCATTATATGTTCCCTTTCTGTTTTCAAGCATTAACATTCAATTAACAAATGCCTAATATTTTCTATTCCTTCCTTACATAATTTACAAAATAAATCACCCATTTTTTTCCATTTACATGTATATTCTCTTGTAGCTAAAATCCCATTTGAGCCTTAAATAATAAACTACTTTCCTTACCATTATCATATATTAACTCACACCTACTATTCTGTTTATTTCTATATATATTTAAACTCTTTTTACTCTCCATACTATTTCTCCATCTCTCTCTAATTCCCTATTCTTTATTAATAAATCTATTCTTTTATCCCATTCCTTACTACAACAACACTCAACAATCCTCTTAACACAATCATCCCATCTTTTGTACAAATATACTGATATAAATTCTTTACCCAAATCTTTTGCATACCGCATTACCTTTCTCACCCATCTTGTTACCTGCCCTTTACTCATAACCCAATTAAATACTATTTTAGCTATTCTTTTATTATCCATAAACTGCAATCTACCAAACATTTTCATTTTACTTTTTGCATCTCTCATATAAAAACTTGACCATCCCATTTATCCTTGAATTGCCTCTTTTGCTGTCCATACATCTGCATCCAATGCACGTCTTCCTACTTCCCTTTGAACTTTTTCTAAGTAATTTAATACCTATTTACTAACATATAATGCATCATTACCATATGTTAACCCTGCTACTGCAACTCCTTTCCATATAATTCTAACTACATCATATTTATTACATGAAAACACTATTAATTTCTTTTATCAATCCCTTTCTTTTCTTTGCTTCATTTATCAATTTTTTCTCCCATTCATCCAAATAATTTTTCTGATTACTTAAAATAATTCCCAAATAACTATATCGATTCACCACACTTAACTTAATATCTCCCAATAAAAATTCTACATTTTCTCTTTCCCCAGTATTAACTATCATTATATTTGATTTTTCTTCACTAAATTTAATCCCCATCTCTTTACCAACCCTTGCACATCTCAACATAACTTCCATATCTTCTCTTCTTTCTGTACACAAAAATATATCATCAGCAAAAAAAAAGACCTGACAAAATATATACTCCCTTACTACCTATTAGCAGTATCTCTATCCCTCTCCCTAATCTTTCTATTGCTCTTTCTATTTCACTCAAATACAACACAAACAAAATAGGTGACATAGGGCATCTTTGCCTTAGCCCCACCCCATTTTTAACTTTAACTGATTCTATATTCCCTAATTGATATATATATAATAATTATTTTCATATAATTTCTTAATAATATCTATTAAAGCTTCATCCATTCCCAAATTTGCTAAACTTATCCATAATCTATTTCTATCTACTCTATCATATGCCTTCTCTATATCTATAAAACTCATATATAACTGTTTACCTAAATTCTTACTCATATCCATAAGTTGTGTAACAACAAATAAACTATCTCCTATACGCCTATCTAATCTAAAACCTCATTGCATTTCCCCCACTACATTATTCCCTTTCATCCATTTTACAACTCTTCTAGCCATCATATATGAGAAAACTTTATATAAAACTGATGTTAAGGCTATTGGTCTATAATTATTTACATATATTACATGGGCACCACCTGGCGTTAAGCATCAGAAAATAAACTAACACATATATATTTAAAACAGTATTTTATTCAATACAATAATGTAACCATTATGTAGCCCCACTTGTAATGCCAGGCTAAATCATGGAAAACATAAGTTACTCCTGATGAATGATGGTAAACCATATAATCACACATAAACAAGGTAACAAATCATGTGATAATTTATTTATAAATGTATCTATTAATTGGTGTTCATTTATTTTCTTGAAAAATTAATAAATTATGTAACAGTAATTTATTTACAAAGTATAATTATTAATTGACATGCAATTTATTTGTTTAACAAGGTCCTTTAATATTTATACATCGTATTATCAATATATTCACAGTTAATATAACACACTTGCTATACCTTTAACTCTTACTTCAATAAACTTAAATATAATTCTATGCATATTTAAATTCATAAATATAACATTCGACTCACATGTCTACTAGTGCTTACACATACATATGCTGTATATGCAATAGACATCAATGCTATCTTTATCACAATAATAATAAGGAATGGTGTTTTTTAGATCCCAATTCTAAACATAACTGCTTATATAATAATAACTATAAAGGGGTGGCCTTTTGGTCCTAATCCTAACTAAATAAATCTTCTATACAATAATTATAAGGAGTGGCCTTTTGGTCCTAAACCTAATTTAATACAACTACAATTTATTCATGGATGACTCTTTCTGAGATTGATCTCTAACTCATTAAACTGATAAGAATGTATTCTTCTATATTAAACAAACAATTGTATATATATATGCATCTATATAAAATCCAATTTTCAGTAATCAAATATAAGTTTAACTGCAAATGAATGATTACTTGTGACTTAAACAATTTATATGTGTGCATTGTATTTACATGGTTATCATTATTTCTTTACCTTTTCCTCTTATTAATAGCTTATATAAAATTTATAGGCTTAGCATACATGTGGGATATATAATAAATAATTTTAAACAAGGCAAAGTTCTCCATACAGTAGTACCACTCTTGCCAACCAGAGTAATCAATGGATGCCAGAAGGCTTGTGCATAAAATCCCTATCTAGTGCCTACTCATCCAATATCCCCAGACTAGTTTCTGGCTTGTGGCCTTCGTCAGTGAGGAGCTTTGGATCTGAGAGCACTGCACCTAGATCTTAAAAAAAAAAAAAGGTAAAGAGAAATTATTCAAAATTCATTTCTTTTTTTTTCATTAACAGTTTTTTTTTCAAAATAATATCCAGATAACAAACTTTATTTACAAATTCAGATTATTTAAAATAAAGTACAAATTAGACTAAATATAAGACTCATCAAAACAAAATAATTGTCCTTTACTTCTTTCTGACAAATATTAAAAGTCTGTTTAAAGAGATAATTTAGTCTTATCATTTCCAGCTGCCTTTTAAATAAGACTATTTCTTCATTTCTTCCAGAGTTATTCCCTCCTTTTTATTCTCAAAACATAGTGAAAATCTTTGGGATTTGAATGAAGTATTATCCCTTCTGATCAAGAGAAACAAAAAACTGATTTTATAAAAAGAAAAGTTAGACTTCCTTTTTGCAAACTTGTTTCAGTTAATTTTAAAAAAAACAAATTTGCATATCACTTTGATTAGAAGAGAGAAAATTTTTTTTTGTTTTATTGAAATGAATAATAGATTATTTATTTCAATACTAATAGGTAAAATCTGTTGTGATTGACTTTGGGCAAGGAGTAGCCAGTAAATTATGCCATGTCACATTGCCATCATGTGTGTATATATATATTTGCAAGCCAAAAAAGAAAAAGAAAGATAAACTTACTTTAAAAGCACTTAACAAAATTCAAACCTCAGACATAAGTTCTTCACATAATTTTGTGTTTATGATTATATATATACATATTCTGGGCATAATTTATATTGAATTTAGTTTTTATCTTTTAATTAACCTTTTACAAGTATTTGACAGAGAATTGCATATGGTTGTTAAAACATGTTTAACATTTTGCTTGCCAACTCAATTCTTTCATTCTTGTGAGAAAAAAGGTGAACTATGATCTGACAATATAATTTACAATTTGTCAACAAAAAAAAATTGATTATTTGGAAGCATATTTATAGTATTCCAACACTGACCCATTTAGAAAAAAATCATAAATAGTTATCAGGAACTTCAATTGTTTAAAAGATGGTGCTGATCCATGGAAGGCTATTGATGGACTTTTACTAGATTATTCAGGAATGAAAAGCTATACAATTCCCACATAGCATTTATTAGCTGGTTTAGCTTTGAAACAGATTTAGTATTTGTATTTACATTTATATATTGAACTATTTCCATTATCTAATGGTTTAGCATGAAATACGTATATTGGTGATTATTTATCTTTTCAACATGTGTGTGATCAGGTGGGTCAGCAATATAAGATGACACTGAGAGTGGTGGGTCGTGTGAAAGTCTGAGTTCGAACCCCACATATCTTACATATATTAATGCAGGTTTAAGCTTGTACAATGTATTATCTAATGTGATAAAATCTAAGGGTCCAGGTTCAATTCCCATGCTAGTACTGTCATTGGTGCGGCCAGTACACCTGAAGAAGAGAGAATAATACCTCTTGAAACATTGTGCATATACTAACCTGTGTGCTATTATTAACAGTTGAATGTAATTGAAAATTTATATAAAGTTTAATTTTTCTAATGATATTCAATACTTCATAGTAGATGATGCAAACAGTTCACAATATATAAATACAACTAAAATACCATCATCACAATTAGACATTATTAAAAAATTATGTCAAAAGCTCACCAAAGTAGAAAATCATTTAACTTTCTTATGTAAAAGTAAATCTGAAGGAATAGTTCCTAAGGGTTTACAACTAAAACCTCCAATTCACTCCCAGGGAGCTGAGAAAATTACTCAGAGAGCAAGCGAAGCTCTGTTAAAAGAAGGAATAAATGTTCAAAGGTTTTGCAAGTATCAAATCTTACATTCCATTAATAATGTAGAATGTTTTCTAAAAAATAAACTTATCGATGAAGACTTCACAAAAGTTTTTTAAGCAGTAAGAAAATCATATTCTACATTGCATGGAAAAGTAAAAAAATGGCAAAAGAAAAACTTGCTAACCTACATGGGCATATCAAAGGGCATAATGTACCAAGGGAGTGTACCAGATTCATCTGTTAAAAATCTCAGTTCTAAACATTTAATAGATGATAAAATGTCTGTTTTTGTAAAAGGATTAAAGTTTGCCATCACACCTTTTAATATCCCTTTATCAGATATAATGGCATCACTGAGGAAATCACTTAAAAAATTGGCTTTAGAAAAAGCTGCAGAATTACACTGAAGAATAAAAAGAACAGTTGACAAGCAACAAAAATTGATGTTACACATATTCTATGGTGAGAAGAAAGTGATTAAATCTCTCAAAGAAGATAAATATATAATTATTCTCCCTGCTGACAAAGGCAATGCAACAGTTGTAATGGATACAATTAATTATGACAACAAAATACGAGAACATCTCATAGCAGGCCAATACAGAAAAGTGGTAAAAAATCCAATATTGAATGCAGAAACAAAGTTACAATCATTACTCAGAAAGCATCACAAGTACTTCAGTGATTCAAAAAAAGAAAACTAACTTCATATTTCAGCAAAATTCCTCATTTTTATGGTATACCTAAAATCCATGAAGTACATGTTTGTTAGTTCTAGAGATTCACTTTGTCAAATTTATCAAAATTTCTTCTCAATGTTCTTAGTCCTTTGGGATACAAGACCCAGTCCTTTGTCAGGGATTCTAGACACTTTGTAGAATTAATCAAGAACATGAAAATTGACTGAACTGACATATTGGTAAGCTTTGATGTGAAAAGTTTATTAGAAAATGTACCATATGAAGAAACATTGTCTATTGTAAGAAAAAGATTAAATGGTGATAATAGCTTACATTCTGTATAAAAACAACCTACTTTCAATATAATACAGAATTCTTCCAACAAAATCAAGGAATGGCTATGGGCTCACCATTGTCACCCCTGATTATCAATATTTACATGGAAGAACTTGAAAACACAGCCATAAAAACTACCCCATATCTGCTTAAAGTTTGGCTTTTCTTTGTTGATGATACATTTGTCGTATGGTCACATAGTGAAGCACTACTACAAAATTTCTGTAAACACATCAACAACATATTCCTTTCAATTAAATTCACAAAACAGGAACAAAAATTGGCAGTCTTAGATATTCTTATGACAAAATCAAAACTACAGTTTAAAGAAAACCCGCACATACAGGAAAATATTTAGCACATACATCCAATCACACCAGAAACATAAACAAGGAATTATACTATCACTATGGAACAGAGCAAAACAAGTTTGTTCAGAAACCAGTGATTTGAAAAAAGAAAAGATCTATATAGAACAAACTCTTATGAAAATTAGTTATCCATCAGCTGTTTTTAAGAAAACTTTAAATGGACAACAAAAAGAATCATCAAAAGAAAAAAAAAACAATTATTGGTACTGCAATGTGTATCAGTACATACCAAAAATAGAAGACAAATTAAGGAAAATCTGAAACCAGTATAACATCAGAACAGCTTTTCAGAGCCATACCACACTACAAGGAATTATAATGTCTACAAGGCCTAAACTTGAAATGTTGAAAAGCAAAAACTGTATTTATAAAATACCATGTGAATGTGGAAGCATATATATTAGTGAGTCCAGTGCAAGAACACAAACTGATGATTAAAAGAGAGAAAATAGATGTGACTCAGTTAGCAGACCATGTGTGTGCCAATGAATATATGTTCAATTGGGGAAAAACAAAAATATGGGATAGAAAGGGAAAGGTACAAAAAAATTCAAAGAAGCTGCTCATATGACTATGCAAATAATCCCATAAGTAAACCTAGTGTGACTATACATAATATATGGGAACCACTAATCAACTTTGCTCTTAAGAAAAAATGGAGAAATCAGGAGGAACCTCATAGATAATTATATGAAATTTCTACTGACTGTTGCCTTTGGTAGTATGATTCAATTGATTAGAGCATTACTTTAAAATTCAATATTCAAGAATCTAAGGGTTCAGATTTGATTCCCATGCTATTGCTGTCACTGGTGAGGCCAGCAATATCTAAAGAAGGGAGGAGAACAATATCTCTTGAAACATTGTGCATATATTAACCAAAAGACTGTTTTTTATGAGGCTCCTCATCGACATCTAACATCACTCTAACTCAGCCAGTTTTTATACGAAAATATTCGTTAAACACGTATTCAATTCGTTTTTAAAAGTTCTGTAAGATAGTGCCATCTTCCGATTTATTTTACAAGTAAAAAATTAAAAAAAACGTATTTAAACCTAAACAAAGAAGGAACATTATTTGTGATTGGTTCTTAGCATGCTCTCAGACGAAAAAGACATTCTGATTGGCTGGAAAGAACAAAGAAACTGCCTGATCAAAGAAAATAAAGCAAAACGCTGAGATTTTCATTTCGAATACGATTTAAATTATTATAAAATTATATTTATGGAAATTAAAAAGTATTTTTAGAGAGAATAATAAAAAAACAAAATTATTTTCGAAAAATATTGAAGATTTTAGTAAAAATATTGAAGATGTAGTAAAAAGAAATATTTACTTTTCTATAATGTAAAAGTCGATCTTTTTGTTTATATTATAGCTTTTATGTTGCCGATATTGAATATTTTAGAATAAATAAATAGCAACTTATTTTTGAAAGAACTTTCGTTCTCTTCACAACCTGAAAAATTAATAATATACTTTTTATAAACGTATCTGAGTTGAATTTAATATTATAGGCGAATATGTTTTAACAATAGGCTTTGTCTTCAGTTTGTGAGTTGGCCAATTAAAAGCTTTGATTTTTACCTCATACAACCAATGATTTAATTAGCGGTTAAAAGGTTAATCTGTGTGCTTTTTGTTATTAAAAAAGTAACATATTTGTTATTATATACACACACACAAAGGCAGTCCAAATTCAGCTTACATTTCTAAATTATGTTGGAATTTTTTAATTTTATGGAAATCACTGGCCTGGGAATGTTATATCAATGTGTTTTTGCTTAGCATCAACGCCATCTATCAGCTGACATGATAGATCAGAACACTACTGAAAATTTAAATAAAGTTAAATTTTTCTAAAGACATTTAATACTTCATATTACATAATGAAAATAGTCCTATATATAAATACAAGTAAAATACCATCATCACCAACCTTGAAGATTTGGGATGTTTATAAGGTTGATAAAGTACTATAACATAATCCAGACTAGTGGAGTATCTACATTGTACATAGTCCACTTCCTTGGAACCATAATGCCCACATAAGCAATGCATATATTTAATGAGTTTCTTTCAGATGGTTTATGAGGTTATAATTTTTCATGTGTTTTTTCATAGTGAGTTTTGTATAATAGCAAATCATTTACCATTTTGTAACTATGTTGACTTTCTTATACTTTTTAATACTTGGAATGATTTTTAGATGGTTTAGACATTTAAAAATAATGGGAACATATTTTAAATTTATTCTTTCCAATTAGTGTAATGGTTGTAAATCTTTTTTCACAGAATCATCATTAACAACAGATATAACTGCCATAAAAGTGTTTTCTACTAATGGATGATGCTGTTGTATTTTGGCTTGACTTCTATTGAGCATATCAGTTCCTATATAAGAAATTTCTTGACAATAGATTATACTTTTAACTAATTAAAATAATCATTTCCATTTTACAATAGCATTAATTAATTTATATACATTCTTGAAGATATATTTTTATCTTTAATTAAATCTTTTCGGTTCTGCAGTATTCAAGGTCAAGGTATAAACACATAATGTATAATGAATATGTAAATAATAATAATTGTATAAAAATAACGAATATGTAAAACAATAATAATAGTTGTATAAACGTAGAATAAAAGTAATAACTGTAATGTATAATAAGTATGTAAAATAACTGTACAGTAATTAAGAATAACGGTTGTGTAATATTGCAATGTTATTAAATCATAGAAAGTTGTATAATAATAGAAATCCCAGCTGACCTTATAGGGTCAGAAAACTATGTAAAATACCATATATGGTGAGAAACGTAAAAATACTGGGTGTATGTGAAAACGTAAGTGAAAACACCATATATGGTTAGGAATGTAAAAGACTCCAGAAGTCTTGAGGGGTATATAAACCCCCATAAACTAAACCAGTTGTTCTGAATACGTTCTGGGTATGTTCTGAGTTTTAATTATGAGTCAGAGACTCCTGCCTCTGTAAGTCGAAAGCAGGATTAGAGTATTTTATGCAGGTCACCACGACCTTTTATTATTTTATTACGCCTTATAATAGGCTATGTATATAGTTAAAATTATCCGTATTAAACTATAATCTTACCATCTCAATTCTGCCTTTGTCCATTTATTTACTTGCGGGTCACAAGACACCGCAAGTTCTTTTTTCTGAAAATTTAGTTTTAAAATACCTTTTTCTTTGATAAAGTTTTCTTTTAATAATTTTTTTCATCTGTGCGATTTTATATATATACGAGTTTAAGATAAAATTAATTTTCAATTTTTATGTCTTAAAAAATAAGTTTTTATATGCGAACTTTTCTTTTTAATGTCTAGTTTTTAAAATAAATAATGTAACTGCGTGTGTGCCCGTTACAATTGAGTATATCAGTTCCTACATTATAAATTCCTTGACAATAGATTATACTGTATTTAAATTTTTGAATGAATAAGTTCCAATCGATTATCCAGTCATTTGTTAGATAACTGCTATTTAAAGGCGACAAACTTTTATGGTCAGTTACAATTTTGTTTCTGATCCTAACAAAAAATGCTTAAACTTAATGGAAAACTATACAATGGCTAAAGGTTTTTGTTCTATGCCAAAATAACTTAACTATGACTCTTTTAATGATATGCTAATGAAATATAACATTTGAAGTTGTTGTAGATTATTTATTTGAAAAAGCATCACTCCTAAATCAAATTCAATGCCATTAGTTTGGTTATAGAAAAATGTAAAATTAGGCATACAAGGATAATGGTTTTTAGAAAATTACCTTTAATTTTTTTTAAAATCGTATTTATGTTATTCAATTCAAGCTTACTTTTGTTCATTCTTTAATTCCATTAGTTATTCTGTATCGTCAGTAAAGTTTTTATAAAAACAATGATAAGTAAATAAGCATTTATTTTTATATGACGCTATGCGTACAATTGTATACATTCAAAGATCAGCCTTTCAAGCTAATTGTGCATGCGTCTTCTGCGAGTGTTAAATAATAAATGAATACTTCACTCTACAATACAAGATATGGTATTTATGCAGGAATAAAAGGAATCCTCTTATTCCTACGATTCAAATTATTTTATATGAGCAAATCTGAAGTACTGTTGAGTAAAGTGTGAGAGTAGAATTCTCACTTTAAATTACTATCTTTGATGTTGGAATGAATGACGGCGGCGAAATTGTCTAGAATTTACTAGACGTCACTCTAAGTGAAACTTAATTATAAGTAAATAAGCATGCGCAATTAGCTTGAAAGGCTGATCTTTGAATGTATACAATTGTATGCATAGCGTCATATAAAAATAAATGCTTATTTACTTATAATTAAGTTTCACTTAGAGTGACGACGTCATTCATTCCAACATCATAGATAGTAATTTAAAGTGAGAATTCTACTCTCATGCTTTACTCAACAGTACTTCAGATTTGCTCATATAAAAGAATTTGAGTTGTAGGAATAAGAGAATTCCTTTTATTCCTGTATAAATACTATATCTTGTATTGTAGAGTGAAGTATTCATTTATTATTTAACACTTGCAGAAGACGCATGCACAATTAGCTTGAAAGGCTGATCTTTGAATGTATAAAAACAATGATAGAAATTGCATAAGCCAAGGAATGACCTTAATTGCTTTTTATTACAAGAAGTTGAAAAAAATCTGAATGAAAATTATTATGTCTGGATAAGCTTTAATTCTTTCTTATTATCTGGGATAGAAATATCATATCTTTATTTAAACTTGATGTTATTTTTCTGGCATTCCTTAAAAATAGTTGAAGATGTTCTAAATATTGTTTTTTTAGGTTTCCAAAGACAACAACCATACCCATTATATAAAACATGCAGGCATAAGTCTTGCTTCATTGTTTATCAAACTAAAAATCCTTTTTTAAGATATAAGAATACTCTTCATATCTGAAAGCAATGTATTTTCAATATTCTGCAGCAATAATATTACCAATAGCTAGAAGTCAAACCAGTTATGGTGAATAGTTATATCTTTAAATTTAAACAAATATTCATGGACAGAGCTAAAGATAAACCTTTCTGGGACTGTATTAAGCAATAACTGGTGAGTATCAAGCATAATTTTATGGAGTCATTTTTTCTTTACCAATATTAAAGATTATTATTTGGGGCTGAACACTTTTCTACTATTCCCCATTCAACATCTGACAGAATTGTTTCTTTACCTCTTTCAACATCTGATGGAATTGTTTCTTTACATCTTCTTTATATTGATTAGGGATTAGTTAGAACTTGCATTATTAGTAGTGGTTTTCCTTTTTCATTCTGATATGATTAACAGCAACTATCTTTTGCCCTCATTCTCTCAGGCTAAGCATTTAGATTTAATAAATACCACAAATTAATGTTACAACTCATATGTGAGAATTGTCTTTTAAACATATATACTATATAATTATTCAATTGATTTTTTAAAAAAATTAAACTTTTTTTAAAGCTGTGGGCCCACAAAAGTTAATTCTGCTAATATTTATTTTTTTGATTTGCTTAACTTTATGCTATTTTACTTTATATATATATATATATATATATATATATATATATATATATATATATATATATATATATATATATATATATATATATATATATATATATATATACACATAGATATTGTGATTTTATTCTTAATAGTCACATTATCCTTCTCTTTGTGGATTGGGGAACAAAATTAGTTACCATTATCTATCATTTTGGCATTACCAAAATCTATTTTTTCCTTTGTATGCATATATTAATACTATGCTAAATATGTCTTTATAGTTTTGACTTATTATTTGTACTTTATAGGTCTTTTTCTAAAAATTCTTAGAAATAAATAGTAATTTCTTTCTCTTATTCATATGTCAAAATTATGTCCATTACATGTGGTTAGTTAGATTCATGGCCTCTTCTGGTAATTATGTTCTTACTGCATGTTTAAACAATTACGTTTTGTGTGTTTTATGATTCATTTACTTATGTGGATCAGGTAGAATGGCAAAGAAAAGATTTGATAAAGGTATCCATCTCTTTGGTCATCAATTAAATTCATTTGTGTGTCCTACAGCAATCTGTGAATATTACAGAATTATGATTCAAAATTATAGAGTTCTACATGCCATACTAGCCATAAATGAATCACAAAGATATTTCTAAGTTTATTAATTATTACTCATGTTGAATGAGTCTTAAATTTAACTTGGTCAAAGATGTCTTTGTATATCCAGAGGTTTTTCTGCCTGATGCTTAAAAATGGTGAACTAATTATTCTTTATAACTAATATTTAATTACTCATGCTACCTTCAAGATTGTACCTATTCATAGTAACTTTATCACATCCAAGATTCATCATATTATTAAACAAACATTTCAAAAACACTCACCATAATTATGCAACACTTGTTTTATTGAAGACCACATATTGGTTAAAAAAATCTCATATGAATCACCCTGAATAGTACATTTTCAAGAGGCCCCATATATAATCCATATGACAAACAAATAGATTTTGGAAGATAAAAAAAGAATTAAGGCCACCTATAATGAGCCCTTTGTCAGAAGAGAGAGAGGGAACATTTTTGTGGCGATCTTTGAAATCTCAACATTTGGCAATCCTTCCACCTTTTCACTTTTGGAAATCACCAAAATAAAAACTTTCTCTCACACTCTCAATCTCCTCTGGAAAAGAGATTTAAAAATAAAGCATTATAATTACCCTTGATCTCATTTTCACTATTCACTAAAAATGTATTATTTCCTTGTTACAGTGATTATATATAGGCACTCATATACATTTTGAAACTTCGTGAAAATGAACTCCTCAGACTGATTTACAAGAGATTTTTTAAATCAATACACGATTACCACTATTAAATACATGAGATAATGAATGGTGCTTTTATTTTCTCTCTAAAGTTAATCAAATTACTTATAATGCATCAAGCATTATTAGCTAAGAGGTCATCACAACCGCCTTGCATGCAAGTAGTTGGTTGCAGACGGTTGTGGGTTTACATCCCGGCCGATGCTATGACATATGAAAAAAAAATGTTTACTTGATCATTCTACATATTCTTGAATAATCAAGAAGATATTTAAAAATAGATTAGGCAAAGAAATAAAGGGAAAGCCAATGGTCTTGTTTGATGTTTAATTAATATAATTGACCACCTGTTTCACTTTATTAACACATCCTAAACAATTTGATTTATATAAATCCAAACTCATTTGCTGCATAATGCATTTGATCGAAGATTCTTAATGGATGTTAATATATGATGGGATTTTTTCCTTGTCATTCATTGTTGTCATTTTATCGACATAAAGAATATGCCATGAACTAAGATTATGGATTTAGATTTGCATAGTAAAGTAAAAAGCTGTGAATTCATAATATTATATACACTATGGCAAGTTTTGAATAAATATTTTACATTACAACCAAGCATTTCAAATCTTCCAAAATGGTGGTAATGGCATGTAAAAATCTATGCTAAAATTTGGACCCTATGAAATGACTGGATGTAAAAATTATGTCTTATTAAGAGGTTTAGTCCTTTGGCAGTTTTCACATTTCCTTCTGCATATATGTAAACAGCTATTTAAGAGTTGTTTTATTTTCAATGTACCATAATATTTATTGTGTTTTCAATTTAAGACTCATAGTTTTGTTGTTAAGTAGAGATAAAAGATGGCTGCTGGAGGTTGCACTAGATCCTAAGATCTAGGTGGAGAGCTCTCAGATCCAAGGCTTCTCACTGATGAAGACCACAAGACAGAAACTAGTCTGAGGATATTGGATGAGTAGGCATTAGATGGGGATTTTATGCACAAGCCTTCTAGTATCCATTGATTACTCTGGCTTGCACTGAGTGGCAATGCTGTATGGAGAGTTTTACCTGTTTGAATATTCATATAAGTAGTAAGTATACATAATAAGATGGTGGTGCATAGCACATGGCATTACTATTCTCCATACCCAGTAATCGTACTCTGTAATTTTTGTTCATTTTTTTTATTTGAATTTATTTTCTAAATATCTAATTAATTGTTTTTAATTTTATTGCTGTCTTATAAAATTATGTAAACCTTCTTCTACTGATTCATCTATGGTCAACTCTAAATGACCTATATATTATCAGCAAACAACTGTTGCTGAATGGGATTGAAGTTCAATATATTTGCCACGATATTCTTAGGTTCTTACGATATTTTACTGAAAAACTGATATCCTGAAGAAATAAACTACAGAAAACAACTGGTTTCTAATGAGGACACTTTGGATTAGAAATTTATGGTTCTGTGATCTGTTATAATTATATCAAACCTCAAGAGATATTTAACATGTTCAGAATATAACTAAAGCTTCTTTTTTTAGGAACAGTATAATTTATCTTTGGGTCTTTTAATAGTTTATCAATAAAGTAAAGAACTATCTGCTAATTATCTTTCTAAATTTGAATGATTTGTAATCTGTAGCCATTAGTGTCAGTTTGGAAGTAAAACGATTTTAAATGGAGAGTAAGACAGCATTATGTAATTCAAAAAATTGTTTTTGATTTTATCTAGATTTTCATTGGAATTAAGAATCCATTTCTAAGATATATCCTTCTTTAAGAACTGTTAATAGACTATGTATCTAATGCAAAAAGGTTATAAAATTGATTATAAAAATTTCACAGCTCTAAGAGTGACCTTATCTGCTTGTTTATCTTGGATATCAAGAATTCTTTAAAAGTTTGAACACCTACAATATAACCACATCATTGTTGCCAAAATGTTTTCATTAATATTTATTTTAATAGACTTTATTTTATGCTATTGGAAAGTAATTCCAGGTATCTTAGGTATTCTCCAGATCAAAGGAATTACATCATCAACATATGTCAACATCAGGCACTGGATTTATCATAAAATGACTTATTCAAGGCATCTCAACCAGATCTTTTTATGTCCCTATTAAATTAGGACAAATATTTATAGTGAGTAAAATGGCAATCTTCCAAGATAAAAATTAATTTTCCAATAACTGAATGTCAAGTGTAAGGTCATAAATAAATTTTTTCCTTAAATTTTATTTACAGTTCATAGATTAATGGTAAGATATTTTGATTAGCATCCTTATTTTGTCAGGCTGTCTAGTATCTAGACAAAGTTTCACTGATCATTTTCCATCTCTATCACTACAACCAGATTCTTCTAAGGTAATGAATATTTTAAAATAATGCTCCATTCTGTCATTTGAATGAGTTGTCAATTTTTATTTTACATTAATAAAATACCAAATATGATTTGGCTGGATATGATAAATTGCATGATCTTTAGATCCAGTGTTTGTAACTTCCAGGTATTCCAGAAAATAGGTATTGTATTTGTTCAAGATGGGCTCTCACTTGAATTGCCACTCTTTTTGAGCTAGCTTTGATTTCAGAACTCTGATAAGAATTTCTTGTCATTAACTACTGTTTTAAATATACTAAACCTCAGTCAATATGTACAAGCTAGGTGACAAAAATTTAATAATCTCATCTTCATAGGTGAGCTGACAATTATTATAATCTGGTATACAGTTGATTTTATGCATAAAGTTAGATCATGAGTTTATTTAAAATTTAAAAAACAGGCTTCAGACATTTTTACTTAATAAATATTTGAATCCAGACTTATTTGGATACTAATTTTGTTTATTTTTTTGCAAACATTACTTGAAGATTAATATCCGAGTATGCATCTGTGGATTCAGATTAATAATTTCCATATGTTTCTTTTGATATTATTGATATCTTACAACTTGACAACCTGAATTCAATAGAACCTCCATAAAACACCCTTTAATTTTATTTTAGGGCAATTTTGGGCCGCAATTTAAAAGGTAGTAATTGCACAATAAATTTGGAATTTTTTCATATATACTTCTTATGCTTTTTCATATTCCTGTGCAATAATCAAGCCTTGAAATGAAGATTTTTTTTATTAAGGTCTATTGACATTTTATATCTTAAACTTTTGATTCTTTTTCATTATTATTTTTTAGATGAAGCTAGTATAAAACATTAGTGATCATCGTATTCCATTTAGTCCTATTGACTTCTTTCTGTTCCACCTCTTTCTTTCAATTACCCCTATCCAGAAAGGACTTTTAGTGAATCTTTTGCAATTGACCCAAGGTGGTTCTTTAATTCTTCTGTTGATGTTACATACATACGGCTATTCTTTGGCTAATGATTTTGATGAATACCCCCCCCCCCATTTTTATCATGAAAAATTTGATGGTTGTAAACTTACATCCATAATAACTCAACTGCCTGCTCAATGGTTTATCAATTGCTGTCAATTAGCATTTTCTTCATTTTGTTAGGGTAAGTATGCCATATTATGAAGATAATCTGTTTTTTGTTAAAGAGTCAGTGGTTAGCACTCATAATTTAGCTATCTGCCTTCTAAAGAATGTTGTGTCAGCTTCATATGCTCTATATTTCTCCCAGGAAACTTAGTATATGATTCCATTTTAATATTCTTCCATCCAGTAGCTGTTTAAGAGGGTTTCTCTGCATCATTAACAACTAAAAGTTTATTAAAAATTGAATCCTAGTAAGCTTGGGATACCCACTGCATGTAACTATATACTATAACAAACTTGCCTTCCCCTATCATTGCATTTAATCTAAAATACCAGTTTGGTCTTTTAAAATATTCTATTAGTGATTCTTCTGGTTGACATTTAAAAATTTATATTTTTTAAAAATTAGTTGATCACTCAAGATATATGGTTGTAGCTGCTGTATTTTAAACTTGGACTTTTTTCTTTAATATAATGTTTATTTTTTTGTTTAATATTTATGGATGTTTTTTTATCTTGGAATCTCTACTCATCTGATATAATAGATCATTATTCATTTATTTATGGTTAGCCTCTAGTTTTCTGATCTGGGTGCTAAAATCTCCTGAATATCTTGAAGACTTTTCCTTTTTGATATATATTCATTGACTTCCCTTTGAATTTTTTGACAGTATGGTTAAAGCAGTTCTTTCTTCAAATCAATTTATTCTTTTTCTCTACCTGCATTATTTTTATCCACCCTATTATCGTTTCAATATTTTCATATATATTTTCAATATCTGCCAGAGTTTTTTCTTTGACCTTTTTGGGCTTGTGACATATCTTCTTTTTCTGCTCTTATATTTTTGGGGCTTTTTTTACATTGTTTGTATAAGTTTATCTATTTTTGGAGACTTTTTTCTTTTATCTTTTCATTGTTGCCCTTAATTTTCTGGGTTAATTCTTTTTCCATTTTTTATTATTATCTGTTTTTTTTGAACAGTTTTTCTTCATTTTAGTTTATACTTTTGTATGTTTGTTCTGACTTTTTATACATATTTTTTAACATATTTTGTTTTCACTTTATTTCAAAAGTTGATGCTTTTGAACCATGGTCATTTCATTATCTGACTCTTTTGCTATCCTGATTCTACATTCATAATTTATTTACTATAATAGCATTGTTAGCAGTACTTCCTTCCTCCACATCCATGATGTTTACTGCTTATATTTTAAATTTTTGACCACTAATGATCTCCTTTTAACTATTTGGATAACTGTTTCTCTTTTGTTACTTCTTTTCTTCTTCTTATTTTTTCTATTTATCACCTTCATCATGCAGTCCTCTTTTTCACCTTGAATGACTATTATTTTCTTTTAATCCTGCCATATTACTCCATTTTATTAAGTCTAAAGTTATTGTAACTATTTTATTAACCTGCTTATAATACATCTATTTCTCATTCTTCTATTCCGACTTCCTATTTATATTCAACTTTTTTTATTTGTTTTGCATGCAGACACATTCTTCAATAAAGTGTCTATATATGATCCAAAATTACTTTGACCTTTATGAACTAATTCTGGTTATAATGACCTAACTAATGAGCTCACACATCTGAGTAATGAAGTGCAATGGTGAGAAAAAATATTTAAAAATGAGCTATAGATAATTCTGATATACTTTAGGAAGTCAATTGTAGCTGGTTAATTTGTCATTGCCATTTTTATCATTTTAAAGTACTATATAATCATAAAACTAAAGAAAATGATAAAATCAAACACCGTTTTATATATAAGTAATTTCTTTAAAGATAATGTTGATGATCAAATCTATCATCATTTTATGTGTAAGTAAATTACAGGTCTTTTCTTGAATGGTAAAAATTATATTTTCAAATTTATTATCTGTTATCTAACTTTTCTGATCTTCTAAAGGATCATAAGTGAAGTTTTCTTTGTACAGAAGTAGAATTTTATATCACTTCCTAGATAGGAAAGTTATCTTTACAAGCATGTTTAAACCTCTCTAAAAAACTGTTTTTCTATATTATCACTTCTGATTGTTAACCTAATGTAAATCATAGATGTAAGTAGCATTGGTCACACACACATCATCATCATTAATTAATTAAATGCATACTATGGAAGTAAGACTGCATATTTTTATAATAATAAATGAAGCAAGAAAATAGGATTTCTTAATGACTATAATAATTTATTTTAATAAATTAGTATTAATATTTTTATATCATGTGATTGAACGTAGGTTGCAATAACAATAATAATACAAGTTTGCATTAATACATTCACCAAAGATATTTATATTTTTTTCATTAATTAAAAGAATGGGTTAAATGTGGAATATTAATTTATTTATTTTAAAGCATTTAATTTATTCTGAGAATATTATTAAATGTGTTCTATTTCTTATTCAATACTTTTTCTTGTTCGTATTCCCTTTCTGGTTGCTAATCCTATTTTGTTTTTCCAATTTTTACTTCATGTTCTCTGTTAGGGGAATCACTTGTGAAGGACTATGAATTTATATGATGGCATCTCCTTCCAAGACAATATGAAGCTTTGGTAGAGTATTGATGAAATGTGTCTGTTTTTGCAATTTGACATCTTTTGTTGGTCAGATGCTGAGTTTATTTATGTATAGTTCATGTCATTTAGCAGACATTATCTTTCTGATAATTTGTTTAAAGCAGGGATTATATATCTGCCGTAATATGATACAGGTACCTAAGAATTATACATCTGGTATACACACTATTTATATCAGTCCTCGAGATATATCTGTATTTGTTCTCCCTTTTAAAAAACATTTTTATGATTATCATGCATATTTTATAACTTTATATCTTTTGGTATTAACTCTTCTTAACCAAATGCATTCAACAACATTTTTTCGCTATAGTGCAATCTCTTCCAACAAGAAATTTTCACGATTGATTTGGAATCCTGATATTAGCCCTCTCAAAATGTATCAAGAACAATACATTAATTTTCAAGGAGAAAAGAAACAAAAACAAAAAATCTACTTTCTTCATGCAATTTCTATTTCTCACTAGATTTTATAAGAGAAAAAATATTGACATGTTTTAAGAGAATGATTTCAATTTTTTAATTTGACAGATAAAATGAAGTTAAACGTGATTGTTGAATGAATGTTTGCATTTTTTTCAATTCTAAGTTCCAAGCCTCATTTATAAAAGGAAAAACCAGAAACTGGTTTGAAGATGACAGATTTAAATACTAAGGATAGAGATATTATATGCAACTGGTAATCACTGATATCTCAAACTTAGACTTAATAACAATATATTTAGGCATTTTAGAAATTGAATAAAGTATAAATACAGTAAATTGCCTTAGTTTGGTTTTTGTGTTTTTACATGTCATAAGTATTTTATATAGTCATATGTTTAAGGGTTTTTCATGACATATCATAAAAATTTGTTTGTTTTTTTGTTGAAGAGGAAGAATTAGTGACATCTAAAATAGATTCTAATTTGAATTTTCTACAAAGTTAATCCTTATATATTTTCTTCCTTGCATTGAAGGCTTGTTGTCTCATGAATCCATTACAATGCTCAATTCTTGATGTACTTTTAAGCAGGCAGTTTAGTTGGGCAGATTGTTTTAGTCATGGTTGACATCAGACAGTCAAATTAGCAACAGATTTTTATTTTAGGGATTCACTTTGTTGGTTCTTCAAATATGACATTTTTTTGCCTCCAAGGAACTATGTAGCATGGAGTAAATGATAATCTCATTTAAAAAGGCCTTCACCCAATCATTTTGTAAACTGTAAGGTCTTGGTTTCAGAATATAGTAAAAAGTATTTTTCCAATTATAATATCTTCCCACCATTATGTCCAATGTTGGAATTAGCTAGTAATATTTTTCTTGTGATTGCTGCCATAAATGTTTTTTATGTCTGGCTTCAACTGAATTTAGCCCACTGTCAGCAGCTCAACTTTGAACTTCTAACAACTGTTAAACAATTTACAATAAGCTCTCTGGTAACTACTAATAGTTATATTCCTTCTGCTTCTATAAAGCAAATTACTTTTTTTCAAAAACTAAGTTTTCCAAAACTCATATTTTGTTTTTACAAAAGATTTTTGCTTAAAAAAATCACTTGATTTACTCTGTGCTTTCAACATGTCTATAATAATTGGATTACAATTTGGATGCAGTGTGTCCAATTTTGTAGTTTTTTTATTTTTTAAGAGTAAAAATTATTTGAATATGTTTTTTTTTGTCTAGATATGTCACAAATGCAGTATTATAAAAATATTTATTAAATAATGCTGAATTTATGTGCCATTCTGTATTGATTTAGTGACATTCTCTGCTAAATAGTACATGACCTTATGATTATATTCTGGGAATTAAAAATTTCATTGCATAAAAGTCATACAAATAACATTTTAAGTTATGTGAATATGCAAGTTGATCTGGCACTTAGAAATCTTACATTAATTATGCCAATAATGGACACAAAACACAAAAATTATGTTGATTAACAATGATTGTGAGCTTTTCTGTTGTTCTAAAAATGGTTTGAATTTTTATTGGCAGTTAATGAGAAGTTAAGACAATGATTATGTAGAAACCATTTTTGTTTTTGTGGGTAAGTATTGTAGAAACCATCTTGGTTTTGGTGGATAAGTATTGTAGGAACCATCTTGGTTTTTGTGAATAAGTACTGTAGGAACCATCTTGGGTTTTGTGGATGAGTACTATATAAATCATCTTGGTTTTTGTGTATAAGTATTGTAGGAACTATTTTAGTTTTTGTGTATAAGTATTGTAGGAACTATCTTAGTTTTTGTGGATAAATATTATAGGAACTATTTTGGTTTTTGTGGATGAGTATTGCATTCACAACAGATGAACAATCTTAAATAAGAATTAGCTTTTTAACTTCACTCACAATGGACTAGCTTTAGTAATGAAGTCCTTGACTGAAACCTGAAGTCTAATTGACTTTTTGTTTAGCAATTAGTACAATAAGTCAGCTACCTCCACCATATTTTGTATAAATTTATCACAGTAAGTCTCAAAAATAACTGAAAATTCATTATAATTGCCATTCTTTTATTTTAGCTTTAATCTTGCTTTTCATTGGATGAATTTGTTTGCATTTGTTTTAAAACTTGGAATAATTTAAATTTATTAACTGCAAAATAAGCATTTGTCACCATTGATTTTAATTCAAACTTTGCTAATTCTATTTGAAAGTATTCTAGTGAAAGACTGTAATTGTCTTGTATTGTTTTCTATTAGTTAGAAATTGCCCAAATAAAGGGAAATTCCCAGAATCATTGATTCAAGCTAATCCACAATCCTCTGAAAGATTCCTGATATCACTAATATATTAACTTTTTGGATATTATTATTACGGCTTATGCAGTTTCCTTATCTATGGGCAAGTGTAAATGGATATAAATAAGTATGCTTTAAGTTGATTTTTAGAAATGTCTTGTTTTTAGAAAATATGAATAAAAATCTGTTTAATGGATAATAGAAAATAATTCACAAAGTTTTGTTGATAATGCAGTGATAATCCTCACAAAAATTAATCTTTTCATTGTTTAAAAACGGCATCATAATTCTATTCTAAGATTCAGAATTGAATCTCCACATTAGTGTAATTCCAAAATAAAAAAAAAGTATTTATCTCTATATTTAATTGACCTTCTAGTTTCTAGAACTAAAAATTTAATAAATTGTAAAAATGGTTTACGTGTACTTCTTTCATGGAGTAATTAGAAAATAAATGATATTAATAAACTAGGTGTTTGATATAATTCAACATTATGACAAATTAAATATTAAAAATCTGGAAGAAATTAAATATTTATATTATGATGTAATGCGCACACACATATAATTTTTTTTTCAAAAACCCATTATTTTAGTAAAATCAACAAAAAGTATTGATCTCTTTTATTTAATTCAATTACTCACTCAATATCTTATTAATATCAAAATTGGAAAGGAATAAAAATCCTTATGCTGCTCTTCCACAAAAATAATAATCAAAAAATAATAATAATTCTTTACAACAGCTAAATAATCAAATAATAATTTTATACATAAAAAGCCTTTTTCATCACCTGTTTTGGTGCCCTTTTCAAATGTTACTAATCTATTTAACATTAACAAATCGCCTTACATAAAACCATCCAGTGTCCAATAATAAAATTAAAACAAATAATAATAATAATATAAATAATTAAAACAAATCAAAACCCTTATTAAAACAGGCAAAACTCTCTATACATATTGCCACTTAGTGCAAGCGCCAGAGTAATCAATGGATGCCAGAAGGCTTGTGCATAAAATTCCCATTTAGCGCCTACTCATCCAATGTCCCCAGACTGTGGCCTCCATCAGAGAGAAACCTTGGAACTGAGAGCACTGCACCTAGATCTTAGGATCTAATGCAACCCTCCAGCAGCCACCTTTTATTTCTACTTAACTACAAAACTATGAGACTTAAATTGAAAACACTATATTTTCAATTCAAGCTCATCAGCTTAGATAGTCATATAGGTCTGAATACAGTTCAGTACCTATACATTTTGGTGTTTTTGGTTCTTTAGTAACCATAATCGCCACTATCCTATTGGGCAGGATTGGTTTAAAGCCAATAAACATCACATGATCACCATCTCTTATGCTTGCTCTTAACTGTTATTAAAACAGGCAAAACTCTCCATACAGTAATTCCACCTTGTGCCAACCAGAGTAATCAATGGATGCCAGAAGGCTTGTGCATAAAATCCCCATGTAGTGCCTACTCATCCAATATCCCCAGACTAGTTTCTGGCTTGTGGCCTTCATCAGTGAGGAACCTTGGATCTGAGAGCAGTGCACCTAGATCTTAGGATCTAATGCAACCTCCAGCAGCCACCTTTTTCTCTACTTAACTACAAAACTAAATAAAATTAAGTAGGGATAAAAGGTTGTTGTCGGAGGGTTGCATTAGATCCTAAGATCTAGGTGCAGTGCTCTCAGATCCAAAGTTCCTTACTGACAAAGGTCACAAGCCAGAAACTAGTCTGTGGATATTGGAAGAGTAGGCACTAGATGGGGATTTTATGCACAAGCCTTCAGGCATCCATTGATTACTCTGGCACTTTCACTGAGTGGCAATATGTATAGAGAGTTTTGCCTGTTTTAATAACAGTTAAGAGCAAGCATAGGAAATGGTGATCATGTGATGTTTATTGGCTTTAAATCAAAACCCTCATATATAAATTTAATAATTACAAAACAATTGATTATATCTTAACATTATGTTGAACAATACAACATGCATTTTTTATACAATTATTTATAACAACTTATATAATTTTCCATTCATTTTTAATCAACCAATTATTAACCAAATTTGTACACTTCTACAAGTTTGGTTAATAATTGGTTGATTAAAAATGAATGGAAAATTATATGATATATATATAATTGTATTAAAAAATGCATATAATATTGTTTAACATAATGTTATGATATAATCAATTGTTTTGTAATTATTGAATTTATATATGAGGGTTTTGATTTGTTTTAATTATTTATATTATTATTGTTTGTTTTAATTCCATTATTGGACACTGGATGGTTTTATGTCAGGTGATTCATTAACGGTAAACAGATTAATAACATTTGAAAAGGCACCAAAGCAGGTGCTGGAAAAAGCTTTTTATGCATAAAATTATTATTTGATTATATAGCTATTGTAAAGAATTATTATTTTTTGATTAATATCTTATTAATATGAATAAATTGGTTTTATCATTTTAACATGATTCCTCAACAGTCCATGATAATGTACATGCCATAAATAAACAAAAAAATAATTCTTATATATAATCAAAAATTCAAATGTGTATTTATAAACCATTCTGTAAATTAAACAATTCAAAACAAAGCAAAACTCTCCATATAGTAGTGCCATCTTGTGCTAACAAGAGCAATCAATGGATGCCAGAAGGCTTATGCATAAAATTCCTATCTAGTGCCTAATCACCCAATATCCCCAGACTTGTTTCTGGCTTGTGGCCTTCATCAGTGAGGAGCCTTGAATCTGAGAGCACTGCAAAACAATGTGTATTACATTTAATACATTTGGTGAATATATAACATATTTAAATAATCAATGGATATGTAAACAATGGCTTTATATATATATAATGCAGTGTAAAAACATTTACAGTTTGATATTTTTTAAATTTTGTCAAAAAATAAGAGAACACAGTTTAGAATAAATTAACCTTTTTTTTTTTTTTACATAAACACCAAAATATTTAAAAAGCTTCTAATATCTTAAATGCAGTAATTCATTTACAAAAAAAAAAGGATTTGATTTTAGAATTTTCATTCTATATTAATCCTTCACTCAATCTCAAACAACCGATGAATAGACTGAAAATCCTAAGTTCAAATCCCTTTATTTACTATAGTAAACATTCAGTATACTGAATGAATAGGTTAATTAAAAAAAAGTAATATGTATTATAATTTAGTATTATATGTGACATGGCTATTCCTTTATTGAAATCAAGAATCTCTTGGCCAATATACCCAAGAAAAACCTGTTAGGCACCATATCCTACCTTTCCATTCCCCCAATCTAAGTTCTCCCTCATTCTTCTCTATTCTGCTCTGTCACATTTCCACAACAGCATATTTGTTCACTCTATGGCCTTTGTATCTATATCTCCTTTATCCTTTTCCAACCCCAGCATAAAGGTCAACAACCCCTTTCTGTATAATCACTTGGTCTATATTTATTCTCCCACAACTACATTATTTATACCCTTTCTGCTTGTAAGCATTTACATTCCATTAACAAATACCTAATATTTTCCATGCCTTCTTTTTGCTTTCAATTTAAGACTCATAATTTTGTAGTTAAATGGAGATAAAATGTGGTTTCTAGAGGGTTGCATTAGTTCCTAAGATCTAAATGGAGTGCTCTCAGATTCAAGGCTCTTCACTGACGAAGGCCATAAGCCAGAAACTAGTCTTAGGATATTAGATTAGTAGGCACTAGATGGGGGATTTTATGCACAAGCCTTCTGGAATCCATTGATTACTCTAGCTTGTTGTGTGTGGCAATATATATAGTGAGTTTTGCCTGTTTAACAACAGTTATACAAAAGCATAAGAAGAGGTAGTCATGTGAGGTTTATTAACTATAAGTTAAAAGAACACTACTGGTCTAAGGCTGAAAAAAGTAAACTACTATAAAAAAAGTTATTAATGAAAACATATCAACTCTTTCCATTGTCACTAACACTTATAAATTCAATAATAATATTTAAATGTATCGATTATTTAAATATAAGTAAAAGGGGCTTGAATTCAGACTTTCACCTCCCTACAGCTATCATTATGTGAATATTAAAAACAAGAGTTGATTATATAAAATTAATTTAATTAGTATAATAGAGAATAAACTACAATACTTTGTGCAAATTAACATAGTAGTTCAATTCTTAAGTAAAATAAAAAACTTAGTTTAGGCAACTGAAGTGAACTGATGCACTCAATCTATCTGTTTGAATTTTATCTGATCTTCCAAGCATTTAATCATACAAATTATAAAAAATACAGTTCCTGTATTTCCAATTTTATTCTGACTGTATAATTCCCTTAAAATCATTCAAATTATTATCTGTACACTATTTTATTCATCCTCTCTTGGCATGATTATATATCTCCTACTACTTTAATAGGTTTCTGGAAACTTGGTTGTTTTATTTTATTCATACATAAAACATTATCCCCTCCCCTAACAATGTATTTATAGCTGTCATAGCATCGGCCGGGAGGCAAACCCACAACCGTCTGCAACCAACTACTTGCTTGCAAGGCAGCTGCGATGACATCTAGGCTAACAATGCTTGACAACAATGTATTTAATTCACAAATTTGACCTTCTATCAAATATCATTCTTATTTCTGAGATGAAACCTATCAATTTATTCTCCAGAGAGCAGTGATTCTGTCAACTTGTTCAAGTATTTCAAGAGTAGTATAATAAAAGGTATTAAACTGCCATCATAGGCATGGAGAGTGAGATTTTGATATCTCTAGTTTATCTGATGAGGAAAATTGTTCAGGAAATATATAAAAGAAAATGATCTGATGTTCTATAGTTGTAGATGATTATAATATGGTGAAGTCGAGATGCACTAATAAAAAAAAAGAGTAAGTATTTCATATAATTATTAATGATTATGAAATGTTTCATTCACAAAACACAGCAGTCAATAACATTTTCTCACACAAGTAGGTTTTTTTTTTCTTTTAATTTTTTACTACTGCAAATTAAGTAATGTGTGAACAACCCACACAAAATTTATTTTACAGACCTTACATTAAAAAGTAGGATAGAATATGAAAGAGAGGTTAAAGAGTAAGTTGAATTACTAGAGTAAAATGGAGGATAGAGACAGTTGAAAGAATAGATTAAGGTAAGAAAATTTTATATGGAATAATTAAGAAGGTAAAATGAAAGAAAATAAGTATTTAGTTAGAATAAAAGATAAAGTAAGATTATATTGATAGTGATTAAAAAAATTTTTTTGGAGTAGTGTAATTAAAATTATTTTATAATGTAAATATTATATGTATTAAAGTTATATGTATAGGTATGTGTTATAAAGAAAGAGGATAAAAAAGATTTTGAAAGAATATAAAATAGGATGGCAAATATGTTAATGATATTATATGAATTGAAAAGGGTAGGAAATATTTTTTAAAAAAATTTAAAAGTTTGATAGGAATTTAATAATTTTATATAAAATAATGTATTTTAATGGTTGTATTTTTATGTGTGTTCAAATTTTGTAGATCTGATGAAGACTGCATGGTTCAGTCGAAACTGTAATCAATAATAAAAGTTTTTTTTGCTGAAAAGTGAAATTTTAAAATAATAGAATAAGATCTGATGAAGACTGCATGGTACAGTCGAAACTGTAATCAATAATAAAAGTTTTTTTGCTGAAAAGTGAAATTTTAAAATAATAGAATAAGATCTGATGAAGACTGCATGGTATAGTCGAAACTGTAATCAATAATAAAAGTTTTTTTGCTGAAAAGTGAAATGTGTAAGATTTTTGAAATTCAATATTAAAAAGTGTGTTATAAATTGATAATGTTCGATAGATTGCAGTTTATAGATAAAACTAATTTATACAGAAGTAGGTAATACTTGATGTTCTGCTTATATCGAAGAGCATATGTGATAACTGATATCCTTTTAGCAGACGAAACTTCATTTCTTAAACTTTTGCTTGTAAACCCTAATAGTTTGACTATTATGATTCTTGCTTATTAATACAATTAACATTATTTAATTTAAAATTATTCATGTAACCATGTCCAAAAAATCTCACCCATTCTTCATTTGTTTATATAAACATATAACATAGTTTGGCATTTATATAGTGCGTGCATATATATATAGTACCAGTATGTATGAAAGAAAAATCAATCTTTAATTTCTATATTTATTGGTTACTATCAGACTATCATCATCATTATTTAATATAATTTAAACTAGTCATCATACAGACATATATTTAATAATACAATGTTGGCTAGTTAGAATATATTTAACCACAGAATTTAAAATCATTTTCTACTTAAGACCATACATAACTGTATAACCATATTTTAGATTAATTATCTTTACATTTTGCAAAATGACAACTACTTTATTTTAAAAATATATTTATTGACATAATAAAATTTGTACAGATGAATACTAAATACACTTTACTAATGTTGGCTCAAATCTATTGCTGGTATTGGCTTCTTCCACCAAGGCTGACTTGGTCATGTGGGTGTCCTAGGTCTGGTAGATGTATGGCAGAGTCATTAACTGCACTAACAGGTTGATGTATAAGTAAGTAGCATTCCATTTTGCTGGTATTGTCCACCCCTTTTAAGGTTGACTCTATAATGCTGACATACCAGTACTGTTATCCATGTGGTATGAAATCATTGCCTTTCTAGCAGGATCCGGCATGTTGCATCATAGACTACTTCATTTACGATACATTATAATGTCAATAAATAAGGTCCAATATTCATGTAGAGTCCGAGGGCCATACTAGCAGATTCCATGTATTTGTAAATAAGAATCTAGAGGATAATAACTAATTTATTTTATCCTTTTATTAATTCCAACAATAATCAGTTATAACTTTAATTAGTTAATTGTAACTTCTGTAATTAATAATTATACCATCTTATGTAGATATGCTTATATTCCATGATTATAATTTTGTATGTCTACATAATATCATCATCATCATCATCAACCATTATCAATCCACTGCAGGATGAAGGTCTCTCCAAGTTTAATCCATCTTCTCCGATCTTTAGCTTCTCTTCTCCACAACACCCCTGCACATTTTCTTATTTCATCCATCCATCCATCTCACATGTGGTCTCTTTCTGGGTCTTTTACAATCTCTTGGAATCCAGTTTAAAATTTCAATTGTCCATCTATTATCATCTCTTCTAGCAATATGTCCAGCCCAACTCCATTTCAATCTTTTAATTTTTTCAATAAGGTCAGTAACACCTGTTTGTTGTCTTACCCATACATTGCGTTTTCGATCTCTTCTTGTTACTCCCAACATACATCTCTCCATACTCCTTCGAGTGGTCTGAAGTCTCTGTATTGCTATTCCATTAAGTGTCCAAGTCTCAGATCCATAAGTAAGAACTGGTAAAACACATTTGTTAAAAACCATCCTTTTCAAACACATAGGCATATTTCCTTTTAGTATCAAGTTATTTCTACCAAAAGCACTCCAACCAAGTTTAATTCTATGATTAATTTCCTCCATTATGTTTCCATCTGTATTAATAATCGGACCAAGGTATTTGTAACTGTTAACTTCTTCTAATTCTTCATAATCAATCTTTATTTTCATATTTTGAGCAAATCGATTAAACATTACTTTAGTCTTTTTAACATTTATCTTTAGTCCTACTTTTCTACTTTCATCTGCTAACTCCTGCAACATTTCCTGCAGCTCTGAAGCATTATTTGCAAAAACAACTACATCATCTGCGAAATCTAAATGACTTAAATACTCTCCATTTACTTTCACTCCTTTAGTTTCCCATTTTAATCCACAAAATACTTCTTGCAGCACTGCTGTAAAGAGTTTTGGAGATATGGAGTCACCTTGTCTTACACCTTTCTCAATGTTGATTTTTCCAGTATCATTATGTAATCTAATTGTTGCTGTTGCATTTTTATAAATATTCTTTAAAATATGACAATATCCTGGATCTATACCTTGATGATCCAATGCTTTAATCACTGAAGAAATGTGTATAGAATCGAATGCCTTTTCATAATCTACAAATCCAAAACATAATGACAACTCATATTCGCTTGACCTTTCTATGACTTCTCTCAATACCTGGATATGATCTATTGTACTAAAACCACTTTTAAATCCAGCTTGTTCTCTTGGTTGGTGGAAATCCATACATATTTATATATGCCTGTAAGTAATTTTAGAAACGTTGAGATATGAAGATTAAATTAATACTAAATCCTTTTAATAGAGATGTTTATTAAATTATAAAATACTAACATTTTTTAATAAAATTGTTACTGAAAATATACATTAAATAATTAAGAATTAGCATACAAATATGATTATATTATAATCAAAACAATTTTATATTTCAAAATTTTCATTATGTAAGATATTATAATTCTTACTTTTATAAATTGTTTTAAGTGGTCAACATACATTTTTTTTTAAAATCAAATTTATAATATGAAAATTAAATCATAAATAATTTTTGATATCAAAAATATTAACAAAAAAATATAAATCGTTATGTTTCTCTCATCTATAGTCACTAGCATTCATTGTATGATAGCTATTATATAGTCAAAAAATATAGGGGGGATTTGATTTATTTATAAACTGGATGTCTTTAGGTGGAAATTAATGTTTAGGTTTGTAGATACATAAGATGCCGTGTGCATTTCTTATCTGCATATTTAGAAGTTTTTTTTTTTAAAAATAGGTTTCTGAAATTGTATTCAGGAAAACTGTCTCCTTTTTAAGCATTTTTGTGAAATTAACTTTTTATAATTTCACTTTGTCCATTGAGATCCTTTCAGTATCTTAAATCATCTGCAACATTAATTGAATCTGTATCCCCCCCCCCCCCAAGTTTCTATTACCTTTGTCATACTTTCCCCCCCCCCCCCCCCCCCCCCCCCCCCCCTCCCGGGGGGGAACCCCCCCACCAACCCCCCCTCATACTTCTTGAGTTCATTGACCATATTTTCTTTTTTCTACTCTATTACAAAAAAAAACGATTTTTGCAAAAAAAAAAAAAAAAATTATTAGATAAAATTTAGTTTTTTTTGTAGTAAGCTGCGCCACCTAGTGAAAGAAATAGTTTTAAATACTGTAATTACTTCTCAATAACTTTTTGTTGCTTTAAAAATAGTGGATTTAAAAATAAAAGTTTACAAATCTGCATTACGTAACTAAATGAGATTTGAACACAGATTTTTAAGCTCCCTTCAGTCATCTACTCTATCTTATATAACCAATACACATGACTACATATATCTGAAAAAGTTTTTTTTTTTAACTCCTATTTCATTCCTTATTTAGACCTCTATATAGTTAATGAAATTTGGCTCCCCCCCAGTATTCTAATGCAGATTATAATTGTCATAAATGAAATATGTTTAGCTTATTATAGAACAGTATTATTAAAAAGAATGAATAATTAACAAGGCGAGGATATAATTATTATTTTATTTTTCAGATAATATTGAAAATACCTTTAATATAAAAACTATTAAATATAAAAAAAATTAAAATGATTTTTTGATATTGAAAATATAACATTTGCCATCTCAAAATATTTATAACTATTTTATTAACAAAAATAAATTACTCAGAAATATTACCAAATTCACCACTTCCTTTATTTTTCTGTAATATCTTATATAAATGCAATTTACCCACTACTTTGACACTTTTTAGCAAAAACCTTTTATTGTACCTATATGCATATACAGTCTTACTTTTCGACTGTCTTGCGGTCTTCTACAGAGCTATGATATAATGAACAACATAAAATAAAATACATAACTATATAAATAATACCATAAAAAATATAAACAATAAAATTAATAAAATAATAAATAAAAAAACAAAAAAACAACAACAACATAAAATATAACAAAACATAATAAAACTGAAATAAATATAATCAAACACAAATAAAATAATCCAGTTAATATAAAATATACAATATAAATATAAAATAAATAAAATTTGAAATACCTGGAGTTCAATTGTAAATATAGGGGATTTGAACTCAGACTTTCAAGCCACTTCACCCATCCACACTATCTTATATTGATACACATGACCACACACATGCAGAAAAAAAAATCAAATAATCACCAATATACATATTTCATGCTGAACCAGCTACTCATCAGCTGGTCCAAATTATCATTTCCCAGACATATAGTTGAATGGAAGACTCAGACTTTTTTTCCACAAACCCAATCACCACATCTGATGAAATTTCATTTATACTCCTTTTGTACAAAAAATAGTTACCACCTTAATTCATATGACCTACACACATGAACAAAATAAATAATCACATGATCACATTTCCTATATTAGCACATTAATTGTTGATAAACAGAGCAAAACTCTCCATACAGTATTGCCACCTGTGCTAAACAGAGTAATCAATGGATGCCTGAAGGCTTGTGCATAAAATCCCTATCTAATGCCTACTCATCCAATATCCCCAGACCAGTTTCTGGCTTGTGGCCTTCGTCAGTGAGGAGCTTTGGATCTGAGAGGACAGCATCTAGATCTTAGGATCTAATGCAACCCTCTAGCAACCACCTTTTATCTCTACTTAACTACAAAACTATGAGAATAAAATTGAAAACACAAAAAATATTTTTAATCTAAGCTATGGTTGTAAAAGAGCCCAAGACACCAAAATGTATGGGTGCTGAACTGAGTTCAGACCCATATGACTATATAAGCTATTGACCTTAGATTGAAAATATTTTTTGTGTTTTCAATTTTATTCTCATAGTTTTGTAGTTAAGTAGAGATAAAAGGTGGTTGCTAGAGAGTTGCATTAGATCCTAAGATCTAGATGCAGTGCTCTCAGATCCAAAGCTCCTCACTGATGAAGGCCACAAGCCAGAAACTAGTCTGGGGATATTGGATGAGTAGGCATTAGATAGGGATTTTATGCATAAGCCTTCTGGCATCCATTGATTACTCTGTTTAGCACAGGTGGCAATACTGTATGGAGAGTTTTGCTCTGTTTATCAAAAAATAAATAATCCTCAATATAGATATTTCATGCAGAAACAGCAGTCATTAGTTGGGTCAGATCATAATCTCCCACACATATATACAATCAGTATTCTGTTTATATTAAGATAGTAATTCCTTAAACTTTAATGACCAGCTTCAACCTTCTCAACCTTACAACAATTTAACGATCCATTTAATTGAAAAATCAATGATGGAATGTATGTGGTCATGTGTAACAATTATTTAAGAGAGAGTGGAGGAAGAATATAGCCAGAAAATCCTAAGTTCAAATTCTTCTATTTACTACAGTAAACAATTAGTAAACTGACTGTATAGGTTAATTACTATTTACGCCTATTATTAATAATAAAAACCACCCAAATCTCCCATCGCGATGCACTATGGCTTCTCCTTTATTGGAGTCAGGAATCTCTCAATCATTATGCCCATCTTACTTCCATTACCCACCTATGTTTTCCCCAAATTCTTTTCCATCCTGCTCCATCTCATTTCCACATTATCTTTGTCCACTCTGTGGCCTTTATGTCTAGATCCCTCTTACCTTTTCCAATCCCAGCATAAAAACCAAGAAACCAATTTCTGTATAATTACTTTGTTTATATATTTCCCCACAACTTCATTATTGGTACCCTTTCTGCGTGTAAGCATTCACATTCAATTAACAGATGTCTAATATTTTCCATGCCTTCCTTACATAACTTGCAGATGAAATCACCCATATTCTTCCATTTATGTGTATATTCTTTTGTTGCTAACGATCCTGTTTGAGCCTTAGACAGAAAACTACTTTCCCTGCTATTATTGTAAATTAACTCACGCGCAGTATTGTTTGCTTATATATATATATGTGTGTGTGTGTATGTATGTATGTATGTATAATTGAAATAATAAATTTAACGGTTTACAAACTATTACAAACAATCCTTAAATGCGCAGAAGTACTTTCGGTTAATTTCTTAATTTAATAGCAGTTGAGGCAGGTTTAATTTCGGTTAATTTCTTAATTTAATAGCAGTTGAGGCAGGTTTAAGAAATTAACCGAAAGTACTTCTGCAGATTTAAGGATTGTTTGTAGTAGTTTGTAAACCGTTAAATTTATTATTTCAATTATAATTATAATTTTGTTTTTAATTAACGGACATTTTATTTATTTTATATATACATATATAAAAATTCTTTTTATTCTCAATACTAGTTTTTTATCAACTCCCTATTTTTTATTAATGCATCTATTTCTTCTATTCCATTCTTTGCCAACATAACACTAAACAATTCTCCTAACACAATCATCCCACTTTTTGAATAAGTATATTGACATAAAGTATTTATCCAAATCTTCTGCATATCATACTAACTTTTTCACCCATCTTGTTGACTGTCAATTCTCTTACTATCCATAAATTGCAATCTATGGACCATTTTCATTTTGTTTTTTGCATCTCTTATATAAAAACTTAACCATCTGATTTCTCCTTGAAATTGCCTTATTTGCCTTCCATACATCTGCATCTAATGCCTGTCCTCCTATGTCTCTTACATTCCTTTTATTAACTTATATCATATTGTTACCATATGTTAACCCTGCTACTGCCACTCCCTTCCATGCAATCCTTGCTACATCATATTTATTATATGAAAACCTTGTTAATTTTTAATTAGTTTCTTTCTTTTCTTTGGCTCATTTATCTTTTTTTTTCTTCCATTCAGCCAAGGAATTTCTCTGATTATTTAACATGATTCCCAAATAGTTATACCTATTCACTACATTTAACTTTATATCCCTCAATAAAAATTCTTTCTCTTGTTTTTCCCCATCATTTATCATGATTACTTTTGACTTTACTTCATTAAATTTAATCCCCATCACTTCCAGATCTTCCCTACTGTCTATACATAAGAACATATCAACAAATAAAAGGCCTGATAATATATACAATCCCTTACCATCTATTAATGGTATCTCTAACCCACTTCCTAGTATTTCTATTGCTCTCTCCATTTCTCCCAAATATAACAAAAACAAAACAGGTGATATAGGGCATCCTTACCTTAGTCCCACCTTACTTTTAACTCTAACTAATGCAACACACTATGGCTTTGCCTTTCTCAAAATCAGGAATCTCTCAGCCATTATGACCAGAGAGACCTGATGCAATGCACTGTAACTCCTTATATGGAGTTAAGAATCTCTCAACCACTATGACCAGAGAAACCTGTCAGTCACTCTATTTCCCCTTTCCATTCCCCACCCTGTTTTCCCACATTCTTCTCTATCCTGCTCCATCCCATTTCCAGAACATAATCTTTTTCATCTCTATGACCTTTATATTTAAATCCCCCTCATCTTTACACAAACCCAACATAAAAAACAATAACCCACTTTCTGTATAATCACTTTATATTTATTTGTTCAGAATTTCATTATTTGTATGTTTTCTGCTTTCAGGCATTTACATCCAATTAACAGATGGCTAATATTTTCTATGTCTTTCTTACACAACTTGCGGACAAAATCACCCACATTTTTCCATTTATGTGTATATTCCATTGTTGCTAAAGATTGTGTTCAAGCCTTAAACAGTAAACTACTTTCCTTGCTATTATCATAAATTAATTCACATCCAATACTCCATTTACTTTTATATATATTTAAACTCATTTTACTCTCCATACTAGTTCTCCATCTCTCCAACTCCCTATTCTTGATTAATGCATCTATTCTTTTATCCCATTCCTTGCCACTATAATTCATCAATTCCCCTAACACAATTATCCCACTTTTAGTATAAGTATACTAATATAAATTCTTTATCCAAGTCTTCTCCATACCATACTACCTTTCTTAGCCATCTTGTTGCCTGCTCTTTACTCATAACCCTATTAAATACTACTTTGGCTATTCTCTTATTATCCATAAACTGCAATCTACTGAACGCTTTCATTTTTTTTTCATCTTTCATATAAAAACTTGACCATCCCATTTCTCCTTGAATTTCCTCCCTTGTTGTTTACACATCTGCATCTAATGTATGTCTTCCCACTTCTGTTTGTATTTTTTCTAAGTAATCTAATATCTCTTTACTAACACATAATTCATCATTACCATATGTTGATCCTAATACTGCCACCCCCTTCCATACAATTCTAGATACATCATATTCATTATATGAAAACACTATTAATGTCTTTATTATTCCCTTTCTTTTCTTTGCTTCATTTATCAATTTTATTCTCCCAATCATCCAAGCAATTTCTCTGATTACTCAAGATGATTCCCAAATAGTTATACATATTCACCACACTCAACTTTATATCCCTAATAAAAATTATTTCTTTTCTTTCCCCAGTATTAATCATTATTTTTTATTTTTCCTCACTAAATTTGATCTCTATCTCTTTACCCAGTCTTGCATATGTCCTAAGCATAACTACCATATCTTCCCTTCTTTCTGAGCACAAGAAGACCCAATAATATATATACTCTCTTGCCACCTATTAACAGTAACTCTATCCCTCTTCCTAGTCTTTCTCTTGCTCTCTCCATTTCTCTCAAATACAACAAAAACAAAATAGGTGATATTAAGTATCCTTGCCTTAGTTACACACCATTTTTAACTTTAATTAATTCTATATTCCCTAATTGATATGTATAAGAATTATTTTCATATAATCTCTTAATAATATCCACTAAAGTTCAATCCATTCCCAAATTTACTAAACTTATCCATAATCTATTTCTATTTACTCTATCATAGGCCTTTTCTATATCTATAAAACCATATATAACTCTCTACCTGTATTTCTACTCATATCTATAAGTTGTGTAACTACAAATAAACTATCTCCTCTATGCCTATCTGATCGAAAACCTCCTTGCATTTCTCCCATTATATTATATTCTTCCATCTATTTTACTATCTTTCCAGCCACCATATATGCAAAAACTTTATATAACATTGACGTTACTGCTGTCAGTGTATAATTGCTTATCTTTCTATGATCCTTACCCTTTCCTTTAAATAATAGCCTTACTCTTGTATTACTCCAACTATCTGAAAAATCTCTTTTATATGCCATCTTATTAATACATGATAATATTCAATTTTGCTCTATGTCCTAAATTCATTACCATGTCTGCTTCCCATCCATCCAAATCTATTGCCCTTTCCACTTTTCAATTTCTTCCTTGCCTCATTCACTTTATTTTTTCTGTAAACCTAATATTTTCATTACTATATGCTTTCATGTTTGGTATCACTCTATCCTTCACATATAACATCTTTTCTATATCTATTACATATTTATTTAAGATTGTCTCCAATTCTTCTTTAGAGCTACACTCTATTCCCTCATTATCTAGTAATACTACTTATCTCTCCCCTACATTCCTTTTAATATATTTCCAAAAATTTTTATCCTCATCTCTTCCACTTTTATTAATATTCTCCAACAATTTACTATTCAATTTCATTCTCTCTATATAATTATCTATTTTAGCCAACTTCTTTTTTTTAAATACTTTTTCCCATTTAACATTAACATCTTTTTCACTTTCTTTGTTCTTAATAGCACACTTATATTCTCGGCATGCTTTCCCCCTCTCTTTTATACTTTTACTAACTCTCACTTTCCTATTACTTTTATTCTTTTGAATATTCTCACCTAAAACCATATTTGCCACTTTTTCTACTTAACCACACCAGATCTTATATTCATCCCCAACCAACTCTTTCATGGTTTCTTCAACTTTTATTTTATATTCTTCTAACTTATTCTTATCATTCATTCTCCATCCACATCTTTCACTATCCTTTGTACACTTTTTACTATTTTCCATCTCATTTCTAACCATTTCTATTGCAAAGAAATTATGATCACTATTACACACTCTCTCATTATCAAATACTTTAATTTTCTATACTTTATTCATTTGCTCTTTCTCTACTAATACATAATCTATTGTGTGAAATGTATTATTTCTATTCCAGGTGTATTGTCCCTCAAAAATATTTGACAAATTTCCAATGCTCCAATTCATCCTCTGACAAAAATTCTTCAAAAGCTGTCCATTCTTGTTATCTACATCGTCAATTTCTTCAATATGCTCATTCATATCCCCTATAACTATTATTCTTTCCCCCTTGTCTTTGAATCACTGTATATCCTTAACTAGGTATTCATATATGCTATTATTCCACTCCATTATAGTTTGACTATCTCTAGTTGCTATATACATGATAGTCATGATTCATTCTTGTCTTCCTAACCTTATTTCAAACCACAAATGTTCTTAACATTTAACAATATTTAAATACTTTTTTTGACATAACTCCTATATTACCATCACTTTTTTCTTTTCCATTTATACCGTACCAAACCAGGTCTTCCAGTATAGGGTTCTTCTTCTTCTCTTAGATGTATTTCAATACTGCTCATATCTCAAGCTCTTTATTTTTAATTGCTTTGTTTAATTCTAGCCATTTTTCTGGTTTCCTATCACCTTGCATATTCAAATATTCAATTGTAACAATTTCCTCTTTCCTAACTGCTCTTTTATAAATTCTTTTGATTGTTTCTTCTCCATTACATTTATAAATAACTTGTTTACCATTAATTTTACTGACTAATTCCCTCTCCACATCTATATTTATATCTAAGTCAGCTACTCTTTATTTCTTACATTCTGTCTATGCTTCTTATTTCTGATAACACTACCCCTTATAACTCCACCCTCTTTATAACACCATCTGTACGTAAATATAAAGTCATAACCTTTTTTTGAGTTTAGCTGTTTGATACATGATTGAATATTCTCTATATATTTTTTCAGATAGTGATATGCATTATGATATTTTATTATTAATAATGTATACACACAGTAAAAACAAACATCAAACAAAAAAATAAAAATACTATTATCATTATAACATTTCCTCATTTTATAACAGAAAAAAAGATTGAAGTCAATCCAGAATATTTCTACCATTTCTAATAGTTTATAACATATTAGTTAATCTGTTGACTTTTCGATGCATTTTTAAAAAATATAACAACTGCCAAGATGATTTGCACCGAAAGAAATGATGCTAAACACAAGGTCAAAGAAGTCTGCTATATATCAAGCAACCCCACATCCATAAACAGAAGAGAAGCTTGCTTCTGCATTTCCAAAAAGTGGACGCTATAGTCAATTTGCATAAATTTATATAAGGCTTTATTACGAGCATTTCTCAATTGGTAACGAGCGATGATTTATGGGAACCTAAACTTTCTGAAAGTACTCAGATGATTAAGATTATTAATTATTACATGTACGTAAAGCACAATTATAGATTAATAAAAGTTATGAAAATGTGAAACAAGCAAAATAACTTTTTATTATATAGCATTTGGAGTTACTTGTTAATAAGTCTTCACATAGCTATCTTAAACTATGGTAATATTAACCCTATATAATGTACATTTTAAAATATAAAAGCAATTCAACAATCAACCATATTAAACAATTCAAAACAAAGCAAAACTCTATACAGTAGTGCCATCTTGTGCCAACAAGAGCAATCAATGGATGCCAGAAGGCTTGTGTATAAAATCCCTATCAAGTGCCTACTCATCCAATATCTCCAGACTAGTTTCTGGCTTGTGGCCTTCGTCAGTGAGGAGCCTTGGATCTGAGAGCACTGCACCTAGATCTTAGGAAAAAGTGCATGAAATTAGAAAATTAATGGCTAAGGAATGTTTTACCATACAAATTATATAGATGAGTATCTGTAGAATTTATCAATTCAAATTTACGAATTTTTATATTTTTATTTAACATTATTTTCAATACAAGTTTTACTAAAACTGTGAATGAAATTAAAATGAAAGTTACTATAAAACCACAGAGAGCTACATATAAAGTAATAAAAACCCTTCAGTAAGCAAAAAGAACTAAGTGAACACAAACATTCTTTAGCACAATATTTAAGCATTCAGTTATGTTACAATGCAGAGTAAGAATTCTATAAACATGATTTCAGTACGATTGTAAATCACACTGAAATTACTGTAAACAATCAGAGAATAAATGTCACACCTCATTTTTAATAATCCCTAAATAGCATTAATATACAGAATTCCCAGTGTGTTATACATGTTTATAAATTGGATGCTTAAATATCAAATGAGCTAAAGATCAGGTGGGTGAACGCTATTCTCTTTTGTTTATTAATAAGTTTGTATTAGTTTTCACATAGCTCACTGGAGCTTTACTGTGATTTCTGCTTTATAAAACAGTGAATAATTATGTAAGGGACATGAACACAGACTTTCAAACTCCCTTCAGCTATCCAAGCTATCTCATACAAAAACAATATACACCACTACACACATGTAAAAGATAAATGATCTCCAATATATATATTTTGTGCTGAACCAGCACTCATCAGTTGGTTTAGAACATCTTCCATATATCTATAATCAGTGCTCAGATAGTCTTGACCAACTGATGAGTACTGGTTCAGCATAAAATATGTATCTTGGAGATTATTTAGCTTTAACACATGTGTGTGGTCATGTGTATTGGTTATAGGAGATAGATTGGATAGCTAGAGAAAGCTTGAAAGTTTATGTTCAAATCCCTTATATAATTCGATAACTGCAGGTATGTAAATTATACTTGCATTCAATCAAACATTAAAAGTGTGAATAGTAAATCCAGTGGTGACTCGCAAATTTTTTAAGTAGGGTGCTTTATTACAACATTGTCACCAAAAAGTAAGCAAGGAAACCAAAAAGAAAATACTATACAAACATTTTATTTTTCCATTCCAATCGTTAAAATATCTAATGTATGTTTTATTTTTATTAACTGTTATTCAACAAATAATATTTGGAGTAGATTGACACTTACTTTTTATTTCAATTTTTTTACATAATGCCATTTGGGCAAATGTAACTTATTTATATATTCAATACTAATACTTATCAAGATAAATATTTCTTTTATTATTTTATATTTTTCAGTAATAAATATTTATATATCAATTTATAAATGTTAATTACATAAAAAAAAAAAACTGAATCCTTTATAGCAAATTCTAAATAAAAAAACAAATAAATGTATTCACTCTGAAGAGAAATCAAAATAGATAAACATTCATATTCAAATGGTGCTAATAATACATTTTGATAAAGACAAAGTAATCTCGCCAAACTTATCATAATTTGCTGAATATAATTTCTAGCACTGTCTTTGAACAGAATCTTATGCATCACTTAAAATAATTCTTTTTAAAAATGATTTAATTATATTTACATAATAATTATGCAAAATATTGAATGATTGCTATACTATTGTATTTTCAATCACAAATTTAATAATCATTATTTTTTCTGGGGGCGCTGCAGTACTTATAGAACAGCCACCTTTGGATAAATCCATAGATACAAGAAACCTATGATGATCTGACTTGTATTAAAATTCAGTTTTAAAACATTTTATTTAGCATGTTATTATTACACATATAAATAAACAATGGAGCTGAGAAGTTTAACACAGTGGTAAGAGTGGCGGCAGCACTAGCACTAGAAGTGTATAGATTGTTTCCAAAATGATGGGAAACTTTAAAAGTCTAGATTTTCATTTATTGAAACTTCCAAATTCTTTTAATTTATATCCTAAAAATATCGATTTATTTTAATACTTGAATTACTCAAGTTACTTTTTCTGTGAGAGTAGGAAAAAAACCCTTATTTTTAATAAAAATTAGAAAGATATACTATCTGTAATTTGGAAAAATATGATCACCAAAATTCTATTATCCCTAAATTCTCTTTATATGTCTCCTAATAAACTTGTTCTGCCATACCTTAAATCTATTTGCAATAATATGAGAAAAAATTGTACATAGTGGATATTTTTTTTTCATATGTCAAATGCGTTGACCGGGAAGCGAACCTGGGCCAGCTGCTTGGAAGGCAGCTATGCTAACCGCTAGGCCACCAACGCTTGATTACATAGTGGATATTATGATCAATAATTACTCAAATAATCTTATTTTCAATTTTCCAACTTTCTGAAATATATTCAGACTATTTCATTTTAAAATTATTTATCTGCCAGTTATTCATCTAAACCATAGCACTCCTAACTTTTCAAAAGCTTACCTTAACGCTTCATCTGTAACTATTCTTTTGTTAATTAATAACATCAGATTATTTATGTTGATTAAGCTGAATTCTTGTAAGTAGGTGTTACTTTTATCTACACATTCTTTATTCTTCTAGTTCTGCAGGCTTTAGTTCAGTAGCAATTTTGGAGGTGATCAATGGTGCTTAAACATCACCTTTCCCAGTTACAAACCATTCAATTACTTTTTGTTCACTTTACTTTCCTTATCTACTAATTTAATCTTTTCATCAGATCTGCTTCTAGTTAATGTACGTTCAAAACATACTTCTAGTATTTTATCTTGGATCATTTATAAACACCAGATATGGGCAGATGTTTGCAGACCAATAGCCACTTCTAAGTTTTTTCAAATCTGATGGTTCACTACATATTTTTTTTATAGTGTAATAAAAGTAATAATTACACATACAACCAAATAATATATTTATTATGAAAAAAACCACTCGGTATCAAACATAAAGTTGTCAAAGAGGACTTGTTCTGCGTATTATCTACAATTGTTGAATATCTCAGTATACAATTACCATTTACTAATCTTATATAGGATTCAAAGTAGTTTTTTGTGAGATAGAAATATTTTGACAATATTTATCATCAAAATTCAGACTTATATAGATAGTACAAATATTAAATGATACCTTATTTAAATTTCTTCATCCATTAGATTATAAAGTGGTTAAGATCTGAACTATGCCTTTTTAAATTTATCTCATTTTGAAGATCAACTTCATTTTCCATCATAGATAATGTTTAACCTTTTAATTAAATCTTCTATGATAACAGCACCACCCTAAAAATATCTCTCAAATTTGGAGTACTCATTATTTTCTCATAATATTCATTTTTAAAATAGTAGCAAATTCATATAGTAGTGCCACCCAGTGGAAGTCATAATAATCAATCGATGATAGAAATTAGTTTGGGAATATTGGATGCGTAGGCACTAGATAGGGATTTTATTCACAAACGTTATAGCATCCTTTTGGAGTTTGACAGTGTTTTAATAACTCGTGTAAGCATAAGAAATGGCAATCGTGTGATATTTCAGTGACTTAATATTCCTTTTTGTTGAATGTATTATTTAACAATTCAACAGAAATATTTTGAAATTTTTCAGTTCATTCTTCATCAACTGATAAATATCAGCTTTAATCTTTTTTTAGAAAGATACAGACCAATCCGATTATTGTAGTTATTATTTTGTTTAGTCTTTGAAATTATAAATTGAATTTATTAAGATAGTTAACCGTGTCCACAATGAAAACTAAGTCTATAAACTAACCATCAGTAAGTTCACCAATATGCTTCAATTTTTTGACTTAAAAATCTTTTACCCCTTGTCAATTTCTTAATCTTTGTAAAAATATATCCTGATTTAAGTTTTAAACATCAGCATGACATTGTATATATTCAGATTCAGTATCGTCTAGTTGAGACTGAAATATTCTTTATTGAAGACTTTTTTGACAAACAATTTTTATATGATATGCTGATGAATAATGATTAACAAAAATATAAAAGGAACCCTAGAAAGTCATCTTTACTAAACATAATCAAAAATCCATTGATATTTTAGTAGTGTCCTGGCATTTGCCATCACTATGACTTTACAAATTGAACTTTATATATAAATATATAACAGGTCAAGTCAAGAATTTAATTTAAAAAACCTCAAGAAATAGCAAACAAAAGCTTAGGATGTTAATATCACTCCAGTTATTTTTTTTTCTTACTTATTATTGCTGTTAATTTTGTTTATATCACATGATCACTATTTCTTATGCTTGCTCATAACTGTTATTAAAACAGGAAAAACTCTCCATACAGTAGTGCCCCTCATTGCAAGCCAGAGTAATCAATGGATGCCAGAAGGCTTGTGCATAAATTCCTATCTAGTACCTACTCATCCAATATCCCCAGACTAGTTTCCAGCTTGTGGCTTTCATCAGTGAGGAGCCTTAGATCTAGATGCAGTGTTCTCTGATCCTAGGCTCCTCACTGACGAAAGCCACAAGTTAGAAACTAGTCTGGGGATATTGGATGAGTAGGCACTAGATAGGGATTTTATGCACAAGCCTTCTGGCATCCATTGATTAATCTGGCTTGCACAGAGTGGCATTACTGTATGGAGAGCTTTGCTTGTTTTAATTTTGTTGTTGTTTATATGATGGTTCTCAATCATTCATTTTATTTTGGATTTGATAAATATCTGTGAGTATTAGTTATTCTCATGGGTTATATTATAATTTCATCAAGTGATTTTTTTATTATTATCAACGTAACTAAAAATTTGTCTTACGATCCATATTTTCAGTGTGCTTGCTATAAAAGCTAATATATTATGAGCAGAGAGATTTAGCATGAATATGCACTAGATAAATATCCAAATTTGCATGACACTTATAAAATAAAAATGTTTGTGAATTAGGATAAATAAATAAGCTCTGCTTTACACTTGGATGATTTAAATACAAGTATAGTATATATACTTAAAATAGATGTAATTAGAAGGAATTTGAACCCAGATTTTCAAGCTCCCTTCAATCATCCAGTCTATCTTATGCAACTGATAAACATGACCACATGCATGTGAAAAAAAAAAAATCTCCAATATTAGTATTTTGTGCAGAAGTAAGTAATTTGTCTATTATATAAAATGAGTAAATTAAAATATATGCTTTTTATCTTAGTCATCATATATACTCATTCCAATTTATCCTGTTATATAAAATGTGACATATTGGTAAAATTATACTCCTGAGTGAAAAAAAGTGGTGCTTGAAAAACATTACCCATTGCAACCAGACATTTAATTGTATTGTTAAAAAGCATAATGACAAATCTTACATATATATAAAAATGGATCAACCTAAATGAGACCATAAAAAAAAAACCCTCGGGGTAACATTTACTTTAATTTGTTGTTATGCCATTATTTGAAAACTGTAAATGACTTTCAAATTTATTATGTATTTTGATGATGATGTTTGATGTGTTGGTTGAGAGATAATAGACTGTATTTTCTCATACACTCTTTATAGAAATGTAAGATAAGGTATTTATAGCTGTATTTTAAATGCATTTGACCTTGGATTGTCATTGGGCTAAAAGGTATAAATTGATCATATGTATTTGCTCTTATACTTGTACTCAGAGAATATGTACAAAATTCTAATAAGGTATCAATCAATGAAATGTGTATATCAGAGGTTTAATTCTGGTTTATTTTGTGTTTATATTTGCTTTAATTGAGCATTCTTAATGAATCCAACTTATGGTCATGAAATATTGCTAAAATGTACTCGAGTATAAGTTTTTAAAGGAAATCTTGTTAAAGAAAATTCAACACCTTCTTAAATAACTTTGCTATTAATGAATATCACATAGGATCTATCAAACATGATGAAAAATAAAGTTTGGAAATAGAAATATTATATGATAAACATAAGAAAAAAAGTGTGATGAAATGAAAGATATTGCTATGACAGTTTTTATGATGGAGAGGGATATATAATTAGTAAATAAATTATAGGATTTTGTAAAAGAAAAAGGAGATGTTTGAGATGAGAGAGACAAACTCATTTAAAAACATATCAAGTTCTTAAAGGAAGTGATGGTTAATTGATTAGAACATTTTAAAAGATGGAAGAACTACAAGTAGAATTATAGCCAATGGTTCAACAAAATAAAATAGCAAAGGCAGAAAAAATCCAATACCACAATATATGATTTGAGTTCATAATAGAATGTTATTACTAATGGGAAAAGGTTGAAGCAAAAACAACAAGAACGTAAATGTAACAAAAACAAATGAAGCAAGAAGTAAAACAGGAATCAAAACTAATTCAAGATTTAAAATATATAAAAAAAGAGCAAGATCAAATAGAAATCTTAAGAAAAAAGTGATATATATATATGTGTTAGGTTGGAATCAGGTCATCAAATAAAGACAAGAATGGAAAGTACAAAGAATATCATATTAAAGGAACAGCAGCAATTAAACAAGTTGACAGGTAGGTTAGTGTGTAAGCAAAGAAATGAAGATCCATCAAGAATTGAAAATATAGTAAGAGAACAAATAAAATTAGAAAAGATTGAGAAGCCACAGAATAAATTAAAATGCAAGATACAACAGATGAAATACAATACCAAAATCAAAATGATACAATTTAAAGTGAAGAAATTAGTAATAAACAAAAATGATCATACAGACAAAGATAGAGAAGAATTAAAGGTGATTGAGAATAAAATAAAAAATTAATGTAGGAAAAGAGATTAGGAGAAAGAAAAGAATTTTAATATAATAATGCAAAAAAATAAAGATCAAGCACTCAAAAGTAAGTTCATATTGAATGTACAACGAAAGAAAAAATAAAAATGGATGAGGCAAAAATGAAACATATAAAAGGCAACAAATATTAAGTTAATAAATTAAGGAATCACAACGTAATTTAAATATCCAAAATATCTTGAAAAGACAAATTGACAAAGAAATGCAAGAGCAATTAGTTGATAAGTTTAAGAAGATATTCATTGATATTAAATTAGAAAGAAAAATGGAGAAGTTGGAGCTGGACTTCGCAAATAGTGAAGTCAATAATATAAAAACAATGATAAAGGCTAGACATACCTTAATGCATCAGAAATAACTAGTTTAAGTCTAATTTTTATAGGTCTGATAAGAATATTATGTCAAGGAATAATTTGTAATCTTAATAACGAAGAAATGGAAAACAGATTCTTGAAAGAATGTATAGATCCTGACAGCAGAAGCTCTGGATCAAGTCCAATTTCTAAATTTCATCGGAATAAGAACAATCAAGGGAGATGTAGCTGAAACTCATTAGAGCATTTATATGACTTGAAAGAATTGTTTTCATTTCATGAGTTGATAATATGGAGAAGGTTGCTATTGCTAGCAATCACTTTTATAGTGCTACTAAGAATACATTTGGTGATTACCGTCAAAGCATCAGCAGGTTCCTCGGAAGAAATGTTAAATTAAATATGGGAGAAAGCTTGACACAATTCTTCCACAGAAAAGTATCAAAATTAAGACTACTTATTCTTTTCCTTGTCTGAAGGACAAATTATTCAGTAGGTGCAACGGGTTTTAATTACAGCAGATGACCTTACAGAAGAAATCATTAAGCTCCTTTGTACTACTGAAATAAAAAATACATAACAGGATTATACGGAAAAAAACTAGAAGGCCAAATCAGTTCAAGTTTGCAGCATTGGAGATATAAACACATAATACATATTTGAGATCTTGGGAAGACCAGCTAGATTAATGACAATAATCTCAAATAAAAATGGGATGTAGATTACTCATATCCAGAAAATAATAAACAACAAAATGTCAGGTCCAACTAAGACTTAAGCACATTGAAACAGGCCTTGATGGATGTTTCTTTCAATACTGTTCTAAAGAAAATAAAAGGAAAATTGAACTTGACACGAGATATTAGAATATATCTCTAATATAGTTTTTGATAATAATTGGCTAGTGCCACTCAATTATATTCAAAACTGTGCATTAATCCTGATAACAATTGAGGGATTTGATATTAAAGCATTAAAATATGCTAGCAGTCAAATCCCTATTGTTGGATCAATTATTTCAAAGTGCCTTGAGTATTAATTTAAAATTTATAACTTTACCAATGAAACAAACCCACCTAGCTGTAGCCAATAGTAAAATAGCTAAATTGGTTACCAAGCAGGTATTATTAATTTATAAATAGGCTTACAAGCAAATGATTGTATTTCTGGTGGTTCCAGGATTGTTACATATGATCTTAGGATCTAAATTTTTGTACAGACAAATATTTTAGATTATACTAGAAACATATTTATTTGCAGTCAAGTTACGTAAAAGTTGGGAGAGGAGTAAATTGATGCTTTAAAATAAAAATGAGACAATTTTCTCTACATAAATACTTTTCATGTTATAAAGATATATATGAGAGATGATGACCTGGCCCAACTGAAGAGTGCTCGTTCAGCACAAAATGCATCTTGGGGGTTATTTGCCTTTTATTGTATCTTTATTTATATGAAATTATTTATGAAATAAAAAAGAATGGAGAAATATGGAAGTTGTCTAATCTATAAAAAAGATTACACATGGGAAAAAGAGAAACGTAAATAGCCGTGTGCTGAAAATCAGATACATTAATCTTTAACCTGGATTAAAGTTTATATCTGAGTTAGAGAAAATCTCTACTTTAATAAATGATTAGTAATAATCATTACATGTTTATCAAAATGTTGATAATGTAAAAGTTGGGAGTGGAGTAAATTGACGCTAGAAAATAAAAATGAGACAATTTGCTCTACATAAATACTCTTCATGTAATAAAGATATATATGAGGGATGATGACCTGGCCCAACTGATGAGTGCTGGTTCAGCACGAAATGCATCTTGGGGGTTATTTGTCTTTTATTATATCTTTATTTATATGAAATTATTTATGAAATAAAAAAGAATGGAGAAATATGGAAGTTGTCTAATCTATAATACTCATCTCCATATTGAATGACTTTTCAACCAATCAGATGTTATTCAAGGCTGACCAAAAATATAAGTTTGACCGTGGAGATAGTACAATCCAATATTCTTCACTAATGGCCAAAAGTGAGAACCCTTAATGTTGATAATATATCTGGAATCTTTTGACTATTCATAAATAGTGTCTATTTTCGAAGTAAATAGCTTTGAGAAATTTTTTTAAAAATGAGATACATAAAATCAAAAATTAAATTATACGATAGATCAACATCTATCCCACACTAAGCCTGATGTTACAAAAATCAATGAATCTAAGTAATGGTATGCATCATGTTTTAAGTTTTTTTTCTAATATGTTGTGAATTTTTCTAAATTTAGTTAATAAAAATGTATATTAGTAAAGAATGTATTATTCAATTTGTTTTTGGGATTAAAATCTCAAATCATTTTTGTTCTTGATATTGCAGGAAGTTTTTTAAAAAGCTACATTTTTCCAGTCCACAGTTCATTAAAAATTGTCTAGATCTGTGGTCACAACCTATATTATGACCCTTCAGGGATCAAGTAAAAATTGTTGGAGATCATAAAATTTTTAAGAAATTCTCTTAAGTTTTGGATAATAATAATTTTTTTTTTTTAAAGAATTTAATTTTTAAAAATAGATGAAAATAAATTGCTTTTGTATGTATCATAATTTGTTTTGTAAGTATGAAATCTGTTCCAAAAATTTCATTTCAAATCGTATATACTTAATACTAAAATATTAGGAAATATAAATTTGTATAATATTTAAAACTACTATTGTTTTATTATGAACATCCTTATATACTTGTATTTATAATTTTAGCCTGGTAAAAACAAAAAATGGGTCATGTCAAATTTTCATCCGAGGAAGGAGTCAAAAATGTAAAAAGGGGGTCAAAAGTATAAAAAGATTGTGCATCAGTGATCAAAATTATGGGGATTGTTGGTTTACAGTACACTTATACTAAGTCATTAACATATCCTAAAGATTTCTATAACTTTTTTTTAAGTCAATTAAAAACAAATTCAATTTTTATTACAAAAAATATATTTAAAAAATGCAATGAATACTGCATTTAAACAGATAACAACTCATTTTAATTTTACGTAAAAATTTAGATATTAAAAAAAAATATATTTACAAACATATTAACAAAAAAAATGTATAACAAACAAAAATTCATACTTTAAATTTATTTTTAAAATACTGCATAACTTGATGAAGAAGATCATGGCCATCTCCTTTGATATATTTTAATTCTATAACTATTCCTTGTCCTAAATGTTTCATATACATGTGACACTCTAATATATAATGATCAGAAGACTGAATAATCTGGTTGGAAACTGAAGCAATATCATGAACAGGAGAATTACCGATGTCCATTTTAGCTCGTTTTTCTGGTGGTTCAATCATTTCTTTTTCTTTTCGAAGCAATTCTCGTCTCTTACGTCTTTGATGGCTCCATGTATTCTGTTTTGCTTTTATTAAAATTTTTGCATAATTATGGTTGACTTTCAAATCTTCCCATTCAATTTGAAGTTCTTCTAACAACGACCTTATTTTACACAAATATATACCAACTTTATACATTTTCAAATTAGCTGGTTTTGGTATGGTATATGTCAGAGGTGGTTTATATTTTCTGTGTGGATGTTTGCTAACTGGAAACTTAAAATTATCATCCCAAGTCCAAGCAAGACCCCAACGCATTGTTTTACCTTGACAAAATTCAGTTATTGTAAAATTTAATAAATGTTTCTTAAGTTCATTTTTTAGTGTTTTTAAACTTGATTTTTGGCCTACCATTGTAGTATAAATTTTAATTTTATCTTTAAGTTGGAGACTTTCATTAACTATTGTGCGAATAAATTCAATTTCACCTCCTTTTGTCATTTTTTCTATAGGAGCTGCAGTATTATGACAGTCTTCAACTTCACCATTAACGTCGTTAAGAAAGAAAGGAGGATTACACATACAAAAATGATATTTCTCATTTATATCTTTAATATGATTTAAAAGCACCGATTCGTTATTTCCATGAATTATTTTAATTTTTTCTTGCAAACCATTATTAACAACATTTCGTCTAGCACATAAAAATGATTCAGAATCTATTTCAATGGCTAAGAATTCCCAGTTATTTTTTTTAGCTCCAAGAAGAGGATAAACGCAGGAAGCCCCAGTTCCAATATCTATACCTCGAATTATTTCATGTTCTTTCTCAAATATATCTTCCAACCACAAAATATAATTGAGTCGTAAAGGAATAGTGGGAATTAGTCTATCTGTCGGAATTTCAACATCCAAATCAAAATCTTTCTTCAACAAAGCTACTGTTAGTGCCCGTAAAGCTTTTGGATTTTTAAAATCGATTGTAATTTTGCCTGATAAATCTTGATTGGCATGTTTTCTGAATTCGGGAAATTGCAAACTGAGAGTTTCGAAATCCGCTTTATTTTTATAAATATTTCTTGGGTGCATGAAACGATTAAACGTCATGATTTTTATAGTAAAATAAATAAAAAGCTTGAATTTTATTAAAAATATAGACTTACGTAATTTTTCTTAAATCCTAAACGTTAATAAACTTGTCTATACTTAAAAATACTGAAATATTCTTTCTTTTTTTATAGTAAAATTTGTCATTATATTAAAAAAATAATGAAATATATTTTTAGACTAATAAAAGTCCGCCATTTTAAGTCTTGAAAAAAAAAAAAAGTGTTATGTCATTGGTTACAAATTAAAAGCAATGATTAAAAAATTATAAATATAAAAAAATAGATAGCAATTTAAAAAAATTATAATAAAAAGTAAACTATAAATAGTAATAAAAATGTGTTTCATACATAACAAGGTAATTTTTAAATACTGCGAATGTATTAAGTGACGATTTAAATTTTAACGTTTAATCTCACGTTAATCTCGTAACTAATTAAAATATAAATTAGGGGTTTAAATTAAATGAGAAATAAATAATTTGAAATCTGTATATTTCTTGAATTTTGTATATCTAAATGGATTATTTAAGGAAAAAGGTTTTCATTAGATAACTAAGAAAATGTGTAGAGTTAATGTAATCCAGGAAATTAGAAAATTTAAAAAGACAAACAAAAAGTTAATGTAATTGGGTTTTGGAAATTTGAATAAGGTTGTTAAATATTTGTTTGTGAATGTAGAAAGAAATATTGTGATAATTTATCAGAAAGAAATGGTGATAGATTATATAGTTAAGGTAATTTTATTAAAGGCATGTACTGCTGAAATGTAAATGAAAGATTATTTTTATAAATACGCACGGATTTATTCACTTTAATAACATTCCCTTTACTGGAGAAATTTATTCTAGAAATTCGCTGGAGAGATCGTCCCAAAATTATAGATTAAATGAGATTAGAATATGTGTGCAAATAAAGCTAGTTACATACAAATTAGATCATATATATATATTTATTCCCCGGTAAATGGAGAAGAGAGGAAGCAGTTAAAATAGTTAGACTGGAGTAAAGTTCGTGTTGATTTGAAGAGATAACAGATCAGCAGTAAAAAATGATCAATGGTAGTAAGTAGATCGACTAGCAGTGATTAAGTCTAAAATGGAATAATTGCAGGGGTCGTCGAAAGGATTTATTTAGTGCTGGAACAAGACTAATATGCCCTCCTTCACTTACACACGGACACAAACCAATGTCATAACTGTACATTTATTACTTACATTTAAACATACTTGCAAATATGTTAAAAAGAGAAGTACTTCTGCAAAAGATAAAACAATAATACCAGTATATAAACAATGAAACAATTATGTAAGCAATGAATTTAATACTAGATTGATTACAAGCTCATACCAGTTATAGTTGAGATGTAATGGCATTTATATTTGCTAAATAAAGGTGCTTTACTAACTTTTTTTGTGGCAAAATTGTGAATCACATAATTAAAATCAGTTGTTTTTGCAAGATCGGACTCAATATTGTCTTACCAAATCTACCAGTCATCCCTGTGACATGGTCAGTGTTAGATAATTTTTTGTTTTAGTTGCTGAATGAGCACTCTGCAGAGGTGACAGTGACAGGAATTGCTAACAGAATACAGAGGCAGACACAAATATTTGGATAGAGTTCTTGCAACTTGTATCTGTTCAAGCAATTCAATAGGTTCAGTGGACTCATTTTGGGCCTCTCCAAAATTTGCTTGATGAACAGATGGCAAATGAATTATCTCCATTATAAGATCTTGACTGATAGCAGGATATTAATCTGCCAGTAATTTTGATTTTTCTTTCAGTTCATTTTGAGAATTAATAGGTACTTCCAGAAGAAACTGAACTTTTCAGAAATGTTCACTGCAACATTGAAATGAACAGTCAGTCCACCAATAACATTATCCCAATATTACATAGAAGACTGTTTCCTCAGGGGATTCATCCATTTTGTTTTGACACATCTGCTTCTTCTGTAGCACCTTGATCATGGAACTTCTTTCTCTCATGTTTTGCTTCATCCTGAGTTCCAGAGGGTTTTACTTCTATCCACAAATTAAAAGCAACATGCTTATCTTTGCTCCACACACTTTTCCAGATGTTCCAAAGATTTGTCAGTTCTGAAATAAAGCTTTTTAAGTTGAACACTTTAATACCTAGCATTGCATTTCTGAACTGAATAATTTTGTTACAGGTACTAACTGGAACTAGTACTCTGTACCATACAACAGACATTATCACACAAATGAAGGATGTAACAAGACAAACCTCCATTAATCTCTATTCTTGTTTTGGCAGTTAAGTTCAACTCCAAGAGATTTTTCAATGCTAATTTGATGCCTGGTAGATTGGCTACAAAAGGCTTTATACTTTTAACATGGTCTGACCATCATGTGTTAGACATGCAGTAAAGAGAACAGCCAATACACTTTTGAACGATTTCCCATTGCTATAGGCTAAAACTAAACAAGTTGTAAATAGTTTGTATGGTTTCAAAATATGCTATGGTTTTAGGAATGCATCTCATGGCATCATTTTTACACAATTGTGTGGCATCCACTTGGTGAAAATAAAGCTGTTTCACATTGCTCAAGTATTTTTATTTGTGCATTTTCATATTTTCCTGCATTGTCATAACCCTGTGCACCACATTACTTCAATGTTTCTACTATTATCTGTGCTATGTCATATCCTGCTTTATATCTTGTGTCAACAAATTGTAAACATCTTTCTACAATTTCATACTGGTTTTCATATGGTATTATAAAGCAAATAAATGTATGTTCAACATGGGATCTGGCATGGAATCAACAATAACAATAAAGTACTTTGCAATTTTCCTGTGTATATAAAAAAAATTAATGTAGATATCAATATAAGTAATTGGAATTTAAATATAGATGTTAAATATAAAATAAGTAGTATAAATTCAAGAATATATAGAGCTTGGAATTATTGCAAAAAAGAAGAAGATTATAGTAGACAGGTAGAATTGATAATTAAAGAGTTTAGAGATAATGAATATCCAGAAAAAGTTATAGAAGAAAGTATAAGAAAATCAGAAGAGAAATTTAATAAAAATAATGGGATAGTATGTAGGAAAAATAAAATAGATAAAAACAATTATATAGGTATTAAAACTAATAATAATATTGTAAAAGTATGAATAAAATAATTATTAGAATTAATAAAAAGTTTAATAATGCAATAAAATTTAAGATATTATGTGAGAAAAGTAGAAAAATGCATAAATAGAGTACACCTGGGTCTCATTTTATGCGATAGATAAGTTCCTCAGAAAACACGCGCAAACGAAATCGTGCAAAAATAGATATAACTTACATTGAAAAGGGGGGATACGGACTGGGATTTTTCAAAAATCACATAAAAGCAAAACACCAACGTAAAATTACTTAAAAATTCGCGCAAAAAAAAATAAGAAAATAAAATATGACTAATAAAAAATTTCAAATTTGAAAAAAATTGATACAAGACAAACTTTTTTTAACTATAATATTTAATTTTATTCAAAACAATATATTTTTATGCATAATTTACAGTAATTTACATTTTTTTATACACGTTTTAATTATTATCGCTATTTGCCGTTAAACAGGTTTGTTTGCAAACTGGTAAAAAATCAAATTCTTCACAAGAGGAAATACAACTAGAGCCCACGCCACTCTCATGTTGTGTTAATGGTTTTCTGGTGACAACATAATTAGTAATTAATCTAACAACTAAAAATTAAATTCTTATTTTTGTCTTTAATTTTTTAATTTTCAATTTTAATTGTGCCCACTGCTATTACTCACCTTTTAAAAATAAACTTGCAGACACTAAATGATTAATAATTGATTACGTTCTTTTTTAAAAAGCAAAAACAGAATGTGATTTAAAATGCAAAATTAACACGCACAATGTTTGAACAAATTTACATTATAATCTTGTAAAATTTAATGTGTGTATACATAAAATGTGGAAATCATGATTTTAATTTCATTACTGCATAAAATCTTACTATTATAAAGCACTGAAAATATTGAAATTACTAAGATGAAAGTCGAATTCCAATAATGTGCTATTACTTTCAATATGCGTAAGTGCACAAAATTTATTATTTTAAGTAGTAGCGCATTATCGGAGTTCGACTTCCGGAGAAACGTGAATCGCATAACTTCAAAATTGCGTTAAATAAATCCGCGTAAAAAGAGACCCAGGTGTATATAAAATTGAATGCAAATCATGTAAAAGTAAAAATGTAAAAACTAATTATATAGGAGAAATGAATTCAATTTATACAAGATTAATTCAACATAAATATGATAAGAGATCACCTATTTATTTGCATTTATTAGAAACAGGTCATATGTTTGAGAAAGATAGTATAAAATGATTAATTATACAAATAATAGAAGGGATAGGAAAATTAAAGGCAATATTGATTAAGAATACAAAACAAAATCTTAATAGGGATTTTGGGGTAAACACAATAATTTTATAAGCAATTATTATTAATAATAGGTTGAATTTGAAAAAGGTTAAAAGAATAAAGTTGAAGAAAATGATGATAGAAGGAGATGTTGAACAAGTGTGCACATATTAAAAATTTTGTCAGTTGGGTTTTTAGAAATAGGATTGTAAAGAGGTAGGTGATTTTGGTAATGTAAAAAAGTAATTCGTAATGTGAGAAAAGTTAATTGATAATTATAAAATGTTTAATAAAAATAATAAAAGGTTAGAAGTTGATTTATAAGTAAAATGACAATAATATGTATTAAATAGAATAAAAGTTTTATAATTATAATAAATAATAGTTTTTAAAAAAATAAAATAAAGTGATATAAAATAAATGTGGATAGAATTATTTAAGAGTCAAGTAATAAAATTGGAAATGATTTTTTATAATGGTCAGGTTAAAATGTATATTTTATTTTTGTTTTATTGTGTGTATTTAATTATGTATATGAATATGTGTATAGTGTATTAATTATATATTTGAATATTGTAGCTCTGATGATGACTGCAGGACAGTTGAAACTGTTAGTTTTGATATAAATAAATAGTATTGATAAAGTGTTTAAGAAAGTTGTAAATAGTATGATATGAACATTAGCATTATAGAATAAAACAATCAATGATATTTTATGTTTGTATAAGACCAAGTTAGACATATTATAAACATTGTATATGTTGGAGATTGTCCTTTGAATAGCTTAAGTTTCATATTAGAAATAATTTAACTATTAATTACTGCTATGTCTATTTTATAATATATATTTTTAATATAATGAACTATATTCATCATTCATCAAATCAAAAGGTTTTGATAGTAAATACTTCTGCCTACCTTATTATAGAGGTTTTATGTCAATGTTTTACTCAGTCTTTGCCCAATGTGCCCTTGTTATTATGTATTAGAATATGCACTAATAAAATTTAATATTCATAAGTATACATTTTTAAAAATTTAATTTCACAATGATATCTTGAAAATTACTTTTCAGTCTTTTTTTTTCAAAAAAATGTTTGATGAATATAGGTTGCCTTTTTTTTTCTTTCATTTGATCAGGAATATAATAAATAAAGATAACACAATATTAAATGTGATATGTTGGACTATTTCCACCATCTATGATTGAATGTTAAATTATAAAAAATTTTAAACTTTATTTAAACTTTCCAAATACAACGTGTCAGTAATAACACACAAATATCTGTGTTTGTATTTGGAAAGTTTAAATAAAGTTTAAAATTTTCTATACATTCAACATTCACTCATAGATGATGGAAATAGTCCAACATATCACATCTAATAATATACCATCATCACAAACCTTCAGGCAAATAATAACATATTTTATTTTTTGTATTAAGTTCTTTGTATTGTTCTTCTCATCTATTTTTGTCTGATGATTTTCTTAATTCTTCAGGATCACCAGAATTAGTAAATGATACATCAATAAGTAGAACTGCATCAATTTAGTCCAGGTTTTAAATTGGTTTTCCATTGCATTGAATGTTGGATGTTTGTAGATCAATATGAGAGAGAAGTACATTTGAAACTTCAGTTATCTTTCAGTTTTCCAGGAATATAGTTGATGGAGAAAAGTGATCACTTCTTATTTTCCATTGCTGATATTCTAATTGCTCCACTAAAGTAAGTTAGTTTAAATATTATTTTCTGAAAGAAATTTACTGAATTTTTAAATTTTTTTTCTCTTGTTCCATATTAGAATGAGTGCAAGTTTCACATTATTTTTTGTTGTAAATGCATTTTTTACATCAATATTTCAACGGTATCTTATTTATTTTAAAACAACAATAATTGCTTAACTTGTTTATTATTATATCATCATTATCATCATCATCATCATCATTATTATTATGATGATGAAATAAAGAATGTTATCAATCTACATTTACAATTGCAATATACTTCTGTATTCATATATCCAGACCACTCAAAGAAGTATGGAGAGATGCATGTTGGGAGTAGCAAGAAGAGATCGAAAACGCAATGTATGGGTAAGAGAACAAACAGGTGTTACTGACCTCATTGAAAAAATTAAAAGATTGAAATGGAGTTGGGCTGGACATATTGCTAGAAGAGATGATAATAGATGGACAATTGAAATCTTAAACTGGATTCCAAGAGATTGTAAAAGACCCAGAAAGAGACCACATGTATGATGGATGGATGAAATAAGAAAGTGTGCAGGGGCGATGTGGAGAAGTAAAGCTATAAGATCAGAGAAGATGGATTAAACTTGGAGAGACCTTCATCCTGCAGTGGATTGATAATGGTTGATGATGATATATATATTGAACCGTGTTCGAATATGTGGATTCGAATCACCGGCCTCTTAGGCAGAGAAGAACATACTCGGAGAGTATGTATGCCCAAACGATAGCTATAAAGTATATAACTAACGTTACATTTCCAGGACATAACTTCTTCTCGACTGTTGAGTTCAACACCAAGTTCAAAGCACTTTTTTGTTTGTGTATAAACACGGGCGCCAGCTATCTATTCAAGGATGAATAAATAAGCACTTTAAGCAATGGCCACTAACTCAACGCCTAAATCCACGACTAGCTCAGCTGTTTGTAATCACTAATAGATTATACTTAATTAGTGATTAAAAGAATTAATAAAAGAATTTGTTAAAAAGAATTGATAAAAAGAATTGACCGACAAATATAGTTTAATTTTAAAGATAATTTATTAACTAACATTTATTTACTAAATTTAAACATTTTATAATTCTAATAAAACACACGCATATTTTAAATTAACATTTCTAAATAGTTTAAACATTCCTATAGATTTAATAACAAAACACTCTAATTTAACTAATAAATATTGATATAATGACCACGCACATATTAACTCATGCACACACATAATTATGATAATAAAGGACTACATGACATTTGAAATTTAATCACACACATCAATAGTTCATTTATGTATGATATAGAGTTCATATGATTAGACTCTTGAAAGATTCGTACGAATTAATGCAATGCAATGGCTATTACAGTATAGAACGAAATAAGCAAATGTTTTTACCTAGGCTTTTTTGAATGTTGACGTAGAATTTTGTTCTTTGGAGGCTGCTTTCGGTGAGGATATTTCCATTATAAATGCTTACCAGCCGGCTGGGACGTTTCCTTGCTGAGTTTCCTGATTTTCACGATTATTGCTATCGGAGACAAATAGATACTGACGGAGATTTTCTAAGATATTAAGCTGACATTATTTCACGGGCAGATCTGCTGTTTTCTCGGACATCTGGGCTGGAGATAAACATGCATTCCAAAATATTCTCAGCACTGCATTTTGTTCTTAACTGACTCAATTAATTTCCGAACTGCACTCTCTCAATAACTTTGTGAACTGATTGTCTCAACTCAATTAATTTGTGGAATGAATTACTGTCCGATAAAAAAAGGTCTATTTATACCTGCGCCTTGTTGTCTTTCTGATATCTCCGGAAAAGATCTGTTGTCAAATTCCTTATCAATTAATCCTTTGATAAACGTGTTTTGGAAGATTGCTTAATTAGTAATAGCCATGCAATAAAACGCGTTGTTTTATTTTAATTAATATCTAATAGCCATTGCCGTGTTTTTTAATGATAATCTTCTTTAACTTTCACATACATTTTATATATTTACAAAGGTACATATATACGCACATATATTTTTAATACAATTTACTATTTAGTTTTAACATTATTTTTTCTTTAATTAAAATTGAATTTGTATGTTTTAACTTTTTCAAATTATATTTTTACGAATACTAACAAAAACTCTTTACTTCCTTTTACAACCCTTAGTTTCATTTCTCAAACCAAGACTCCCCCTCCCCCCTTTTGACTAATTAATTGTAGCTTTTTTTTATTTCAAAAACTAACGCTAGAAACTATTTAATTCTTATCTTTTTCGAAAACAAGCTGCAATAAATTCTTCAACATTTAATTTTATGTTTTTCTTTTATGAAAGATTACTTTAATAATAATTTTAGATAAAAATTATATGTGCCTATATCAATATAGGTACAATATATATATATATGATATTTTTGTTTCTACTTTTTCTTTTTTTGTTTTTGTTATATTGTGTGTTCTGTAATTAGGCTTTTTTTTTAAATATGTGTTTGTAGAATACATTTATTTAAATAAATTTAATTAAATTATTATTATCATTATTATCATCATTATCATTATTATTTTAAACCACTAAATATCATACGAACACCATTTCTTGTGCTTACTCAAGCTGTTAAAACAAGCAAAACTCTCCATACAGTAGTGCCTCTCAGTGCAAGCCAGAGCAATCAATGGATGAAAGAAGGTTTGTGCATAAAATCCCTATCTAGTGCCTACTCATCCAATATCCCCAGACTAGTTTCTAGCTTGTGGGTTTCTTCATTGAGGAGCCTTAGATGTGAGAGCACTGCACCTAGATCTTAGGATCAATGCAACCTTCCAGAAGCCATCTTTTATCTCTATTTAACTACAAAACTATGAGTCTAAAATTGAAAACATAATATTTTCAATCCAAGCTCATTAGCTTATATAGTCATATAGGTCCGAACTCAGTTCAGTATCGAAACATTTTAGTGTCTTTGGTTCTTTAATAACCACAACCACCACTATCCTATTAGGCAGAATTGGTATTAAACCATTAAACATCACATGATGACCAGAATCTAATGAGATTGAAAATATTATGTTTTCAATTTTAGTCTCATAGTTTTGTAGTTAAGTAGAGATAAAAGATGGCTGCTGGAGGGTTGCATTACATCCTAAGATGTAGGTGCAGTTCTCTCTAATCCAAGGCTCCTCACTGATGAAAGCCACAAGCTAGAAACTAGTCTGAGGATATTGGATGAGTAGGCACTAGATAGTGACTTTATGTGTAAACCTCCTTACATCCATTGATTACTCTGGCTTGCACCAAGTGGCACTACTGTGCAGAGAGTTTTGCATGTTTTAATCATTATTATTATCATTATTCTTGTATAATGATTTTTATAAATGAATTTGCATAATTGCATTGGCTCAATATCATGCAATTTACCATCCATTCCACAATCATTTTGAATGTTTACGATTGAAACCAAGTTGTGTCTTTAGTATTTTAAACTATTGCATCCTTATGCTTGCACTGCTAGTGAATTTCTTTTTTTATTTATTTATTTCCACTAATTTACTCGAGTGAGATTGTTAGTTTTAGTGTATATATACACACACATACACAATGCATAAAATGTTGGAATAAACAATTGATATTTTTTAATTGAATAACAAAAAATATCGGACTTCACTAAAGTTGTAGTTTAGTTAATTAATGTTGAATTTAGACATAAAAAATATAAATAGAATTAATATGAAGTTGAAGATCAATAAACTAACCATTAGAAAAGGTATATTATTGTGGAATTTATTTCTAGAACATAATTGTTAAATCAACTTGGTTTTTAATTAATATACTTGAATTGTCTTTAATTATAGAATTGTTAATTGCAAAAATAAATTTATCATTTTTTTCTAAAATAGATAGTGTAATTAAATATTTGATACGTGTCAGAAGATATGTAAATTCAGTGACTAAGAATAGAATTTAATCTTTCAATAAGAAATACAGAATAACTTTAAATATTATTAAACACCCTACTCAACAACTTTTAGTAGACTGTTTGACAACATTAATTATTCTTCTATATCTCTTGCCCAAAAGAGTCTAATTACATTTCCTAGTTATTGAGTTCATAATAGTCTTATTTGGTATTAAATATTTAGTCATATCTATCTGTCTTAAAAAATATATATTTTTTTTATTATAAAAATTTACATTTTTTATTCACTTCAATGTTTTAATAATTTCTTTAATATGAATACTGGAGAATTGGTTAAAGGATTTGCTGCAGGAGATATTGTTTATTGCAATATAAAATCTATCTTTGATAGTTGAAGGTCATTGGTACAATTTCTACACTAGGACTATAATTAAAATCTTTATTATCTATAAAAATTGTAATCCATAGAGATTTTATTTGTGCTTAATGAAAGATCTGGAAAATAAAGAAAATGTATTTTTAACTCAGTTTTGACCATGTTATGTATGAGAAATCGACTGGGGAAAATAGATGCTTAAATGATGATTAGATTAGAAGAAAAAAGTGAAATATGAACTATTAAAGATAACTAATAGCAAATGAGTACACATCTACAGGAAGGAATTGAGAAATTAACAGCAGAGTCTCTTACCTAAAAAATCTGAATAAACAGTTTGGCAAAATTTTAAAACAGAATTGAGGTCACGTAATGGACAATGGCTTTGAGAATATTTAAGATATTCTACAAGCATCATGGATTTTTTATCTTGTCTTCAGTATATATGACAAGTTACATATAACAATACAGGAAATTGAACAAGATATAAGTAAACTTGTTTGAAAATGAATATAGTGTAGTAATACACCCAGAAAATAACATAATTGGGATACCTTTTGTAGGGATATTTTTTAAATGATAAATGCAAATCCATTGCTCAGATAATCACTTTAATATATTGAGATTAGTGGTAGTGTTTAAACGGAAAATAGAATATTTAAACAAAAATGTATTTTTCCAATTATTGAGTCTTTTGACCATAATGGTTGCAACATGTTATATGGTTTAGTGAAGCAATAGTTGAAAGATATTGAAGTTCAATGATCCTTTGATTTTAGTCTAGTTGTGTCATTTTTAGTATTCAATTTCTGACAAACTCTTTATCATTTGATTATTTTATCAGTTTAGATTTTCTATATGTTATCAAATCTTTTTGTCTACTTACATTTCTTTTATATTTTTAGTAATTCTTATTTTTAATCTTCACCAATATTTGAGATTTAAAACATTTGTTCCATTGAAATATTTTTTAGAATGGTATTAAATGTAATTAAGATTTATTTCAATTAAAATCGATTTTTTTTGCTTCTTTCACAATGCAATAGAATTGTTTCTGTTATCTTGTTTATAAAAATGAAATAATAATACTGTATTTTGAATTTTCAGAAAAAATATCTACAGACTCATCACACTTGGAGAAAACGAAAATCCTATTTTCGTTAGATATGTTATCAATAGTGAGATATTTATCAGTCCAAACTTTTAGTGTGAATTTCATTGAATATATTATATTCAATTATTTAAAAACCACGAGATTTGCTGTGGTCTAATTTGTCAAATTGATTACCAAATATTTATCAAATGGGGCAGTCAGTAGCAGTACTCCCTAAGTACAGAAACATAATTAATTGTGTGCAGGGTGTATTGGTAATTTTTCAGTGATATGACATAAAAAATATTATTTATAGATTTACCAGACTGTTTGCGGAACACTAAACTATCATTAAAATATCTAATGGTATCAGTGAAATAAAATCAATAGTTTCATCAATATTTTTTTATCTTAACCTCTATGTCACATTTTCATAAGTTTGCACTTTCCAACAATCTTCCTCATATCTTTTATCACTTTTTAAACATGGGAAGGAGTTCTGAGAAATTCTGTCAGACAGTCAAAATTGTCAGATATTTTGAAAGTACATTACAATAAAGTAATGCATTAACTGCTAGAAATGTTTTCAATCTTTATATGTGCAAAGTTAGTAAAAGAAAATAATATTTGAGGTTTTATCTATTGACCTTTTGACCTTTAAATAATCTTTTGCTTGCTCTTGTACGCATCAAATATCTGAAAGTGCATTTGACATATATATAGAATTTCTTTTTATAGTCAAAAGATGATTGTTTGTGATTATTTAATGAAGAATTCTATATATGAGTTAAAATTATCTCAATTAGATTTATCAAATGTCTGGAACAAAACATCCGTCCATTCTATTTCACAGTTGTATCCCATGAATCTGACTGAAACTTTTCCAAAGTGTATATATATTGTGATGGTTATTTGATATTCCTAAAATAATAATACTGATAACTTCAAAATTTGTTGTTGCTTATTATTATCATTAATATTGTTACTATCATTATTAAAACTCTAATAGTATTATAAATCCAGTTACCTTATAAAGCAAATTTTACAAATACAAAATGTCTTCCCATATTTTTATAGCATTTGATTCTTGTAGCAATTTTAAAAATTGCAGTTTTCTAATTAAATAAAATAGAAAACTGCAATTTTTAAAAGTAAAAACATACATTAAGTTAATTTTTTTTTTTTAAAGAGCAATATACTAATAAAATACATAAGATTGTAAACATGTAGATAAATTAATTAAAAATAGAATGAATAAAGCAATATCAAACGATGTCTTCATAAGATTGAAGACATCTTTTGATATTAAAGGAAGGTGGTGTTTGAAATGAATCATGGGAAGGTTTGTTTGTTTGTTTGTGTGTGTATATATATATATATTTGTTTGTTCATTTAGTTTGATTTTCACTTAAGAAGGTCTATTCGTAGTAGATGAAACCATGGTTGTGTAAGGATTTTGATAAAAATTTTGGATTTTATCTAGTATTGTATTGTTTTATGGTTTTGTATTTTATTTATTACTAGTATAGTGTTAGGCAGTTTTGGTTTTATATATTGTAACCAATAAATTGCATGATCACAACCTTCATAATTGTTGCCCCCAGCTACATAATACCCAATTGTATACTATGCTACCTATCGTGCCGAACACGTACGTGCGCTAAAAATTGTAACCACAACATAAGTGCGCTAGAGACCACAACCAACATCTGGAGCAACTTACCACAGACCAAACCAATGATATAACATAAACTTTTTATGATTTTATTCGATCGCAGCCAGGGTGTACCACGAAGAACTATCATAGTAGTATGATAAAAATACATTAAAGAAATTATAAGTGCAAGGTTATTATCTTTCAAACCTTAATTTGCGATTTTTATTGTATGAGACCCGATGGCCGACCATGTACAAGATGGCATAATTTGTGGAATTACATAAAATTATGAAATTTGAAACCATCTCTATGATTTCTAATACAAATGCTAGTCCAGGTAAAGCTTTGCAATAAATAAACATAAATACTTGGGTTCTTTTTTATAGTTTACTATATTACTGAGACTCTTATTATACTGATAAATGACAATTTAAAAACGTTAAGTAAATATATTCAATCATGTAATTATTTGGTAAATCTGTTTACAAGTTTAATAATTAATTTGTATATATTGTATACTAGAATCAACTACGCAAAGCTAAAATGATGGAAAAGGTAAATGGGATTTTATTGTACCTTACACATCATAGACTACCAAAGACGAAAAGCATCCAAATGTTTTCTCAAAATATTATTAAACTCTTATATCATGTTGACGATAGTATGTATTTCAATGTATGCTCTATCCAAGATTTATGATTTCTGATTTTATGAATGACACATAGCAACGGCACAGTAAGTTTAATTATAAATCAACGTTTATTTACAAATTTATGAATAATAAGTATAATTAAAGACATAAATAAACAAATAAAATAAATAAATTATAATTCCATCTACTTTCTTCAATAACATATCATAGGCATGGTTTTTTAAAAACCTAATCATACCTTATATTTCAGTTTGATATAATGAATGTATTGAGGAAATTATACTAAATTCAGCATCAACTCATGAAACATTTAATGTCATTTCCAGATTCAACAAATCTATACCGTAAACTTATAATCATATAATAAATAATATTATATCTGTAGGATTTAGCTATAATGCAATCATTAAATAAAGTGAAAATTTAAACTTACATTCAGGTAAATAATAATCAACCAACAGTTAATTATTATGAGGTAACTTGAATAGAATGTCCTGCTACAATTTAATGATCTAACTTATAAATTATACTTACCAATGGAAGAAGATGATTTAACAGATTAACGAAAATACTTTGCCCAACTTATTTCTGTGAAGTAAAACCATATTCCTGTGGATGCATTCATCTACACATAGGAATTAAATAACACTAAACGCTTTGTGGATTTATACACCATCATAAAGTAATACGTATAATTACACAATTCCGCGGATTAACCACCAGCGCAGGAATAAGTGTAAAATACAAAAATGGCAATTAAGTAATCTGCGGATTAACCACCAGCACAGATTAATGCCTTTTAACATTATAAAACAACATTACTATTTACTTCACATTAAAGTGCAAAATCATCCTCCTCAGTTATTCTGACTATTCAGAAAACACTAACACTTTAGCAAATGTGGGTTCTTGCATAATAAAATGTTACACTAATCAGGACAACTAATGTACTAACTTATCTTGCTTAAAATAAAACATATGTAATATAATATAAGTAATATTAGTATAGGAATCGAAATCTGGAAAGACTCACAAAACACCCCATGAAAATTGATACATCTCATAAATTCATTTAGTACTTTTCAAGCTTTTTCGCAAGCGCTATTCTCTTGAATAAGTATTTTATTCAACCCCTATTAATTTAAACTTAATAAAATATAACTTATGAACTTCACATGCAAGTTCATCTAACGATAAAATTAAAGCAATGCGTTATTCATCCAATACATAAAATATAACAGGTGTGTGTGTGTGATATAAATAAAATGTATAGCATATTATAGTTCAATACATGAATTCTAGCAGGTGTGTGTATCACAAATTAAATGGTATAGCATTTTATAACTATGAATATGATCCGTGAAATCCATGTACGAGGTGTCGAACAATAAATATACGAAGTAATAGCTACAATTATCGTTGAATTCCATACATGTAATTTTATCCATTTGTATTAGTTATTATAAGCACTATTAGATAAACAATTTTATGTGGCTCCATAAACACGAAACAATTTCAAAACATTACACGCAGAACTTAAATGAAAATGTTTTTCATAAGTTATTAATTTCTACATCTCTCTATTAAAACCGTTCCAAGTTTATCACATCCATGCTAATATTTATTTATCCACGCTTAAATCTAAGAATACTAATTATAGCAATTTATTTAATCATTCCAAACCGACGATAAAATTAGAAAATAGCTTTGATCAATTATTTGAAGACTGTTTATTATCCAAATGATAAACAAATTAACTAGCAAATATATTACTGGCATTGTAAAGTTAAATATCAATCAATACTATATTTTTATTAGAATTAGAAACGGAAATATTAAACTATGTTGATAACTTTAACATTTTACTTTAATTTAAACTTCTTCTTTTTTAAAAAGCAAATTTTCATATTTATAACACTTCTGTGATTAAAACACTTATTTAATTTTTCCAAATTGTAGAATAATAAATATTTTAAAACATACCAAAATCTTGCAATTAATTCTTTTAAACTGGGAAGCTCCGACATTTTTCAAATGTAATATTGGAAATTATTACCGGTGATTTGATCCACTTGGCCAGCCGACTTGAACAGACTTTTAAATTTAGCAATTCATCTTTTAATTAAATACCACTATGTTATTTTTACGTTTATAGAAAAATTTGTGGTAATCCGTTTACTTGTTAACTATTTTAAAATAAGCTTATCAAATTTACACCATTTGCCTTTTACCATTTTCTTTTCTTTCTTCCTCCAAAAGAACAAGCTATCAGACGATCTCCCCTTTAATTTGCGCTCTTTTCTTTTTTTACATTGAAACGCCTACACAATTATTGTATTTATTTTTAATAATTAAATTTAGTTAAGCAAATGGTTTTTTAAATTCAATGGAAATAATTTTTTAAGACTATTTCAAACAAATAAAAACAAATATTATTTTTAATAATATTTTACCAAATTTAATATGTTGTCAAAATTTTTAAAAAGTTAAGCATTTTAATATGATTCAGTATCTGGAACGAAGCAATTCAAATTTATTAAAATAATATAGGAGAGTAATCTGTTCAAAGTGCAAATCAAGCCAATCAAATCACCAAAAGAAGAAAGAGAAATTTTATACCAGTTACATCAATTATTATATTTTATGCTAAAATATATGGTTACAATATATTATACCTGGAAGTGGGATTCAAACCCTTAAGTTATGATGCTATCCTAGTGATTATTTCTGGTGATTGATTTAAGCTTTCTCATCTAAAATATATCTTTAATTTTATCTATTTTTTGTAATAAGTCATACCTTACCTTTATCCATGTATAGGTTAATTAGTAGATATGGTCACCACTTCCCTATGGAAAGGCTATTCTAGATGAAATGCTATACAATCACCTTCACAGTTACCTGATTTGCATGCCATCTAAAGACTCATTCTGAGCTTGCTTTTCTGGAGATAGGACATATTGTTTGTAATTAAATAAGATTGAAACAGTACAGTATAGCTAATCTTTAATTATTTTTATTTATTAACAAAAAAAAATCACACACATAATTACAAATAAATTTTATATAATCTAGCATATTATTTATAAATGATATGTGAACATATAATAAACAACAACAACAAATTGAAATATAATTATTATATCTAGTGTAAACAAAATCAATTAAATATGATTTATATGCTAATAAAATACTAATATGAAGACCTAATTATCTCAATAATATCCAATAATAAACACCTTTATAATAAATTAATCAGCTTGCATAATTACTAATTATCCAATATCATTTAAATATTATATTAATAATCATTAAACAAATTAGTAAGATTTTGTTACACTATACATAAATATCTTAATAAGGTATTTATTTATATAGCGCTATGTTAATAAATTGTAATTGTAAATTAGCGATCAGGCTAATGCACATGCGCTTTACAGATTTTAAACTATACTTTATCATGCTAACTATTCTTGTCTTTAAAACATAACTGTCCTTTAACAAACTTTAATTATTGTTCACATATGTGTAAATGAAAAGAATTTTCTTTTCCATCATTGCCTTTTGTACTGTGTTTCACTATTTTCTTGATAAAAGAAGAAAATAATCTTAATAAAAAAAAAATTGCAATTTTTTCAGACATATTTAAAAAATAGATGATTGGGAGATTTATCAATAGTTGTTAGTGGCTAAGGGTCAGCTTATTAGCTCAAATTCTTTGGAATTTGCACTTCTCAGGCAGCAATATTTTGATATTGACAGGATTTACATAGTTAAGATCAATAAGCATTTATTTTATATAGCGTATGTTTACAATTGTATTACATTCAAATATCAGCCTTTCAAGCTAATTGTGCATACACTTTTGTGAGTGTTAATAATAATAAATGAATACTTTCTCTCCAATACAAGATATAGTATTTATGCAGGAATAAAATGAATCCATTTATTCCTACGACTCAAATGTTTATATATGAGCAAATCTGAAGTACTGGCAAGGAAAGCATTAGGATGGAACACTCACTTTAAATTACTATATACGATGTCTGAATGAATGACGTCTGTGAAATTGTCTAGAATTTACTAAACATCACTCTAACTGAAACTTAATCATATGTAAATAAGACAATTTTACTGACATCATTCATTCAGACATCGTATATAGTAATTTAAAGTGAGTTATCCATCCTCATGCTTTCCTTGCCAGTACTTCAGATTTGCTCATATATAAACATTTGAGTTGTAGGAATAAGTGGATTCATTTTATTCCTGCATAAATACTATATCTTGTATTGGAGAGAAAGTATTCATTTATTATTATTAACACTCGCAAAAGTGTATGCACAATTAGCTTGAAAGGCTGATATTTGAATGTAATAGTTAAGATCAAGTAAATATACTTAACCATCTTTTTGATTTCTGTGAAACACATTATCAGGAAAACAAATGGTATCATTTAGAAAATAACTTTCTGCAACATAAATTGCTAGTTAATTTACTTTTCTTATTGACTATAGTCATGCATACATAATTGATTAATTTTACAACCAGAAACAGTATGAGTCTTTTAAATCTATAGCTGGCAAATTAGATTTCAACTGACCACCTTTTCTGTGTCCTTTCTTTACAAAGAAAAATTTTAAACTAACTATAATTTAAGCTGGTCTTTCTTTAAAAACTTCCAACTATGGGATGACTCTTTATCTACTCATCTATAATTACATTTTTTTTTTTAAAAAAAAAATTCTTTGTTTAGCTTCTCTCTGTTAATGAAGGTTTTTATTATTATTACTATTATTTCAATATGATAAATTCTTTACCCAAAATATTTTTTTCTTGAAAAAAAAAAGCTTATTTTAAAACTTTAATTAAATAGATTGACATTAATATTTGGAATGCAAATTAGTAGTTTTAACAATAAACAAATTACATTTTTATTATTTTTACATTTCAAAATTTCTGGGGTGACCAACAACATACAGATAAATTGTTACTTATCTAAATAATTTAAGTAATTATTATTCTTTATACATAAAAAAAAAAAAAAAATGCTTTTATTTGTGATAAAAAAAATTCAATTTTTATTACATTTTTTTAAAACTCAATATTGACTCATTTATGTATACATATATACACATTTATGGATAATCAAATATTTAGTTTATAATATATGCTTTTTGTCTTGTGGTTTAAACTTTAAAGTATTATTCGTTATGGTGTTGTTTTTCTTTAAAGCTGAACAATTTGTAATGCAGAATAACTCTAGATTCGGAGTTCTATTTAACCATTATAATATTGTGTGGCAAATATATCCATGCCAATAATTAAGTAATAAATATATTTTATTTGTCCAACAAACTTGTTATATAATTTTGCCTGTCTATCATCTTTTATATCTCTTTTAGTCCACATAACTTATGCATATTAGTCATGTTTCTAAAGATTTATGCTATGCATAAAACTAAGCATTCAGGAATTGTAATAGATCATATCTGAGTGAGGTTTGTATATTGTTATCTTAGAATAATATGCATGACATTATGCATGCTTCGTGGTATCCAATAATCACTGTAAAACATAGAATAGAATGGATTGATAAGTACATTATGATGATTATGCATAAATAATGTTGCATATTTTGTTAAAGATTATGTATTGAATAGAAGGTCTTTCTTTGTTTATATAACAATTTCTTATGATGTTTAGATTACCAAAGTAGGTAGGCAGCAAAATTGTACTCGTGTTCTTTCTCCGAATAATACCTATTAATAACCATATGTGTAATCATTATAATATCACCTCTTATCATTTTCGATGACATATTTGGTACATTAAAGTAGGAATTGGGAAGCTTTTTTTTGCCAAGGTCCATGTGAACATTTATAATCTCATTAACAGGCTACATAAAATTATCAATTTGAAAATTATCCTAATGTATTTGATCAAAAATTTAATTAAGTTATATTTGATAGATTATAAAGATAGAAGAGAGAAAAAGATGTAGTTGAAGAAAATAAATATTTTATTTTACTTAACTCTTAATTCAGTATTTTCCTATACATTTGCATAGCACTACATGTGTATTTAAATAGAAGGTTTATGCAGGACCAATTTATGCACATTTGGGGAAATGAGCTGGATTGAGAACTTTTGAGGATCAAAAGTTTATCACCCTTGCATTAAAGTATGGCTAGGTAAGTTGAAATCTTTTATTCACTCAGAACTTATTCTTCTCAATTCTCCAGTATTAACGCTATTCATTAATGTATTTATCTGAAGTGGTTGGTGTCGAAGCTGTGGTGTCAAGAAGAAAGACAGAATTACAAGTAAATTTTTTATATCTTTTATTAATACTGTGATCTGTAAACATTCACATTTTCAATAAATAAGGAAATAATACGTAATGCATTATATATATATAGATACATTAAAAAGTAACAGAAGTCAGTCTATTATGCAACTACAAAAAAAGTCTCTATTTTACAAATTATTACACTCTGGAAAATAAGGTATTTAATTGATAAATAAAACTTGAACCTCAGTATTTTTTTTTTTTAAAAAAAAAATGATTTTGATTGAAATTTCCAATTTTGAAATAATACATATATGAATGTTATAATAAAGTTTGTTTGAATTAAATAGATTACTTTGAAAGAAAATCTTTTAAATTCATATAATTAGTCTGGATGACTAAATTTCAGTTCTATTTAACAACAGGCAAAACTCTTCATACAGTAGTGCCACTCAGTGCCAACCAGAGTAATCAATGGATGCCAGAAGTCTTGTGCATAAAATCCACATCTAATGCCTACTCATCCAATATCCCCAGACTAGTTTCTGGCTTATGGCCTTCATCAGTGAGGAGCTTTGGATCTGAGAGCACTGTACCTAGATCTTAGGATCTAATGCAACCCTCCAGCAGCCACTTTTTATCTACTTAACTACAAAACTATGAGAATAAAATTGAAAACACAATTTGTAATATTTTCAATCTCTCAATAGCTTATATAGTCATAGGGGTCTGAACTCAGTTCAGTACCCATACATTTTGGTGTCTTTGGTTTTTTAACAACCATAGCCACCACTATCCTATTAGGCAGGATTGATGTTAAACCACTAAACATCACATGATCATTTCTTTTGCTAGCATATAAATTATTAACCCAGGCAAAACTCTCCGTACAGTTGTGCCACTGTATCTATTGATTATTCTGGTTGGCACTGAGTGGCACTACTGTATGGAGAGTTTTGTCAGTGTTAATAACAGTTACGTGCTAACATAAGAAATGGTGATCATGTGATGTTTCTATTTAACAAGTTAAAAAAAGACATCTCAGTTATAGAAAGATTGTTTTAAAAAATAAGTAAAATATTCAAACAATTTTTTAGAGGTGTTTTTAACCTTAACATAAACACATATATATGCTTACATTCATGTAAACTTATTTATGGAATAATTAAATTTGAATATATTTTTCTGTAATAATTTACAAATTAAATTCCTAAAGAAACATTTTTAAACAAACTTGTCTTCATTCCATGTTGATTCTTTAGAAATCTGACTTGGGAATTATTATCATAATATATTCAAATGGCTATGTGAGTGAAGTTATATTCTCATATTTGAATGTAAGCACAAAACAAAAGAGACATGGTTCATTACAAAAAATTATTAAAATATGTATATATTATATAATATTTTTAATAAATGTTTAGATGTAAATATTTAATGTGTGGAGTTAACCATTTATAATTACTTAATTAGAAAGTACTTTACTTAGAACAGTAGCCAATGAAAGTCAACTGCTCCAGGTCAAAAGTTAAAGTAAAACTGTCAAGCCGGTTGCATTCAAAAGGAGAATCTAATTCCTTCATCAGATTGGATTCCTAAACCACATGTTTAGGCTTATGATCAACTATTTTAATCTTTCAATCAGTCTGACAGTTTTATTTAACTTTTGATCTGGACAGTTAATTTTCATTGGCTATTTTTTTAATTGTAAAACACTAACTCCACACATTATTTGTGTGTGTATATATATATATATGCATATAAATACACTTGTTCATTAAATAAAATTTTTATACAAAGTTTATTGAAATTTTATTAATTATTTTGCATTTCTTTTGGGATGTAATGAAGAAAATAATAATCATAATCTGTTACACATCTAAAACCGAGTTTTTCAAAACTTTTTTTTGAAGCAATATTGTCTTGTTCAACCATTGCAAATGCAAAATGATTGTTACTAAACCTTATTTTTGCTAAATGTTGGTAAACATGTCCAATGTAACCTTTTCCTCTATGTTCTTCTTTGGTAAACCCTATAGCAAAAGGCCCATAAAAATAAATTAGACAAAATGCTAGACATTCATTATTTTCATTAAATAAACCTGCGGATGGAAAATGTTCTATCAATTTTTGCACAAGTTTTTGAGAAGCTGATGTTTGGCCAAACTTCCAGTTATTATTGATTATAGCTGCCATGCTAGGTTTCAGTGGCTGAATTTTTAAATTAGGAGGAAGTTCACTGAAATATATAAAAAAATATAATTATATAGAAGTATACATATAACTAATAAACAAGTACTGTACATGTCAATAATCTTTTATAATACATGTTTGCAGCTTTTTATCTCAAGAGAATTCACAAAGATCTTAGGCAATTGTGACTTCTTTATTTATTTCCTTCCCCTAACATAAGAATTCATTGATTTAGAGACACAGATGACAATACCAAACTTATTTTCATGACTATTATCTGACCTCAATCACAATGTGAAGTATTGATGAATGCACTTCTTGTCATGATGAAGACAAATTATTTTAGGACCAGCTATGAAAACCTGGTGTTGCATATGCAGAAAATGAACAAAGCCACTATTGCATTATGGATATTGGTTTAATTTAATAATAAAATCTACTATTACAGAGGCAACATTCTCCATACAGTAGCACCACTCAGTGGAAGTCAGAGTAATCAATGGATGCAGGAAGGTTTGTTCATAAAATTCCTATCTAGTTACCTACTCATCCTATATCCCCAGACTACTTACTGTATGGCGCATTTTGCCTCTGTGATAAATAGCTTGAAAGAATGGTGATCATGTGATGTTTGATGGTTAAAATCCATTATTAATGGCACTTTTATTTTGCTCTCATCTAATTCATTTTCACAACACATTCATTTCATAACACATGAAGTTATTCTTTGTTCTTCTAATTTTATAGTCAAACAAATTAACTATAAATATAATTAGCTTATAATAGAAACATCTATCTTACAACTGGGTAACAAGTCAAAACGTCTAGCAGAAATATTTTCTGCTAATGAAAATTGCCACATCCCATTCGCCTATTTATCCTCTAGAATAAAAGTATTTTTAAGACAATGATTTAATTATCTAAAATGATATTTATTATTCTATTCCAAGTAATGACTTGCAACTCAATCATTTCATTTTTGAAAGAGAGAGAAAACAGAACCAATTGCAGGTGTCTGGAAGCAGCATATTATGAATTAATTCTATTCACACTGCAGTGATTTTAAGTTTTACCTTTTTACATATTTCATTAAAACACTATTTAATCAATACTTGTCTTTTATACTATTTGATTATAGAATTCTAAACCTAATAGTTATAAAATGTGTTAAAAAAAATTGAATAAAATAAAAAAGAAAAGGAAATATTTTTATCAATCATCATGTGTCATAGCATCCGCCGGAAGCTAACCCAGGACAACTGCTCAGCTGTGGTTTTATGAAATTTCTATATAAACAAATAATTCTAAAATAATTTTACATATATTAAATAAATAAAAATATTCATTTAGTTTTAATATGAATTGCTTATTTGTGTTTTTACAACCAATAAAAAATCTTATTAGTCAGTACTGCAACAAATTACCTGGAAATCAGCTCTTCAGGTCTGCAAACAAATTGATGGAAAAAAGTATTAAAATCATTCAGACATCTTTTACTGCATATGACATTGTCAAGTAATGTTCGATCAGACACTAAAAATTGAAAAAGTCAAAGTTAATTAAAAAATATTTTTATAAGTTTTTAATTATTGTCTTAATTATAACCAAGAATCACATTATTTTAATGTCATTAAATTATAAAAAAAACTAAGTCCATAAAAAATAAAATATGGCTAATTGCTCAAAAGTGCAAGTAATGTTTGATTACTAAAGTTTCCAGTTGAGCATATCAGCCCTAGGTTGTTTTAGTTTACCTTGCTGAGAACAAATCAAATAATCTTTAGCTCATGATTCCATGATTTAATTATTAAAATGATTAAAAATTAACTCTGCCTTGTGGATTTAAATTGCAAGCCAATTTGAATGAGGCTATGGAAAAAAATTCTGCAGATTTCCACATTCGTCCTAATAAATATCATTGTCTGATTTTGGAAGACAGATTAAAGTGGATTCATTTCTCATCTTCAACATAGACTACATATGCCAGAGCTTTAAGAAGTTTGTAGTTACTATTATTTACATATTTAAATCTATTGCTGTTTCAAATAAGACTGAAAATGAATATAATTGTTTATAATTTGTATAACAATATATGGTAGTTATTATCCTTATGCTAATTGTAATTGATTTATTGCAACATTTTGCATGTGGCTAAGAATAGGTTTTATTCAAGTATATATATATATGTAGACAGTGGTTGAGTGTGCTTTTGATCAGTGAAACCAGATTCATAATACTCGTGAGCTTCAGGATCCAGGTTTTAGATAGTTGAATACTATTTTCCTGAATATAAATCTATTTTCTTAGACCACAAACAATAGTCTGGCCACATTTTCAACCTATGTAAATTATTAATTTACATAAATTAACATTTCATATAAATTATATAATGCGTCATCCAGTCCACAATTGCTATGAATCTGTCTTTTTAGGCCAAAAGTGTGCTCAGCCATTATTTACACACATATATATATATTGAATAAACGTTCCTCTTAGTCAACGTGCAAAACGCTGAAATATATCAATTACTATTGTTATTATAAATAACTTGTTTACATTTTAAAATAAAATTACTTGCTTTTTTTTTTTTTTCATCGGTCATAGCATCAGCCGGGAGGCGAACCCGCAACAACCGTCTGCAACCAACTGCTTGCTTGCAAGGCGGCTGCGCTGACCTCATATCTGAAGAAAATAGGCAGTAGTTGAAATTCTCATACAATGACTATCAATTCAGTGTGTTAACTTTATATTAGTCACTGGTTAATAATACTAAAGAGTTATTTGTGTAAGAATAGGAGCTGTAAGTTTTTTTCTTTATTGTATACACGTGAGTGTGTGTGTGTACTTGTATTAAAATGAAGGTTTTTTTATGGGTTAAAAATAATATAATTTCTGAGGTTTTTCTACATATGTAATTGCTTTTTACATTTATTGTATTGACAGTTTACCATTCCGCATATCATCATCTAAAAGCATGGCTAACTAAACATTGGTAATTAAAAGCAGATTACTATTTAATTTATTTTATATAATTTGAAATTTAGAGATTAAATCAAATTATGGAAGGAAAGGGGAAAGCAATAGCAGATAATTAATTTAATAATTTTATTTTTGATTGATATATTTATAATTTTTTTTATATAAATATGGAAGCTTTGACAATCTATCTCATTTATTAATCCAAACAGTTTTTTTTAATTTTAATGATTTTTCAAGATAGACTTTAATTAAAACAGGCAAAACTCTCTATACGTATTGCCACTCAGTGCAAGCCAGAGTAATCAATGGATGCCAGAAGGCTTGTGCATAAAATCCCCATGTGCCTACTCATCCAACATCCCCAGACTAGTTTCTGGCTTGTGGCCTTCGTCAGTGAGGAGCCTTAGATCTGAGAGCACTGCACCTAGATCTTAGGATCTAATGCAACCCTCCAGCACCTACCTTTTATCTCTACTTAACTACAAAACTATGAGACTTAAATTTGAAAACACTATAATATTTTCAATCCAAGCTCATCAGCTTATATAGACATATAGGTCTGAACTCAGTTCAGTACCTATACATTTTGGTGTCTTTGGTTTTTTAATAACCATAGCCACCACTATCCTATTAGGCAGGATTGATTTTAAGTCAATAAATATCACATGATTATTATTTCTTATGCTTGCTCTTAACTATTATTAGTAGTTACTAGATGGGGATTTTATGCACAAGCCTTCTGGCATCCATTGATTACTCTGGCTTGCACTGAGCAGCAATACATATAGAGAGTTTTGCTTGTTTTAATAACAGTTAAGAGCAAGCATAAGAAATAGTGATCATATGATAGACTTTAATATTAGCAAAATTTACATCATGACAACCATCCAAAACTTGACAGTTTAAGTTGTTGATACCCAGCAATAAATTTTATAATCATTTTGAACCATAGAGAAGGATTTTAGATTTCTACTCTTTTTTTTTTTTATGACAAAACTTGTTTAATATTATGGTTTTTTAGTACTTGACTGATTTTGTCAGTTGTTTTTTTTATATAAAAAATATCCTATATAGGGAATGTATGACTTCTTACACACACATGAATAATTATCATATTAATGATAGAAGACATACTATTCAGTATTTGCATACTATTGGAATATAGAATTCTTTTAAAAATATGTTATAAATACAAGTAATTATATTCTTGGGTTCAATAAAAAACATGACAATGAATTCATTATTAGTAATTTAGTTAAAAAGAAATGTGGCATTTTCTGCATGTCAGAATAATAAACTAGATGTGGAACTTCAAAATAAATAAAGATATGTAAAGGCCGAAGTTCAATGAATGATAAAATAGTTCTTAAAATGATTGGTGAATTGATCATATCATTATATATATATATATATAAACTGAAAGCAATATATGGACTGAGAAATGGTATCATAATCCAATTAAATCCGGAAGTGGAACTCTTTTATGTAATGATAATGACATTTTGAGTAGGTAGGAGAACTATTGATAAAGAAAATAATAAATAAAAATACAAAATAGTGAATTGAATAAACATAAAAAGGCATTTTAGATTAATATAAAAAGATCTTATCTACTAATAAAATATTTTAAACAGTGAATTTTGTAGAGACTGTAACACTAATATATATGTGCTCATCTTTAATGATAATCTTTATCCATGCAGTTTTGACAATAATTATTTTCTTTAGATATTGGTGACAGTAGATAATGGAGATGAGTCCCACCAGAGAAAAATATATGGTAGAATTTATGGCAAAGTTCACTTCTTTCTTACAACACAGTTTTTTGTGTGTGTAAATGTTAATATTTGGATACAACTGTATAATTCCAACTTTTTAGACCAGTGTGGCTTCTGTTTTCTAGTCAGACATTGATGGAATATTGAAAAATATTTAAAATAGAAAGGTCCAGTTACCCGAAGTTATTCTGAGGAAAACTTTTAATTAGTAGTTTTTTTTTAAAACAGCTTTTCTATTGGCATTTTCACCTTTCTTCACTGAATCAATTTACACTGCTCTTTTAGATTCAAGACTTTGAGTACTATTGTTTTTTTTTCAAATGTATTTATATTTTATTCTCACAACATGATTTTAACACCTAACATGTAACCAAATCTGTATTAATTTATATCAGGATATTTTTTTAAAATACATCTCTATCCAGACCAGATTTAATATATTCTTTTATAAAGGTATGTTTTTTCATAAATGTTTTACATTATATGGTTATTTTATAAATGATTACATAAAAAAGTAGTTATTACAGGTTAGAAAGAAAGAGAAATTTAAAAAAATCACGACCAAATTTTGAAATTTATTTTCCAACTTTCTCAACAATTACTATTTTATAATTTTTATTAACATATTTAGATTTGTCATTCAATTTACTACAAGAAAAGATAAATTATGTTTTAAGTCTTCATCCAGAAGGCAAATCTGAAAGGTTACCAAATAGGTTTTCTTCCAAAATGTAAGCTTGTGGTTATGACCTGTAGAGGTCCCTACTATCGCATTTTTACATGCACATTCTTGAGGTTACAGCCTTAGTAAATATTACTTAATTAAACTATGCAATTAATTTGTGTGCAGAAAAAATTAATTTAAATTTACTAGTATTTCATTTTTTTCCTTACATTACATGGGTTATCATTTTATTACTTTTAATTTTACATACTATATATCTTTTACTAATATGTGGACAATTTTCTTTTAATTTCTTTATTAATATAATTAAACTTTACATATGTCTAATATCGACAAATACATAATCTGTAAATTGACTAACCAATCTATCATATTATTTTATTAAGTTTTCATGTAGCTTTGTAATACAACTAATTCAAGCTGACATTGAATTTATTCTGTTACAATATATTTAAATAATAGGGTATGAGCACAGACTTTCACATGACACACCACTCTCCACTCCATCTAATAACACTGATACACTTAAACATACATATGTTGAAAAGATAAATAATCGCCAATATACGTATTTCATGCTAAACCAGCAATCATCAGTTGGTCCAGATTATCATCTCTACACATATATACTATAAGTGCTCAGATATATATTAAGATAGACAATCCTCATACTTTAATGGACAGGCTTCAATCTACTCCACACTCCAACTCTTCAACCGTCCATCCAATTGAAAATCTGATGATGGAATGCTCAAAGGCCACCCTGAGGCCGAGATTATTATCACACCCATGTTGACCTAAAGTCAATCTGAACCCCACATGTACAGGACATAATCCATTAAATACATATGCAAGGATGGGCAGACATCTCTATAATGTAATAACTGAAACATAGGCTTATTTATACCTGGGTCTATATATATGTAATATTAGGGTATGAGCACAGACTTTCACATGATCCACCACTCTCCACTCCATCTAATAACACTGATACACTTAAACATACATATGTTGAAAAGATAAATAATCACCAATATACATATCATCTCTACACATATATACTATAAGTGCACAGATATAATCTGGACCAACTGATGATTGCTGGTTTAGCATGAAATATATATATTGGTGATTATTTATCTTTTCAACATATGTATGTTTAAGTGTATCAGTGTTATTAGATGGAGTGGAGAGTGGTGGGTCGTGTGAAAGTCTGTGCTCATACCCTAATATTACATATATATAGACACAGGTATAAATAAGCCTATGTTTCAGTTATTACATTATAGAGATGTCTGCCCATCCTTGCATATGTATTTAATGGATTATGTCCTGTACATGTGGGGTTCAGATTGACTTTAGGTCAACATGGGTGTGACAATAATCTTGGCCTCAGGGTGGCCTTTGAGCATTCCATCATCAGATTTTCAATTGGATGGACGGTTGAAGAGTTGGAGTGTGGAGTAGATTGAAGCCTGTCCATTAAAGTATGAGGATTGTCTATCTTAATATATATCTGTGCACTTATAGTATATATGTGTAGAGATGATAATCTGGACCAACTGATGATTGCTGGTTTAGCATGAAATACTATATTGGTAATTATTTATCTTTTCAACATATGTATGTTTAAGTGTATCAGTGTTATTAGATGGAGTGGAGAGTGGTGGGTCGTGTGAAAGTCTGTGCTCATACCCTAATATTACATATATATAGACACAGGTATAAATAAGCCTATGTTTCAGTTATTATATTTAAATAATGTAAATAAATTCATAGATTACATCTTTTTTTAAAATCTCCAAATTAACATACAAACACAAATATTCTGAGGAATAAAATTAACTATGTTTCATTGGTTTTTTTGGCATATGATGAGTGAATTTGGGTGTTTCTTAAGTTTCCCAGAGCCATCACAGTTTGAGATATGAAAATATTTTTTTTTTGCAAAAACTGCTGTGGATTGCAGTAGCTTTCAGTAATTGAGTTTAAGAATTTTACTGAATCGTGACATTAACAGTATTGTACCAATTCCTCTCTTAAATTCCAGAAAGACATTATTACAACAAAAAATTTAATATCAGCTTTCTTTCTAAAATTCATATTATGCTTATGTTAGTGTTTACAAGTGATAATTGTACTCCTTGCAGTTTATATAGGTTGTGGGTTGGCAATCAATTACTACATTAATAAGCAGTAGAAATTAGTAGTAAGTTTTGAAAAAAAGCTTGAAATGATGAATGAACAAATCTACTGACATATTTTGGAACAATAAATATATGATGATCACAATGGAATAAGATTTATTTAAATTCAGTATACTAAATTAATATTTGAAAAATTTGGGCTTAAGGATTTGTAAGAAGTACAAGTGATAAAAGTGACTCAGCTGGAATCACAATCCATGGTTCCAGAATCTGTCTTTCTATCACTACACTAAACCATAAAGTTATTTTGTTCTTAAAAACGTCAGACGATAAATATTACATAATGTGTGTGCATGCCAATAACTCTTAACAAGATTTTCAGAATATCCTCAGACCAGTTTCATGCTTTGGGCATTCCTCAGTGAGGCACTAGAATATTCAAGCATTAGATTTAAAATACCATGTTAAACCCAGCACTTTATCTAATGTTTAACTATTAAGTAAAAAATCTGAAATTTTCAGACATTCATATGTCTTCAAATCCAGCTGTCTAACTTAATTAGCCATATGGAACTGAACAAAGTTCAGATACATCATATATTAATAGATTTAGCAATATAAAATCACCAAAGCCTTAAGAGCAAAACAATAACTGTAAGAAAATCAAGTCATATATCACATGATTTCATTTAATAAGCTTGTATTATGAATATTATATAATGAGCCATTCAGTAAAATTTGTAATGAAAGCTTATTAAATTAAGTCACATGATATGTGACTTGATTTTTTTACAATTAGACAATAAATAATAATCATCATTAGTTGTTTCTCAAAAGATAGTGTCCACTCTGCTGACAGATTTTATTTTCATCATCTGAGAATTGATTAATGAATTTTTAGTTGTTGAGTCACTGTGCTGCATTGCAGAGAGTACAAAAAAGTAAATACAGGGATAAATAATTTTATATACATGGTTAATTATGATGAGAGGTTTTAATTTTAAGATTCAAAAGGTTTTAGTGTTTGAGCAGTCATAAGAAATTGAATGCCAGTAGTGCCAACACTGAAATAAATTCTAGGAATCCACATTTCAGAATCTTACTCTGTACTATTGTATCACATGATAAACCATAAAGAATGGTGATCATGTGATGTTTGATGGTTTAATACCAATCCTACTCAATAGGTTATAGTGACTGTGGTGATTTAAGAACAAAATACACCAAAAAGTATGGATGCAGAACTGAGTTTAGACTTATACATCTGCCAAGTGTTAACAAGTAAATAAAAAAATAGAATAAAAATACAATTTTATATATATATGTCTTTTCTAAGAGAAAAAAAAGGTAATTTATAATATCCAACTTGGTCTTCAAATGTTAATAAGATCCCATGCACTAATAAATAAATCTTGTGATGATATTCTATTGTCTCTTCCTTTTATCACTCTGATTTTTCTAATTATAATCTTCAGAGGATCTGCACAATTAGAATTAAAAAGAATATCGTATCGAGTTAGCCATAAACTATATATTAAAAAAGTGACACTTCTAATATCAGCAAAAACTCCCATTTTTAAAACATATTTTGTTAGGTATAACAGAAATAAATAATGTAGATTTTTAAAATAAATAACCAAGATTTTATTGATTTTATAAACTGTAAATAATATTTCTAATGATAATGTATAATCTTTCTGTTTTGATTGCGATCTCATTTTTTAAAAATATAGAAACAAAATGTGAAAATTTAAAAATTTATTTCAGTAGTAAAAATCTGTTGTCAACAGAAAACCATTAACACAGCACAAGACTGAAATTGACATTAGTTGTGTAAATGGGATGGAGCAGAATATGGGAAAACATAGAGTGGGAAATAGAAAATAAAGTGGCTAACAAGTTTTTCTGGGCATAATTGCTGAGAGATTCTTGACTTTGTTCAAGGAAAAGCTACATCACATCACATTGATGAAACTGATTTCTTACCAGTTTACAAACAAACCACATATCGTCAAATAGTGATAATGATTAACATACGTATGGAAAAAATGTAAAATTAAATACTGTAGTTAATAAAAAAAAAAAGTTTGTCATGTATCATTTTTTTTCAAATATTTGATATTTTTTATTAGACATACTTTATTTCCTTATTTTTTTAATGCAAATTTTAAAGTAATTTTTCCTTGTTGCTTTGCTTTTATGCGAATTCTGAAAATTACAGCCCCTATCCCCCATTTTTCAAGGTAAGTTAAGTTTTTTTTTGTGCAATTTTTTTTAATGCGGGTTTTCTGTGGAACCTATCTACTGCATAAAATGAGACCCAGGTGTAATAATAATTTGAATGTTATTTATTATTTAAAAAAATATTTTTTTTATGCAATCTTAAAAGAAGTTAAGTAAACAAAAATGAGAATAACTTAAAAATATAATTTCAAGTATAATTACATTTAATTAAAACCATTCAAAATAAATACGTGATAACATAAAATAATAATATATCTAAAAATAATTTTTGTTTGAAATATTTGTTAATAAAAATAATGAAATCGATAAAAAAAAAAAAAGATTACTATACAAGCAGGTGAATCAACTTACCAAAAAACATTATCTTTTCTTCTAAAGGTAAGATATTAGCTGTTTTAAGAAATGTACTAAGTTTATTTTCATCTTTGGTAAATATAGTAACAAAGGTATCTGGAAACATGCCATAACCCTAATAAAGACAATGCTCTGTTAATCAATTTATACATTTATTATTCTCTTAATCTCAAATTTATCTTTTTAATTACTTATCTGCATGCCTGCCTTTTTAACTAGCTACCTATATATTTATCTATCTGTCAGTATAAGTACTTATTTACCCATCTCACCATTTATTCATCTAACAATCCATCCATCTTTTATTTATTTTCTATATACCTATTTATCCATCCATGTATTTATTAAACTATTATCTAATTACCTAAACTTACTACATTTACCCTCTACCTACCTACAACACTAACTTGTTTAACCACCAACCTACTTGTCTATATGATTGTTTGAATTTCTGTCTATCTACCTACCTACCTACCTCCCTCCCTACCTCCCTACCTCCTTCCCTACCTACCTACCTAGTTACCTACCTACCTACCTAGTTACCTACCTATCTATCTATCTATCTATCTATCTATCTATCTATCTATCTATCTATCTATCTATCTATCTATCTATCTATCTATCTATCTATCTATCTATCTATCTATCTACCTACCTACCTACCTACCTACCTACCTACCTACCTACCTACCTACCTACCTATCTATCTATCTATCTATCTATCTATCTATCTATCTATCTATCTATCTATCTATCTATCTATCTATCTATCTATCTATCTATCTATCTATCTATCTATCTATCTATCTATCTATCTATCTATCTATCTATCTATCTATCTATCTATCTATCTATCTATCTATCTATCTATCTATCTATCTATCTGTATGTATGCATATAAGTTTTCCCGTATGTCTATTTATCTATCCACCTGTCTATTTATCTTTTTATCTATTGATTACTCACCCAACTATCTGTTTATTCATTTTTCTATTTATCTATATATAGAAGCGAGATGGAAATGTCATAATTTATGGCAAAGTGGAGAGTGATAATATCCAGTTCACATTCTTGAGTATGAAACAATTTTTAACTAAAAACAGTGAGAACCAGCTTATCTATCTGCCATATTCATCAAATTTTATTCCCTGTGTTTTCTTTTTATTCCCCCAAATAAAAAATTGTCTCAAAGAAAAATGTCTTGTAGACATAGAAGAAATGAAGAAAAAATGATGGAGACATTAATATGCATTTCTTTGCAAAAGTTACAGGATTGCTTTGGAAAATGGTAAACAAGTTTAGACTGGTACAATACATTAAATGGACAGTACTTTGAAGGAGATTAAATTTATGATACTTAAAAATAAGTACACAATTTTTTTTTACATAGCTTTGGGGGTTTTGAAGTACCTCTGTGTAAAATTAATATTCAGTATTTAGCTTTTAAAGGAAATAAAAAATGTAATTTTTAAAGTATGCAAATAATTTTAATGCGTTTACTAAAGCATTTACATGTATATACATATGATGATATGCACATGTATTCATAATTGTGCATGAAAGTATACATGCATATATTGTCTATATTTCATTGTTGTTGTTTTTTGTTTTTTTTTACTAATGTCAATAATGTGTTCTGTAATTAATTTTTTTTTTATGGATGCTTGTAGGATGCATTTATTTGAATAAATTAAATTAAAATTTACCAGTTTTATAGACCAATACAAGCAATACGTATTTTTTTTTATTAAATTAGTATTGGTTAAATTCTCCAATTCTATAACTTTATTTCTGAAGGTTTGGTAAAATTTATATACGTAATTATTTCAACAAGTTTGCATGTATTTGTGATAGTTATATAACTACATACACATAGATTTAATAAATTTTTCTTACCTCATCATTCTTAGGTAATATTGCTATTACAGAAGTAAAATCAGGCCAATTATCTACAACAACTTTTAGATATTTCCAAACATTTGTTGCAGCAGATAATGTAAAATGATAACACTAAAATATAATATTTAATATATAATTTTTATGACAAATAATTATACGTATAACACATGCTTATGCATAGAAATATTCACACACACACATTTATATATATATGCATTTTGACTGCAGTGAAAAAACATACTATTATTCAATATCTACAGAGGTATTTGAAATTTTCCCCCTCATATTCAGTATGTCCCACTGTTGTTAATTATCCTGGATCTTGTTTTACTTTTCAGATAAGATCTGCTAATTATCAATTTACTGACCAAATTGATTGACTATCTAGGCAAAATTAACTATTTTTTATTTTGGAAAACTCCAGTTTTATGAAAAAAGAATTGTCAAGCGTTGGGGTCCTAGTGATTAGCACAGCTGTCTTCCAAGCAGCTGGCCCGGGTTCGCTTCCCGGTCAACGCTTTGACATATATATATAATTTAAACTCTCCTCTTAATTTGAATCCATAACAGGTAAACATAATGTCATAAGGTTCTTTAACATATTTGTATATTTCAATTTAGAAAATTGTTTCATCAAGTTTTAATAGATTTAATTTCTTACAATTGTTTCCTTTCAAAATTTAAGTAAAAATATTAATGGAAAAAAGATTTTAACATTTTCTGACAGCTTTTAATTTTTATTATATATATACTAATAAAAGAAAAAACACATAATTACTTCTCTACAAAGCTGCTTTAATATTTCAACCAGCAGACTTTCTGATAAAATATAAAATACTTTTTATATTTCCTAAAGTTAGTTCATATATTTATATATATAGAAGTTATATTTTCCTCTTTAAGGAGGTTTATTTAAACTTTTTTATATCAATAATTTCAATTTCTGTGGTCAAGTTGCGATCTTTAATGTCTCTATAAGTATATTGGACTATAAATAAAGATGGATTCTACTTTTATTGTTAAAAGAAGGTTGCCTTGACAACAGTTTGAAATTGTTGATTGTTATCTATATTGGGATTGACTAAGTGTTGACTGGTTTATAATGGTTATATTATTATTATTATTATTATTATTATTATTATTATTATTATTATTATTATTATTATTATTATTATTATTATTATTATTATTATTATTATTATTATTATTATTATTATTATTATTATTATTATTATTATTATTATTA